>JAWWTY010000077.1:23762386-23786142 GCA_035222235.1 Margarornis squamiger | reverse complement strand
TAGTATGTGGTGGGTTGGTATTGTGGTGGAACATTTTGCCTGGCTTGTGTGGTGCCCTTTTGAACTTTTGCCAAGTTCCCTTATTTTCTCCCCTAAATTATCAATAAAAGTACCTCTTGGGAACAAGTCTGTGGCTTATTCTCTTGGCATTATCTTGAAGTATTAAAGAACTCTCTATATATTTTAAAGTAAAACTCCTGGCTGAGCTGTGAGCGTGCAGCTCCGGGGCGAGTGTTAGAAGGGCTCAGCTAGCAGATATAGTTGTAACGCAATCACCACCAAAACTTTAAGTGTTCATGCACATCTGTACTGCGTTCCGGAGGGAGGACAAAGGATGAGTCCACAGCGAGGTCAGGGGGTGATGCTGGAACTAGTTTACTGAAAGCACCTGAAGTCTTTAAGGGGTCTGGGAACTGGGAGGAGTTTGGGAGGAGTTATGGGCGGAACGTGGCAAATATGGGGAAAGAGGGGAAGGGAGAATACAATTATGGAAAAGGAGAGGCGTGGCTAGGGTGGGGCCTGGCAGGTAGGGAAAGGAGGGAGAAAGAGGAGGGGGGAAAGCTGGGAGTGGCTCAGGGCTTGCTTCGTCGATGGGGGTGTGTCACACAGATACAAGAGGAGTAGCTATCTAATACAATAAATCACTGTCTAACTGTCAGTTCCATCCAGTCCTGGAAAGTTTCATCTTGGCTGTTCTGTGAGTTCTGCAGGCAGGGTTTCCCTACATGCCTGCATAACTTTTGCCTAATTTTTAGACTAAACCCAAAAACCAATAACTGGTTTAAGAACAACTTTAAAGATGTGTTACGCACAGTTGAAAATATGGATTTTCTTTAGGAACGTCACACATCACAGAAGCTGTGAGGATCCCAAGACCAGCAATAGGCCTTAATGGCCTTGACCAGCCTCATCAGCAACATCCAACCACACTTTTTGTCTACTGCTCCAGGAGCTCCTTTTAAGTTCACCTGGAGCCCTTAGATCAAGTTATCTATGGCCCTGTCAATCTATGTGTTTTATATTTTTAGTGAGGGAGAGTCCACCACTTCTCTGGGCAACCTCTTCCAATGTTAAATTGCTCTCATGATGAAGAACATTTTTTCTCATATCTCACAACAGAGAACAGTAGAAGCGTAGAACAGTAGAACCCAAACAAGACCCACTTGAAAAATACTCCATTTTCAGACCCGGGAATGTGTTAAAACATATTCTTATTACTGAGGTGATTGAGAAAGTATTTGTATTCACCACTTGTTTTGCAGTTGTTCTCTTCCTTTTTTAATTTTTTTTATTGTCTTTTATTTTGATTTTAAATAAGCACGAACATCACACTGAAAACCCATCACTTCTGACAGTAAGCTACACACTATTCATGTCATACTGTGCTGTTTTTACGGGATTAGATAAAAAGAAACATAATTAGTAGAACACGTCTCTTTTTTTGGCATGTTTCCTGGTAGACTGGGGTCAAAGCATCCTAGTAACATGGCCTGATTCACAAGGCTTCAGGTGATGCAGGGATTGATCTCATGACATCTTCCTTGTCCATATCTCAATCTGTATAAACAATGCTTATTGAGCAGATTCAAAAGAGAAGGCATTCATATGAGAGGACTCTCCTTTGCCTTCATTTAGAGAATTCTAGTTTTATTTTGTTTGCATTAGTTCTTTAGATCTATGGGGTAGTAAAACACAGATTGCTTAAAGACAAACCTGTATTAATAACAATAATGTTTAAAAGATTTTCTTAGCTACAGTTACTATGGGATGACTGATAAGCCATTCTGTCTTTCTAGATCAAACAGTAATAGAATAAAGAGGGTGTTCAAAAATCAGATCTTTCCTATAGTCAGCCTGTGAGACAAGTGGAAACACATAAACTGCAAAGAATTCAATTCATCCATTACATTTTGAATTATGTCATAGGGGAGAATCAGTTGAGTCTCAGTTCAGCTGGAGAGCTGGGAAAGAAATGTTAATTGTTAGAAATGTGAATTTACTTATCCTTAGTCCATCTCCTTTCTCCCAAAGTAAAAGTTTTGTGCAACATTTTCAGTAAGCCTGTCAATTTCCATCCATAGGGAATAATTCATCTGAATTCCTCTGTTCAGTCTCTTCGATTTTACTCTTCTTGCTCTATTGGGTCAACTACATTCTTCTGCTCAGTTTTTCACTTTTCTCTCCTAAAAAGGTTTTGGTCTCCTCTTCCTCAGCCCCTCTTGTCACTTTCTTCTTGGCTTAGCATTGCTGTGCCCAAGACCATTCAAATCTCACCATGTTTGCGTGTTTTATGTGCTCATAGAAATCTTTCATTTATACAGCACTTGTCTAAGACAAGATTTCTCCAACCCACTCTGACTCTTAAAAGATACCAAGAGGGCACTATGAAAGACTGTCAGCAATTTTAAAAGGCTAAGTGAAATATCACCATCATTTTTACTTTTCTAGTTTGGATGGCTGAAAGACTTGTTGGATTCATCCAAAGTTGTTTGGTAGGAATTCCAAAGAGCAGCACCCTAGGATGAAGTCCTGTGGCTTTTTTTGTGAAAGAATTAGTGAAACAAAATAAGCACTTTGACATCAGTGCCATAAACTCATGGCAGAACATGCTGAACACTGAAAAGGCCAGCCCTTGATTTCTAAAATCAGAGCTTGCTAACAGTGTACTGAGGGGAGTTATGGATGATTCCTCATCCAAAGGGTTGGGATTATTCCTCTGGGAGATTTCCTCTGTGAGGCTTCCACAGTATTTTTAAGGAGTGAATGGCTATTTTTAAATGAATATTATTTAAATAATTATTATATTCAAATATAAATTAATTAAATTAACATCAACTATTTAATTACTATAAAATTAAAATTACATTAAATAAATATTATTTTAAAATTAATATTATTTGAAATTAGCATGTTAAGGAACAAATTGCTTATCTTTTGAAAACACCAGATTCTTGCCGGTAGCAAAGATTAAAAACATAATATTCTTCCAGTGAATATAGACAGGCAGCCCACTCACCTTTTCCCACCAGAAAAGGCTCAAAGCCCCTCCTCTGTACCACCTCAGCCAGGAATGGGAATCCTCACCAAATTTTTGTTCTCTAAAGTGGCCAAATCAATTCAAAGCCCAGTTTCTCTACGAACATTGCAACTTCACACACACTAAAAATGCATTTATGGTTTGGCCAGTAATGACCTTGATTTAATGTATATGCAGTGTTCATCTACAAATTCCCCCAAGATGTTGATGCTATGAAGTTCCAAAGAGTGGCAAGTTGTATTATTAGAATGCATTATGGTTTTAATCTGAAAAAAGCCTTAAAAATACTTGCTATGCTATATAGAGGCAATTTCTTTTTCCAGAGAAAAATAATTTCTTTGAACATGAGACTGAATTTGGATGGGTAGAAGAAATAAGGATTATATCCCTAAATGAAGCATTAGAGCATTTAGAACAGAATAAGAATGATGCTTCACTGATGAATGCTCCAATTCTCTTTCTTTGAATGCAAAACAGGACTAAATCCTTTTCTGTCTCAATTTCTCTGCTCAGCAAGCAGAAAAAAACAGAAGACGCAGTGCAGGCTGCCATTCTGGGATGTGGTCTTGCCAAGGTTCAGCTTAGCTGAGGAATCAAACAGCCCATGTGTGCAGCACAACAGCTCTCCTTTACTTGACTTTAATTGCCAGATAAGTATTAATTCTTTTAGAAGAAATCATACCTACCCATCATCTGTGCCATAGCCCGGTAATATAAATGAACCTTTTCCTGATTCATCCTTTCTACAGTGCTAGGATCTGGCAAACTCCTAAAAAAAATGAGGGTAGGAGCTGCACCACAGGTAAGTTAGAGATAATGGTAAACAAATCAGCCCTGTTAACTTATGTCCTGCAATTATACCTGTGCTGGTTTTGGTGGGAATACAGTTAACTTTCTCCACAGCACAGCTGGTATGGGGCTGTTTTGTGTCTGTGCTGGAGGCAGTGTTGATAACTCAGGGATGTTTTAGCAATGGCTGAGCAGCACTTGCAAAGAGTCAATGTCCTTTCTGCTTTTCAGCCCCAGTGAGTGGGCTGAGGGGGCACAGCTGAGACACCTGACCCCAACTGACCCAAGAGATATCCCAGGACATATGGAGTCATTCTCAACATAGAGATATGGAAGAAGAAGAAAGACAGGGATGTTTGGAGTGGTGGCATTTGTCATTCCAAAGTCACTTGTATGCATGGTGGAGCCCTGCTGCCCTGGAGTTGGCTGAACCTCTGCCTGATGATGAGAAGTGGTGAATGAATTCATCTCCCTTTTTTTGCATGCACAGATTTTGCTTTACCTATTAAACTGTTGTTATCTCAACTCACAGGTTTTCTCAATTTACCCTTCTGATTCTCTACCCACTCCCACCTGGGGAGGAGTGAGTGAGCATCTCTGTGGGGCTTAGTTGCCAGTTGGACTTAAACCAAGACAGTACTTCAAAGCCATTATAGAAGCAATGGACCTGTTTTTCTGCACACTCAGGATGCTAACACAGAATGGCAGTCCCCTAATATGAAAAGTTTACAATCAAAATAGATTAAGATAAAACAAATACTATTATTTTCTCCATTTTGCCAGAAGACTGCAAAATGTCTCCTCAAAATGGCATACAGATTGTTTGCAGCCTATGCTGAGATCACCTGAATCTGCATCTCTTCATCTTCCAGCAAATGCCAGCTACATCCTGGCCCCCGTGGCAAGTGCCAGTTGTGACACCAGAATATGGGAGAATAAAAAAGCTTTGTCAGATGACATCACAAGAACTTAGATTTTTCTAGATCAGGTATGTGAACTAAGACACTAATACTGCAAATAATCCAGAAATATGTCATAAAGTATATCACATATTTGAGAAATAGAGGAGTGTAATATTTTCCTTTATACAAATTTTTGTTACATAATCACTTCCAGCTTTGAATTTTCCTAATGGATTTTTTTCCAGCGTACAAGCTGTCAAGCAGGCAAAACCATAATTACTTATCAATAAATGGCAACCTTCTGCACCATGTATCTTCCTGTTTAAATGTCTCCTTGAATCCACACACTTCTTCCAGTTTACATAAACTGGAATGTTGCATGTCTTCACAAAATAACTTATGAATTCCCTCCTTTGTTATCTTGGTCTGAGAGTTTCCTTATTTTTGCAGTAATTATCAAGGCTAAAGTATCACAGCTTGTTTTGGGGGTTTTGTGTTTATTTTTTCTCATTAATGGTAATTTATTACAATAAATTTCCAATTTATTGTAGTGGAAATGGGAATATATAAATATTTCTGCCTCTTCCCTGGAACCTTTATTCCAGCTACTTTGCAATAATAAAGTCTCCAAATAGGAAGATGCCAGAAATACTACAAGTTATTAGTAGTGGAAAGACATGACCTTCAGATGGCACATAAAGATATTCCACAGTATTCTTCCAAATAGAAATACTAAGCTTTGAATGGGAAACCACAATGCTCAGATCCCTACTGAAAACGACTGTGATCATTTCCAAACTTCTTTTATGTCCTCTGCCAAACAACTGTCTTATCTGTTGTACTGTAACTGTATCCTGTTAAATCTATATTGAAGACAGTAAACAGCAATTTTACACTTGGAATACTGTGGGTATAGCTGACCTTTAGATTAAATGGCAGAAATATTTAAGGTTGCATTGGACAGTGCAAACCTATTGGACTGGTGCATTGGAAGTCTTTCTCCAGGATGCCCCCATCAGCTTGGTGTAATCATAACTCAGAGGTCAGACACAAAAGTCTTAATTAAAAGGATTAGGGCTGTTGTATTTTTTCAATCTTGTAAATAGAGACTTTGATAAGCTCTCTTGGAGGAAGCAACATGCTTCAGAGAACATTTTGCCTTTACCAAATAAGGAAGGATATTCTGAGACACTACATTTTGGCCTTAATTATAGGTGAGAAAGATACAGTGACTGCACCCGTGAGAGCTCCATAACATAATTGCCCATGTGAAAACTAGCTGCTCTAATTAGCTACTCTAATTTTTTATTGGCAAACTCAAAACATTGTCTTTTTCCCAGAAGATATAAGCTGTGAATTCCTGGACACTGACTGCATAAAACCCAAAACATATTAATGAAGGAACAACCTATCAAGTAGTATTAAATTCAACTGTATCATTTTTACTTTAGAATCCATAGATGCTAGAAGACTCTAGCAGTGAAGTATCCCTGCATGGCTGCTCTGCTTTGACTCTTTCCTGGACATAAAATTTGGCCACATTTTGGTTTTGATTACTTTCATCTCTTTTCATTTCCATATGGGAATGGTTCTAAAATAAGTTTTTAAGAAGTCATTACCAATGCCTATAATTTTTTTACAGTTATCAATGAGATTTTAACTGAAAGAACACGTTTAAATTAAGTTCCTCAGTCACCTTTTCTTTCATTATTGGATTTATACAAGAAGCTTGTGAAATATCCATCATTTATATTGAAATAATGATCAATTATCATGTCAATGGAAACATTTGTTTTTAGCAAACAATGTTAATTTTCAATAATCTATGAAATTGTAACATGATGTTTAAGGAATATAAAATTATTAATTTCAAATTAAAATTCTTATTATTCCTTTGATTAAAAGAATGAGTATTTGTTTATTGTAATTGTTCATGTCTCTTTTTATGAATGGTAGTGTCATGCCATTATTGAAGGGTGCAACAAAAAACAAAGCAACTTTTTCCTGTAACTGTTCTCATCATTTGCCATGCAACACAAAAATCACCTTTTCAGTTCTGATCTGTTATTCATGGTTTACAATTAGGTAGCAGAAATCAGTAATTACCTTCTATTTTATTATTATGCTCATATTACTAAACACAATGCAAGAGTCAAAAGACTTTTTTTTTTTTTTATTGAATTATTCAAGAGTGCAAATCTTATAAAAAGAGGTTATCATTCATTCCAGATAACAGGTAAAGGCCTTTTTTTTAACACGTTGAGATAATGCAAACTGAATTAATGTCCTTCTTAAGGGTGGGAGTTTTACTCTCAAGCTATCATTAGGTTCTGATTTGAATTGAACAGTACATTTATTCACCTTTAGGAGAATCTGACTCTAAGCATTTCCAGCAATGTCTGGAATTACTTGCTTCAAAAGTATCATCTAAAATAGATAAAGGCAAAAGGACTGTAATTTCATTAGAAAGATTTGAATTCTCTTGAGATGGCTGACAGTCTTTCTCTCTTTAATAATGTTTTAGTGGCACCACGTTCTCTAACCAGGTTAGACTTTATACAGAAGTCATGTCATTCATAAATTAAAAAATACAAGCTATTTTTCTCTAATAATATTTCCTCAAATATTGCTTCTGCAGTACAGCAGAGATTATATTTTGCTTGCCGAGTGTCAATTAATTTAATTTAATTATACCAACATATTTTTTAAATATTACACATTTCTACAGATTGCCTCTCATATTAGTGTTCAGAATACTTTTCAGTAACTTCAGGGTTGTCCATGCACCTTTTCCTCTCTTCCATCACTCCAAAAGCCCTCTCTGAACTCTTTCACAATCTCCAGGTGAATCTCCACGTACTGGCAGACAGCGCTTACTGTATATACATCACTTCCATCAGAGTTTACTCATAGATAAGCCCTCCTGCAGCTGCAGAATCCAGTTGTCTTCAGTGTGTCTAGTTTTGGTCTCTTTTTCTGTTGCTTCAGTCACCATCACTGTCCAATTCTCATTCCTAGAAACCCTTGTCTCAAAGTTCTCCACAAATGCCTGTTACAATGACCTCTGTTGCCTCCACTGTCAACGGGTGAATTTTTTCTCCTGGATGTTAGATCTGTTTGTCTTAGGCATGTTTGGATGAAGGACTATTTATTTTCTACAACTATTTATTTTCCCCATCTCATGTCTGAATATTCATTATGTCCCTTAAATCTGGTGGATTAAATCTGGTTTTCCTACACTCTTCGCTCTTTGTTAGTGCTACCAGCAAACACTTGATCTATAGCTGATGTTAGGCTCAGAATGGGCATTTCATTTGCCTTAGGCAGATCAGAAACTGATGCTCTTTTTCCATTAACTGCAGTAAAACACAACTAAAATAGCATTCTTATACCTGTTTTAGGGCATAAATGTGAAAAGACTAAATGCAGGCATTAGTGACAACATTATGTAGAACAGAATTATGGAAAACACATCAGGCAGTTTTCAGCATCGAAGTCTACTTTCTGACTGTTTTTTTTTAAGTGCTGGATAAGCAAAGCTGTCACTGGAAGACTAGGGAATCTTATGGTCCACTACAAAAATATCCTTCCGGTTATTTTCCCAATCAAAAAGCTGGTGAAATAGAAGTTAGCCTGTGTAACCTTTCTTGTTTACCTTTGCTGTGGACCCTTTGTCATTCAATCCTGCATGAATTTTACAGCTTCAGCACCCATGGGCAGTGTAATTTCAAAAGTGTCTATGCTGTTACACTTTAGAGATACCGTTCTCCCCAAAGAGCTGCTCATATTTGAATAGATGATTAGTGTTGACCAATGTATCCTGTGCACTATATAGCACCTAAACAGCAATGCTGTGATACTCCCACCCCCTGCATGGAGTGATATGCTAGTACTTGCTTTCTCAGAGCTAAATCAAAATCACCAAAGCCCAGATTGTTTGAAGAACTTAAAGTGAGGTGTGATTTACTTCTGGTGTGACTCAGCCCTTACAAGCTGGTCAATGACTAAAAGTCAGCCTTTTCCCTGTAAGTGTTAAGGACACAGGCCTTCCTAACAAAATATTTGGCACTTTCTTGTGTAAGGAAAGAAAATGCCAGAAGGATTGGCTGTGGTAAATATCAGAGCATAAAAGCAAAATCTTGCTCCAGGCACTGGGCAATATTCCCATTGCTCTCTGTATGATTCAGAGGGAAGGTTACGTGACAAAGGCTGCAAACCATATTTTTTATCTTTTGTGATTGTTAGGCGTTGATGGCACACTGGTGCCACACTGGCCTCTGGGATAATTTAGAGCACTTTGACAAGAGAGTTTCAAAAACATAAGCCTTATCTGCTGTATTCAGCTGTTTCTTTCTGTATGATGGTACATGAAACTTGGCTGATTATTTCATAACTTGGATGAAATAGCGCACCTTCAGTAAGTTAATTAAATTTAAATATAAATCTTTTTATTATTTTATTAATTTACCTACCTTTAGTAAGTAAAATAGATTTAGATATAAAGGACTGGCTGCTGCTCCCTTTATGTAAAACATACAGTTGTCACAAAGTCAAAGAAGTAACATTTGGGAGAAAAACACACAAAACAAAGCCAGATACCAAAGAGGAAAAGGATTTGACTAAACGCGACTGGGTATATTTGAAACAGTTGCCAAAAGGCAATTATCATGGCTGTTATTGAAACAAGTAGATAGGCTTAACCCAAAGTAACAATACTTCTGAATATGGTAACTAATTTGGCTGGAAAAAAAAAACAAAACCGACATTCTAAATTTCTCATTATAGTATAACCTTATTTTTCATTCTTGAAGATTTCTGAGTTTGTCAGAATTTTATCTAACTTGAATGCGTGAATTACCCCAAGTCTGAAATTTAATGATTAAAAGAAGAAAAGAGAGCAAGGACATATTTTAGCTGTCAAACATTCACTTACTTTTATTTAGAACTCATATTTTTACAGCTGCTTTTTCCATGAGGTGTAAGACTCCCCAGAATTTCAATTTTTGTTTCTCATGAGCTTAACAAAGGATCCTTGACTTCAAAGGTGTTGGTATTTTTTTATTTTCTAAAGAAAAAAATACCCTTGACTTCTGTCAGTATAAGCACAGTATATTGACTTCTATTTTACATGGACTTTTTACAATACAGAGCTTGATTTAAATTGAAGGAATATTGTTGTGCTCTTACTAGGATCCACATGAAACTGAATGTCTTTTTAAGTTGTACTGTTAAAATACCTTCCTAATTATTGTGACCTCTTTTCCAGTCTTCATTGCAATATGTTGCTTGATGACTTGAATTGCATGAAGGCAGAAAAAAAAAACCTTTGAAAGATTTTATTTTATACATCTAGTGATAGGGAAAAATGCATTGAGAATAGTTTTACCTTAACTATAAGTTTTGCTAAAAAAATTAAGATATGTATGTCACAACAGTCCTCTGAAGAAAGAGCATCCATTGACATGCCATATACAGAAATCTGATAAATTCTCATCAGCCAGAAAGCAAGAGGAATGTTTATAAAATGCCATTGGTAATTAGCACAGTGCCTGTCTTGAATTTCTGAGCTGGTCACAAAGGTGCTTGCCTTTCAATGCTATGAGCCAAGTGTTCTCCAAAAACATTAGCCTTCACAGTACTGGTAGGAAAAAAATTATTAAGTCACTGACATAACAATAGTAATAGTAAAAGCTCTATTCCTGCTGCCATTTTTAATTATCCTTACATGACCCATACTTGACTTTCACAGAGTGGCCACTAAACTGAATATTGCATGTGGGAGCTGTTTAGTGATGTTAGGCATGTGACACATGATGAAACCCCGGCAGGAGACTTTTAATAGGGCATGCATTTCCACAGTTTTCTCCTCATCCTATACACAGAGGAAGAACCATGTACTTTTTTTTCTGCTCCTAATGCTAGTGAATGTTCTGTCAATAAAACTGGGTACACATGGGGCCAAGTCAGTCAGAAATCAGTTATAAGAAACTTTTATAATAATACTAAATATAATTTAATATTAATTAAATTTAATTCAGCACCATTTTTGAAAATTGTATGCGATCAAAAGAAAACCTGTAAATCCACACAAATTTCCCTAAACATGCCACAGAACATCAAAGAATAATTCACTTGCCATCACTGAGCAGCACCATCAATGGATGAAAACCTATTGAAATGTCAAGTAAAGCTCCTCCTGAACCTTATTTCAATCGTCATCTTCCATCATAGTCTCTTACCACTTCAGAGCTCAGAAGCCCCAAGTCCTGTCTGATATTTTTAACGCTTGAACACTTTTGTTGCATATGACAACTAATTCCTGATTTTGAACAAAGGAGATGAAGAAAACCACACACTTAGCAACTCCATAGTTTAAAGATTAATTACATATTCTAGCTACAATTACTTCTTTTGAGTTAAAGAAAACAGTATTTCCCTTAATATACATGCAATCACTTGCAACACAAATATTTAAGACATTTATCAATCCTCTCATATGTAGAGTCTTCACAAACTGTGCATCCCAGCTAATTCCAAGATGTTCCTGGATAGTTTTACAAAGTCCTGCAGAAGAATATATAGGATAATGGAAATGGTTGCCTAGAGACACATATGGATGTTCTGCGTTGAGTGGGGTGACTGGACAGCTTCTACTTGTAGAGTGACTAAAGCATGTACCACACATGGTGGTATTAATATGTGGGTGGGTAAAGTTGCTGTAGCTTCCCTTCCCAGCATGGGTTTCTCACTGACATTTTTACAAGGACAGTTTGTTGCTGAGTCGTGACAGGCTGAGCTCCTCTAGCCCTCCTGCATCAATAAGGGAACATTACGCACCCCTGCAGAGAGACATCCCCAGCTCAGCAGAGGGCACAGCACTGTCTCTGCCTGAAAACATCAAAAGCTTCCAGGTTTTAAAACTGGCACTTCCATTTCTCTAACAGGTAGCACTCCAGCAGTTTTCAAAATAACCGTGTTTCTTTTACGGGCCTGATAATAGTATAGCCAAAGGTTTCCACTTTAAAATTGCCTTCCAAAGCCTGGTGTGTACTATTTTTGGTGCCTGAGGCACTTTCACAAAGGTGTTGAGCACAAAGGAGTCCTAGTGAATGACTGAGTACAATATGGATGTGCCAGAGCTATTCTTTCATCTGTACTGGCAGATTGACTCAGCAGTGCTGGATGAACAGCTGGACTCAATGACCTTAGGGATTTTTCCCAACCTAAATGATTCTTTGATTCTATGACTAATAACCAGAATGAAGCAGTCTAGTCTTTTCTAGAGTTAAACACAAATGTTCCTTTCTAAAAAAATTTCTTAACAATTTGGGAAATTTTGACTATAATGATAATAAATATTTTAACACCTGCCTTAAAACACTATTAAAAAAAAAAAAAAAGAGAGATTGTACTTTGTGTGAAGCAGCAAAATTCAGCACTTAAAAAGTAAAATGTTAGTGTGTTGAGCCATTTCTCCTTCCCTGGACTGAACGAGTAACACAAGCTTGGTGTAGATGTTAATGCTCTGAGTTTTGACTTGCCTTTAGTAAGCAAACATTAGATTATATTTAAAAGCAAAAATGGCATTAGATTCTCTGCTGTACAGACATGTTGCACTTATCGGTCTACAGTAAATTATTTTTTTAATTAACTTTCATTTTGAAATATGACATATTTCATGTATTTAGTGTATATTCTAATCAGTACAGCTAAATATTGCACATGGGAACTATTTTCCAAGGGAAAGGTTCAAAATGTCAAATCAAATTATTGATAATAATTGGTTTCATCATTTCCATTTGCATACCTATTAATCTCTTACATATTCTCCTAATTTGCCTGGTGAGTAGCTAGCCAGACTTTTCTTTGTAATGGATTTGAGACATTACTAATTTTTCAGGATAACAGTAATTTAATTTTTTATGGGTTAGTGAAGGCTACCCTGGTATTATGAAGTGGCAGAGGTGCAAATAAAATTGTGAATTAGCATACAAATTATTCTCTGATACCAAAGCCTGCAGACAAGTCTGTAGACATGTTAACTGCAAATACTTAACTGCAGACTAGCCATACTAATATTTATAACTTTTCTGAAGCAAATTACTGCTTTTAGCAAAGTTCATTAAGATGTAATTTTTAAAATATTTTGTATTCTGAAATCACTGTACATTAACAGCTGCAATCATCCACTCAGTCATTCAGAATTTGCTAATAAGTATGTACTAATCCATTGATTCAATTTAATAGTACTTTATTGATCTAATTCAAATGTCTTGGGAAGTGTTCCCTGCTTCAGAAATGTCATGAAATAATTGCTAATTAGGTCTTCACTCTGATAGTTGCTGAATTTCTTCATTATGTAACTCTTATTGTTTCAACTTAGAAAAATGAAAGGGATTGATAATGGGAATGGGCTGTCAATTACAATAATGAAGTGAAATATCTTCTGCCTTCTGTCTTTCTTCCGCAATGGAATGGAAGAGAGGTGGTTTAGCATGCAGAAATCAGCAGGATTTCAGTTATGAACCCAAGGTAAATAAGAATCAGCTTGTTAAATATCTGACTCAGATATTATAACTTGGTGTGGTTTTTATAAGACTCTAGCTTTATGGTCATATTTTCTTTTTTCCACATGCCAATTTTTCTTTCCTTTTCAGTTTAAATTTTTACCTTAAACATACTTTAGAAATGTTATAAGCATGCATAGACTGTAACTACCACAGACCACTATTAACCTCAATCATTTCGCTGAGTAGGTGTTTCAAGCATTCATGCACTTCTAGCAGAGTTTGTGAGGTGTGCTGTGATAAATGTGAATTTTCACTAGACTGATTTGACATGCTAATTACCATGTAGGTCTGTCTTGCCACATCTTCATAATTTAGCCAGTGGTGAACAACAGCTAGGATATATTGTTGTAAATATTCTGTTGAAAATATGTTAATTTTTGTTATTGTAAATTTCTTTTTATTTCTCTCCCTTCCTATAACTTGTTTGTAGGTATCCTCAATATGGCATCCCGCAGGGACATAATTTTATCCTCAGTGTACCATATTTGTCCAGCCACGTGTGGGGTTTTTTTTCCTTTAGGCCCTAATGTTTAAATATCCAGCATCAAAAGAATTGTTGCACAAAGCCTAAGACCTTGCATTTAGTGAGTTTGGATTTAAATAACTTTAATAGTAATTTTTAAATAGTATTTGCCATCTAATAACCACAAAAATTGCATGTGAAGAAAACAAAAACAAACAAAAAAACCCCAGGCAACAAAAAACAACCAACCAAAAAAAAAATGAAAAAGGGAAAATAAACTATTTAAAACATATTTTGGTATGAGGAACTATAAGAAAACTGCAGGAAGCAGCCAACCTCACAAGCCCACTTTTCCAATGGTGCTGCCAAGGCTGTTGAGAATTCTGTGTCTATCCTACAGGCTGGCATCTTAATGCATTCATTAAAAAAAAAAATCTCATCTAGTAAGTCTACACCATCTCTCTGCTTTTCTGCTATGACTTTATGTACAAAGATCCACTAGAAAGCCCTAATTAAGCACCTGATTATTTAGAAAATATTTTCTTCTACTAGCTTCTTCTGAAATTCATATATGCTTCAGAATTTGTCTGTTCAACTTTGATCCAGGACTGCACTTAAAACTGGAGTTAAAGAAAACCTCATAATAAATCCCTTGGATGCATGAGGAAAAGAGGAGTTCTTTAAAACAATCATTAATAAAAGTCTTTGCTGGACAGAACAAGTTGAGAAATTAATGACCTTGTAAGCACTCAGTCATTCTTCCATTTTCATGTTAACTGCCAAAGCTAGAAAGTTTGGATATTTCTTGGCTGGGTTTCATCCTTTCTTCCCATCAGACAAGTGGCAGGAGGGTACTGTGTCCCTCTTCCTGCTCCCTCAATACATTGCTGTTCAGCAATATCCCATAGCTCCAGAGCATGCAGCCATGGAGCCCACACCAAAGAGACTGGGATTCCTGATGATGGCAAGGACTAAACTTGTTACTAAGCCCTAAGAAAATTTGGAAAGGAATATTTTTCCCATTAAATGAATGGTGTTGTGATTTCCCCCCTAATGTATCTGTGTAATTTTACTGTTTCCCAGAGCACAGAATAGACTATATAAAAGAAGAGATAAATTGTCTCTGTCCTCATTAACCTGTATGGGGATGGACCTTGAACACAGAGCTGCCCAGTGAGATTTCAGACCATTTTTTACTCTGGAGTTCCCCTCACCTCACATCATCCCCCAGAATGGTGAGTGCAACAGGCTGTGACACTGACTTTTGGCTGTTCTCCCAGGAGGGAGAACATGCTTTTCCTCTGGAGCATCTAGATCTGAACACAGCTGTGAGGTGAGCTCCTCACCAGCCCAGCCTGCACTCAGTGAGGATCCAGCAGCAGCCACAGCAAATGCAGGGTTTGCTCACACTGCTCCTCCCTAAATTTCTTTATCTCTATTTTCTTCTTGCTCCAAGAGCATCAGACATACTTTTCTCAACACATTTTCTAATAAATGCTACAAATATTTGAAATGTTTGGAGCTGTTATGTACGAAAGAGAATATGGTTCTTTTTGAAAAAGGGATAATTAAATCACCTTATTCCTAATTGGAATCAGATTTTGCAGCAGTATAATCATTTAGTCTTCTCTTTATGCTCTTTATGGACTGTTTTTGTTTACTATATTCAATACATTGTAAAATGTAAAAGCTATTTACACACAAATTATGCTACTGACCATATTCAAACCAAACACACCATCATTATTGTTACCAAGAGACTGAATAAATTTGACTTTGATCATTTCAGATGGCTCTGCTGGAATTTAATATTACACAGCTACTTTGCAATGGCATTAAAAGAAGGATAATTACTCTTTGTGCAAATGCATGAAAAAATCTATTTCAGATCTGAATTGGAAATGTTACAGTAGATTTAAAGTCAGATTCAAATTACATTTGCCTACAGAAATAGAGGTATTACTCAAACTCGTAACAAATTGCTTTATACAGTATGGTTATGATTTATCAAGGATTTGTATTTCTTTGCCCCCTAGAGCAGAGGCTGGACAACCATATCACTGAAATGAGCCAGGTAGATTCTGCTTGATTAGTGATTATATCCCTATGGCAAAACACCAAGAGCAAACACATCAATTTTTCTTCAAGGAAAATCTCACTAATGCCAACAGGAGGTCTGCCAGATGAAGTATCATGTTGTGGCTACACACACAGACATACATATACACACTGAAAGCCCACTTAGACGAGAGACCTTTTCACATGTGTCCCCGCCCTTTGCTCCTGGCTCTACCAAGAACATTCTTTTTGTATATTTTGTATTTAATCACTGTAAATCAAAAGATTTCAGCTAAGCATTTGATTGCATCCACTGCAAGCAAAAATAGTCAATAAATTTATTGTTTTTGTAAACACTGCACTCGGTGTTTTCTATGAGATGCTGTAGGAAATTTAATGCACATAATGAGACAGTTTATAAGTAATCGATACCACATATGAGGCCAAAACTCCAGAAATAGTTTTCAATTCACTTCAGTCTCTGCTGCACTATTCAATTTTATGTCATTAATTTAGTCTGGAACTGGTGAAACAAGATGCCTCAACAGCTTTTGAAAGTCAATCATGACCAAAAAGTCCTTAGTCTCTCTATTCAAATTGGCAATATGTCAGGTAACAAAATGTTTTTCTTTAAAGTTAAACAAAGTCACCAGCTCATTTTATGGATGGCTATTATGCTGTGTTAGCCTTAATGTCCATTTAATAAAGGATAGTCTCTTTAGCACCATGTATAATCCTGAAGTGCTGCTGTTATGTGCCTTACAGAGGCTGAGGCTGAGCATTTAGTCAATGCCACTGCATAATGGCCTTCAGTCCTCTGCAGTCAAAATAGCAAAATCTTCTGCAACTGTCCGGCTGCTAGAGAATGGGATCCCACATAAAACTTTTTTTGGCAGTTGCTGATAATAACAGTGCTTTGGGTATGTATGTTTCACAGAGATGACACTTTGCAGGCTCTTGTCTGTCTTGCTGCTTCTAAGATTTAAATTGTTTGTGTGTACTGGTGATTATTAGCTCTTGTAGTGACACTGTTGAGCAAACTGCTTACACTGAATACATTTTTACACCATGAACACAATGTCCTTTTCACAGCCAGTCTCTTTACAAATACAATCTATATAATTTTGTTTTAGTGGCATAAACACACCTGACAGTGCTCTGTTTACCTAATGACCACTCTAACCATCTCTGCCATCTGTAAACTTTCCCAGCAACAACGTCTTTATGGTCACTGAGAAAATCTGCTAAGCATTTGCCCTGGAAGAAGATCAGAGTACTGCATTCATAGCAGTAGCTCATCTGAAAGCTGCCTGCAGGAAGAAAAACATTAGCACAGGTAGAAAAAGAGGATGGAAACTAAAAAGACTCCTCAAAACATAACCAGTGAAGTCTGTTCAGGAATATAAATGTATAGTGTCTGAAGCAGCAAATGCTTGTGGTCCATGCATAACTATGGTTCTAAGTGAAGACTGGTGCCAATGACACAACATAATTGTGGAAAAATGATAATACTTGATGGAAATCATCCTTGCCAAAGTTCTCTCAGAAACCACTTTAAAATCTGCCAGAGTATTTCCTTCCTCCTCCGCCTTTCTGTGAGTAGTGATCAATACTGTCTACTTCAGAACATGAAGTGAGATGCAAACTCAATGAAAACATTCCCTTGTAGCCTATGTGCTAATTTCGCCCTCTTGGTGTAGTTAGATTAAATTAGGTGATTGCTCTCATAACTGGTGCTAGGGCTCCTGCCATAGGAAACAAGTGTTTCTGCCATGGTATATCTGCAATATACAAAGGGATGGACATGTTATTTCCAGTACTAAGAAATCAGCTCGGGTCTGTCAGCTCAGATATTTCTGCTGCCCGTGTTTTACTGTAGACATAACTTCTGACCACTAAGAGACTTGCACTGCACAGATACAGTAACAGAACGTAGCCTGAGTTGAGCATGTAAAGACCCAATTTTGTCATCATTCACTTGCATTTTGTATACAAATATTCTTTAATTAAAACCACATCCAAGTATATTTTCCTCTTCAGATGTTGTCCTTGGACGTCTTCAGTTATCATTCACCATGGAAACACTGTATCTGAAAGAGAAGTGATAGCTTTGCAAGAGATACTGGCATTTCAGGTTTGTGACATTGCAACCCTTTGTTTACAACATGTCAAACATGCAAGGAAGCACCAAAAGATACAAGATAACAAAAAAAATTCTGATGACAAAAGAAATGTTTAAAAATATTTTTCAGTGAATAATTGATGCTTTCCCTGATGAAGTTTTCCCTGATGTCCAAAGCTGTAGCAACCAAGCTAGATTCAGGAAAGCAGTTGGATTCCCACCCCGCTGATAGTTTTGAACTTCTGTTATAGTCCTGTAGATGGTAACATCTACCCAGATAATTTCTCATTAATAGGTGTGTGAAGTTAAAACCCAAGGCAGACTACCAATTAGCCTTGTCAAATTAATAATTTTTATTAAAATTAGTGTTCCAAGTATATTTATGTCACATTTTCTTTTTGACATTTCTTGTCAAGGGAGCAGCACAGTAACCATTTCTATGTCCAAACAATTTCTTCTGGAGGTGAACTAATCACTGACAACTTGTCATTAGTCTACATGCTATCATTTGTTTTTAATGCAAAAGATTTCAGGAATCACATTTTTATTTTTGTAGGACCAAATGTCAGATTGTATTGTGCATGGCCATAGACAGGAAGCATGTAATCCCTTGAGCTTCTCAAGGCAAATGAGCTTTAAGAGTCAATTGACAGAAAGTTGGACAAACAGCCCAGGTTAAATAAACCTGAGGACTTTTTTAATTTGACATAATGTAATGGTCTTGCTATATGTAAATGTCTCTTTATTTTTACATGGTTGCTTTCATTTCCTTAGCCCAGTGAACTGGACTCTACTGAGATCCATGTGTAATTACAAAGTAAAAGCACTCTAAAGCTCTAAAGCCTCAACAGAGAACAATTAAATCTCTTTTTGCGAAAATCTACTTACTTTTGATAGAGAAATATTTTATTTGGGAAGAAATTGCCATGAGATGACCTTTCAGCATCTTTTCCTCTTTTTCTTCCTCTGTTTGAGTTTTGTTTTTTGATTCACTGTTAGTACTTCCTTCATAATTTGTGGACAGGAAGGGTAGAAAAAGGAATAAAGAGAAGTCAATTTAGGTAAAGTTATGGGGAATGCCTGACAAAGTGGACAAGGGCAGTTGTTCCTTGGGAAGTGTTTACAAAGAGCAGAAGAGATATGCACACCATAACTTGTGTTTATCTGAGGTTAAAACTTCAATTTGTAACATTCTGACCTTGCATTCCCTCATTCTTTCCCTCCTATGAGCATCACAGCTCTGCGTCATGCTCAGCCTCTATCTTTTCTTTCTGGTCTGTCATTACTCCACTATTTTGTCTCCAGGATTTTAGGAATAGCTTCCAACAAGGTCCAAGATGTGGTGACATGGGCCGTGGCATGCTGCCACATGGGCAGTACCTTTGCAATCCCAGAGCTAATGTGGACACCAGTTTAGTGTCTCTGCAATGGTCTCCACTCACATCTCATTTTCCAAATACCTGCTCGCCTGGACTGCGGGAGCAAGAGCAGAGGTTGGTTTAGTTCAACTTAAGCTCAAGGTCTTGCAGTCTAGAAGACTTTTCAAGGGAGTCACAATGAGTACTAAACAAGAGAATCAGGTATCCTGCCCAAAATATGTATTTTAAATAAAATCAACAAATTTCAATGTTAAAAAAAAAACCAAACCAAAACCAAAACCAAACCAACCAAACCAAAAACAAACAAGCAAAAGAACTAGATGATACTTAAAAATAATTAAATATTTTTGCTTTACACATTTTTCATAAAGCTCATCTCTGGCCTATTTATGTAGGGAAGAAAGTTACTTATAGTTGTGACATTTTGAGATTAGAAATACTTCAACAGTGCAGCAAAGAAGTTAGAAAAACACTGAGGAAGACAGACAAGGTAATGGGGGAAAACCTGATAAAGAGTGAACCAGGAGAAAAAGACCACTGTTCTGAAACAGGTACAGTTTGCAAAGGGAAGTTGTTGCCTTTAAAACTGGCATCCCCTCAGAAAGAATTGAGAATGAACATTCTGTCATGAACCCACCAGCAAACTTTCAGGTCCATATCTTAAAAGATAATTAGGTCAGGAGCTTCCATTGATTTCCAATTTATACGCCTTAAAAACCTCTGTGCCTAATTTGGTAGAAGAATCCTCAGTATGCTGAGGAGTCTGCAGGAAATGAATCTAATTAGAGTTTTGAAGAAATATTAAAGCAATGTTGAGATGCTGGTTTTGTGCAGCAAGCACAACAGTACATTCAGAATAACTATTTGCTTTGGCAAATATTTCTAGGCAATTAAAAGCCTACATGCTTTTAATGCATTTAAAGCTTTTAAAAATGCATCAGTTAATCTAAATATAAACATTGCAGTAATAGGCAGTAGACTGAATATGAGCAACCATATAAGAAATACAATGTAAACATTTTTTTTAAGCTTCTTTGCAGATTTTTTACATCATGTTTAGGTTGTAGGGGTAGTTTGTGTGTGATTTCTAGCATAAATTTTTTTTTCTCAGAGAGTTTCAGAGAATTTACATTAGGAAATGCTTTTCTGTGTTTGGATTATGAAGAGAGCATAATGGATCTGCAATATTCATGGGTCCCCTGAATAAGCAATATGGCATCAAAAAGGTTACAGTGATCATGGTAAAAACTGTTTCTATTACAAAGCATTCGGTACTGTTACCTAACAAGTTACTATCCAAGCCTAAGATTTTACATAAAAAATGTCTAAATTCTTTTGTTTAAACAAACATTGATGCTGTTCTTTTATAGTTTTCTAATTTAAAAAATAAGAAAGTATTAAAACAATATAATAAAATTATTAATGATCCTTAATGTTGTCATAAGAACTATTTTATGAAAAGGCACTTATTTATACTACTGTTTATCAATTTGCAATGGAACTTTCTCTACTGTATGAACTTTATCCACCATAAACCAATGAATTTTCTGACAGTTATTTTCATATCTTAAGAACAAAACTATGAAATAGGGCCCCCAAAATGTTAAATAACTTTACCAGAATTAATTCCTTTAGAATACCTACTCTTTAGAACAGTAAAGACTTGCAAAGCTGCTAAATTAATATGCTCATGTACATCTACACATCTGTGTCTACACCAGGAGTTCCTTTTTAAATGAAAACTTCTGAATTTGGATCCTCTGTCTTGCCAATTGAAACTGTGTTAAACTAGCAGGAAATACAGTCCTAAATATTATTCCTTCCATGATGTCCTGTCTAAAAGATCTTTTCAGCCATCTGTTTGGCCATACGAACAATTCAAACCATCTGGAAGGCACCACTTTTTTAGACCTTTGAGAGGGTTTCTAGATCATATTAACTTGACCTGATTCATGAAACACCATTTCAGTCACTCATACCCTGGCATAAAATTAGGAATCTCTGAAGATGAGGCCAATTTTATGGATAGAAAAGTGCATTCACAACCCTTATGAGAAGCAAAGATTAGGGAAGGAGGCTCTAGTGTGACACAAACCAAACACATGAATGCAATGGATAGCCAAGTGCTCAGAGTCAATCCTCAAGGGACATGCATCCTTCCCCTTCTGGCCTGAATGTTTTTTCTCTCTCTGAGGACAGTAGCTACAAAGAGCAGATGTTATATTGGCTCTTGGATGTTTTACTGAACTCCAAATTTGTTCTCAAATTTTATCTCTGAAGAACCGCACTCAGATCTTCTCTTCCACATCCAAACACCATATCTGAAGAAATTTTCCCTCTTGGCATTTTTTGTGCAGTGATGGAAAGCAGTTTTGTAAGCCTTAGATATTGTCCACCAGATCTCTGTGGCCTCACCCTCCTGCATCCATATGGCAGGTCCCTCCAAATGCTCCTTCCTTGGGATACTCCTGGATCAGCCTCCACCAGCTGAGCTCTCAGACAACAGTTTTGAATTCAGCATACCCCAAGGGAAAAGTATTCCCAGGAGGTTGCTCTCTGCCTTTAGTAAAGTTGAAGGCTTTGGAAGATAAATGCTCTGACACAGTTCCAAAGTAGAAAGGTCATTTCCCAGACGGCTAGGTATCCAAAGGTGCAAAAACAGAGAATAAATCCAATCTTTAGTTTTAATAGCTCCCCCAAATAGCTGTAATGGTTCTATTTTGAGCTTTCCACAGCCATAGTACAATGTCAACTTAAGACTTTCAGATCTTTCCCATATATAGAGATTGGATGTATGGAATATCTGGGACTGATATACCACAGCCTCTGCAGTACCTGAACCGTGAAAAATGTAAAACAGTACTGAATTTATTCAGAAATGTCAGAAATGTCAGAAACTTTGAGTTTGGGGGGTTTATGTGGTTCTGTTCAAATGCAGATTGCCCAAATTGTTACTTGCACCTCTAACCCTGAACAGATCACTGTGAATGCCTTGAAAAAGACTTTGGCTTCACTCAAGACTTTGTAAAGAAAAACTACACAGCAAAACTGCCTGCAAGCCCTTTATCCTTTTAGAGTGTATGATGTTAGAATCATTCAATAAGCTGTATAAAGGAAATTAATGCTTTTAGATATTTTCAAGGTAACTCTCACCAAAAGAGGAAGAATTAACAGCTATACCAGAGAGATCAGTCCAGTTTTGATCAGTCTCTCATTGCATCCAAGAATATGTCACTGGTGAAACCATTGCACTGAATGGAATACTGCTGAACTTTATTTTTAGAGCATGCTAAGTAATGTGATTTGGTAAAAGTATCTATAAAATTGCTCTAAGAAACATGCTTAATTGTTTTGTTGGGATGCAAAGGAGGATTATCACAGGAAGCACAGGAGACAGGCAGCATTATGCTGAAGATGTGTGTTTTGGCAGAGATCCCCACAGTAGAAGCAGCTTGTTGGCCTAACATGGTATCCTTTCCCAGAGGAACTCTTAGGAGTGGCACATGTCTCTGCTATAGCCCCTTTCACACAGCTCTAGCCAGACGTGTAACAGATGATTTGATGGGAAGCCATTGTAAAAGTCGCCACTGTGAAATTCAGCTTCAAGTAGGGAGCTTCGGGTATAATAGCTCTAAGGTTAGAAAATGACTAAGGCTTGAGAGATAATCTGCTTCATTTTATCCCAATATAAGATGCAGTTGTCATTGACAAATTAAAAATTTATAATGAAATAGGTGTTAATATTTTTAGAATATACCAGCTGATTTTTCTAATGATTAATGAATCGTTCAGCTACAGTTGATGTTTAAATTGCAAGACGGAGGCTAATTGGTTGAACTGATAGTCTCAAATGGATATTAAATCAGTCATCTGAAGTGTTCAGCAACTTCTAATATTGCTATTGGGATCTGCAGACCTTGTCACATATTACTTATAAGAAGTAAGATAAGGTCTTTGTGGAATAGCCAAACATTCTCAACCCACAAAATGGTCATTGGTATACAGAGATAGTTGTTATTTACAAGGCACTGACAAAAAAATTCTTAAACAAGGATTTTCTGTTGCTTTTACTGCCAGTTCTCTTATTGACTCCTATTGTGTTTATCTCATGAATTCCATTATCACTCTTCTGTCAGAAGGCTTAGAAAGGCTCATTTGAAGCAGGAATGACATTTGCAATTATCCTGATGATTGTACTGAGCAGAGACCTGATCAAACGCCACCCTAAGGTCTTTCCCTTGCTAATCTCCTCTCTGCTCTCCTACAGCTAAAAACTCCCAGCAGTATTTCCATTGTTGTCCTGCCAGTGGATTCTTTCTGCCTTTATAAACACCTGTTGAAACAATGTTTTTTGCATTAAAATTACTGCATCATATGGCCTTCTTGGCTTTGCTTGAAGTCTTATTTCTTTCTCTTTGTATGTTCCATTTCTGTTG
>JAWWTY010000077.1:23716342-23762286 GCA_035222235.1 Margarornis squamiger | reverse complement strand
AAATTACTGCATCATATGGCCTTCTTGGCTTTGCTTGAAGTCTTATTTCTTTCTCTTTGTATGTTCCATTTCTGTTGTTCAACGAGGAGATTTGGTTTCTGCACTTCTTTTCCCTCTCTAACAACACAACAGCTTTTGTTCATAGCCACAGTAACATTCCCAGGAAAAGTACTATCATCTCCACTGCTGTAGCTGTAGATGTTTATAAGGGAAAATCCTCCCTGTAATACTGAAATTTTAAAGTTAAATCAGTTCTATAGAAATTTTCATCTCTTTTACTGTTTTGCCCGGATTACTTTATCTTACATTATTTACTACCAGATATCCAACCACAAAACCAAAATAAATTGGTTTTTCACTGCAATGGTTTAAAGACACTTTTGAAAGAACAACAGCATTATAATGCCTGAAAGCAAGCCTAACATCACATAAACATTTAAAGATATATTAGTTTTTACTAAATGACATTCTTGTGAAGAGAGAAATATTTTCCCAGTGTCAAAGAGAAAAAAAAAAAAATTAAAAAGTTATCCAAGACCACACATTGTATCTATGGTAGGTATTCAAAATCTTTTCACCTCATGTTCAGGTACCCATGGGGCATCACCAACTCCTACTGCTGATTAATGGTATTTTAAAAGTGGTGGTTTACACTTAAGCAGTCTGCAGGAACAAGAACAAAAATATTCAACTAAGTCCCAAAATACCTTTGAGAGCAAGAAGTGCTTTACCTGTATGGCAATGGAAGCATGTCTGCATTTAACTTTTTATTTGGCAAGGGAAAAGAATTTTCCAAATGCTGCAACATAAGCACATATAATGGACTGCTTCCTTTTGCTTGTTGATACAGTTTACTTAAGAAACTGAAGTCTTTATAATAATAAATTAGCTACTGTAATATCCCCTGGGTTTTGCCAGTGACCTGTCTTCTGAAGGCAAAAAGGCCCTGGTGAACTACCAGTTGCACAAGCTTGTAAAACTTACAAACCCACTGATTTCAGCTTTAAAAATCTTTGGACAAAATTCAAAAGTATCCTAAAAACAGAGATAAGAAGCTAAGACTCTCCTTTCTTGGCTTAGTGCTCTAACTGGAGTTAAGGTTCTTACTCTTTTTCCAACCTCATGAAATTCTTCTTTATGAACCATAAAGTAAATCTCTAATAAAGGTCTCATTTACAGAATCTGTTAATTTTAAAAGTTCACATACACTATGAGCTAGCTGAAGAAGGACACAAAGAGTCACATACCTAAGTCAATTCTGGCACCAGATCTTTATTAGAAGCTGGTGTCAGGAAACAGAAGGGGATGACAGGGTATCTCTGAGTGCAAGCAAGGAGCAGGTCTTTCTTTCTCTAGCTTTTTAGTTACCAGGCTCCTTAGGTGCCTTGGCAGAATTGTGGGTTATGAGGAAAACAGACTGTTGTTTCCTCTGTGTGTATGTGGATACAGATCCTGTCCCTTGCAATGATAACACCCACAGTTTTGTAGGATCCTGGAAAAAAGAACAGGATGAAGCTTGTGCAGGAAACATGAATAATTCCATGGCCCTCATGTGAGTTTTTTCCTTTCAGGCAGTGACTGCTCCCTGGCTATTAACCTGTAGTGATGCATGAATAGGTTTTATTGGTTATCTGCAGGCTTCGAACTCATGAGTACAACATTTTAAAGCCTCTGAATATAAACTTCAGTCCTCTATCATGCACAGAAAGCCCCACTTTAATTTGTATATAACTGCCTACGCTCTCCCCAAGGCACAACACAAATCTGTAAGACAAGTAATTTGGTGGGATCTCTACTATATTCAGTGAAAATTCACATAAATCAATGCCATACTTTGAACTGTCCCCTACGGTAGAGACCATGATATATTGCAAACACTTAACCAAATGTTCCTGTGAGGAAGCTCTTCTTGAGTTATTCATACACAGGTTTTACTGTCACCACACTCTTATAACTTCAGTGTGACAGAGAGCAGAACACAGATAAAACTAGTGCCCTGAGCTGTATTTTTATCAGTTTTAATTTGCCTTTTTAAAATGTATTTTCAAGGTCGATGAGGTTTTTCTCTACAGGAGACAGCCATGGACCTGGCTGGCAGGTGCCTGCTGCCCTGGGATGTTTCATCCCTGTCTCAGATTTGGTTTGAAATTGTTCCATGGAGCTTGAAGTGAGCTTGTTGTAAGGAATTTTTTGGCAATGTGCAGCTAGCCCTCTGCTTGGCTCCCTGAGGCAGTCCTGTTCTTCCATGACCTGGGGAAAGGCCTCTGGACATGTGGTGGGGAGGCTCAGGGAGGCCATCGGCCAATGGAGCCACCAGCCCATGCAGAGCCTTGACGTGTACACTCAAAGGAACAAGCATAAATGCATGTGGAGAAAAAAATAGCTGGGGTGTGAGACTTAATAGCCTTAGAAAAACAAGCTGTAAGCATGCCCTCAAAAATCCTGTCATGGGCTTTTCCTCTAGCATTCCACAGAAGAGATGGGGAATTCTGTTAGATTTGTAAATTCTGCTCATCTACAGCAAATCTGTGCCATTTTAGCAGCTTCTTTCTGCTGTAGCTGCATTTTCTATGCCCTGAATTGCAAGCTAGGATCAAAAAGCTACACAAAAATGAGATAGTTCTCCAAACCTCATTTGCAAAGCATATGAGGCTGTTCAAAAGCAAAAAGCTATGTAAGAGTTTAGTACTAGTGTTAAGACACTGTGCAAGATGCTCTGTTCTTCTAAATACCAGGGGATAGAGGATGTTCAGTCCCTGGTGCTTAGTTCTGCCTCTTTCAATCCTAGTAAATTCTGTCTCCAACTTATGGGCTAATGAAAGCCACATGCATCTCAAATGTGCAGTTCCAGAGCACATTTTCACCTCACCAATCCCTACACATTTCTTTTCTCCTCAGGTATTTCCAGATTCCTGGAGTCCTTGAAGTAGAGAAATTTCCTATGTGCTCTGTAAAATACAGAGGAATGAGAAAAGTACCCTTCTACCTTTTACATAAAAAAGAAGGAAATAAAGTTGTCATTAACCAACTTTATTTATAAACTAAAAGGTGGTATACCAACATTGCCTACCATTCTGTGGTAATCTCTCCCTTCTCTCCTAAAACCCACAGGATTATAGCAGAACTCTTGCTATGAACTAAGACAAATGTACTTAGAAAGTACATCATCAGGCTGGAAAAGGGAAAGAATAATAATTTAGGATGAATTAAAGTAAGTCCTAAGTAGTGTTTTTCTAAGTCAATCCTGGAGAAAATTAATAGGAAAAAAATACCAAAATCAATTGAAGGGACTGTGCAGAGATATGTTATGAAATATGATGGCTCTTGTATCCAGAGGAGAAATGTTTATAGAAGAGAGTCTCCTATGATCAATGAATGTTTAGGAACACACTAACTTACAGGCATTGTTGACAGAAACCTTTTCTTTAAAGCTGTTTATGTGGGGATAAGAAAAACAAAAATTTTATACTCGACTTCCTTCTTTCTTCAATTTGAGGCTCCAGTTGTGAACTGATGAAGGCCAAGCACAGTGAAAGCAAGAATGACTTTTGTATCCCTTTTTCCTTTTGGCACACATCTATGAGTAATAAGCTTCAGAGTGTACAAAATTACCCCTAGAGAAAGTTTTATATTGAAGTAAGTTTTAAATTTTCCTGATGAGGAGTTAGGGAAAATTCAAATAATGACATTTGGCTTAATATTTTTAAAAAGATAAAATGTTAATATGCAATTACTATTTTTTTTTAAAACTCATGGTAAGGCAATGGAATAGTCTGTTTCAGGAGTTATTTATTTCCAATTCTAATATGTTTAGTAGAAAAACTTGGAAATATGTAAGTATTCTGTTGGTAAATCAGCCCTTTTTGTATATACAACTTCTGTTTTCTAACATTCTCACTAATCCAGTGAAAAATAAATTGGTGAGGAAAATTGAATAGGATGAATGGACCGATACCCATCTAATTTACAGATTTCAAGAGCATTTAGTGACAGAACAAGAGGAAACTGGTTCAAACTGAAAGAGTGTAGGTTTACATTAGTTATTAGGAAAAAATTCTTTACTGTGAAGCTGGTGAGGTACTGGAACAGACTGCCCACAGAAGTTGTGTGTGCTCCACCCCTGGACATGTTTAAGAACAGGTTGGATGGAGTTCTGAGCAACCTAGTCTAGTGGAAGGTGTCCCTGTCCATGGCAAGGGGATCAGAACAAGATGATCTTTAAGGTCCCTTCCAACCCTATGGTTGCATACTCTACGGTTCTATGATTCTATGCCTTACAATCACACACAGAATGCTTTAACCTGGAGGATTAATTCGTGTTCCATATTTTCAGTAGTTCTTTGGCCATTATTATCTCAGATGTGCAGTAATCTAAGAAGTTATGTCTTTCAAATGGACTTCATCACACAGATACAGACATGTAAATGGCCAGATGGCCATTAGTCTTCTAAACTAAGACTTTCTCATACCCCATGGCTGTCCAGTCTGAGCATGTGAATAGGCCCTAGATTGGTGGGTGATTCAAGAGATATTCCTTCAGTTTCTGGAGCAGCCATGCTGAAAGTTGCAGATGAGAAAGGCCAGCTTTAAATCTGCTATATGTATTCAGAACTTCTCCTTCAAATTAATAAAGAATGAGCTAAGAAAATGTTCATAAGTGGGAGCTTATTGCTTTAACTTAGATATTATCTTTGTTTATGATTACTGATAAACTTCACTTTTCTGAAGGTGAGAAATTATGTAGAGAGAAGTTTCAGCTTCCCAAACAAGCTCCCACCACCATTTTGGCTGTTTGTAGCTGGTACGTTTCTGACTCATTACCAGAGCCACACGATTTTATTTTGTCTCAGGTTGAATAATTTTTCCTCCTCCCCCAGCCTCCCAAGAATTTTCAAGACAGAGGCATATGCACACATGAATATTCATGATGCCTTTAGGAAACATTTATGCAAATAGATATCCAGTTTTTGAAAACAAGAACAAAGAGTTCTAAGTGGGAAAGTAAATTTGCATTTTGGTTTCAATAAATAGGTGTGGATTTTTTTTTCTGAGTATTCAATCAATTTGACAGAGACTGGGACTTAGCCTTATTGCCTAAATCCTGTGTAGGCAGAGATTTGCATATTCTGGTTCATATGTTGCTGGCAGACCATAGTGAAGATAAATGGTGAATTATGAGATCATCTTTGCATTGTACTGACTTCAGTCAAAAGGGCTGAAGAGGGGTCATAAAGGTTAGTGAGGAAATTTGGAGGGTTAACTGCTGTCCACTGGTGTAAAATCATTATAATTCCCTGGCATGACAGAAACTGGGAAAAGGGAAGCCTGGAGTGTTCAAAAAGTATCCACTTTGCAGTTCCTGAGACCCAAAGAGTCTAACTGAGGTTAGACAATATCAATTTCCTACCTGTTTCTCACAGGTCAACTCTGCTTTTTTGTATAGCAACCTTTATGAAAAGTCATTAGACTTTCCCCTTAGGCTCTTCACTTCCAAACTGCAGCGCAAAGCCCAGTGACAATCACACACATAACTCTGGTGTCTGTTACCTCTTATTCTCCTGCTGGACACTTGCCACAGATGTCTGGCTTCAGCTTCTCTATCACCTCCCACTAGGCAGCTGAGGGCATCAATAAGATATTTTTGTAGTTTTCTCCTTTTCTTCTTTAAAGGCTCTCCTTTAAAGTATATGTCATATGCTCCACCTAATAAGCTTGGTGGCCTTCCTTTGGACTTGCTAAAATATGCCAATGTCTCTCTTGTAATGGGGACCCCAAAACTGGACACAACACTCCAGTTGTGGTCTCATCAGTGCTGAACAGATAGGAAAATCAACTCCTTCAATTTTCTTTTTACAATCTTGCCTATTATTGAGATTTAATCCCAGCTGGCAACTAAACACCACACAGACACTTGCTCCCTCCTCCCAGGTAGGATATGGGAGAGAATCAACTTGTGGGTTGAGACAAAGACAGCTTAATAGGTAAAGCAAAAGCTCTGCATGCAAGCAAAGCAAGATGAAGAATTTACTCACCATTTCCCATGGACAAGCCATCTCCAGGAAAGCAGAGCTCCATCACGTGTAACAGTGACTGGGGAGGACAACACTCCATAACTCCAAATGTCTTCTCCCTTGCTTCTTCTCCCCCCAGCTTTATATGCTGAGAAGTGATGCCATAAGGATATCCCTTAGGTCGGTTGGGGTCAGGTGTCCCAAATCCTCCTGCCCCTGCAGCCCACTCACTGGTGGGGCAATGTCGGAAAAGACCTTGATTCTGTGCAAGCGCTGCTCAGCCATTGCTAAAACATCCCTGAATCATCCACATTGTTGCCAGCACAAATCCAAAACCGCCCCATACCAGTTACTGCAGAGAAAACTAAGTCGACTCCATCCCAAACCAGCACACCTACGTCTGTTCTGCAGACATGCTATTATTGCTCAGTGTCTCCACTAATCTGCAATTTCCATCACCATCAGTATCACTCAAATTTACCAGGTATCCCACAAAGCAGCTAAATACCTATACCTGCAAAATAACTCTGATGGAGCTCATTAACACAAAGTATTTGCACAGCAAATGGACGTATCTTTTATTTACAGAAGAAAATTCATGGACTTGCAAGAAACATTATTTCACCTATCAAATATTTTCGTAATCATTCTCTGACTGAAACTATTTCCCTCTCCCATGGCAAAACCAAGACAACTCAATCCAAAAAACCAAATCACACCCGACCCAAAAAACAAACAAACAACAAACCAAAAACAACAACACAAAACCCCACAAAAGCCCCACCAAAAATCCACCAAAGAAACCAAATCGTTTTTTATTAAAATGAATTTCCAATAATAATTTTTTCCAAAAATAATTTTTTGGAAAATTGAGATAATTAAAAAATCTATCATCTCCTTGTTTTTTGGTTGGGTTTGGGTTTTTTGGGTTTTTTTGTTACCTTCTCTTTTACACAATTTGAACCCTTGAAAAAAAGAGGAAAAGTGGTATTTTAGAACTCCAAACTGACCAAAATACATTTATTCACCTTCTAATTGAAAAAGAATTGAGAAAGCATTTAAAATTAAGGAATTTTTAAAACCACTTTACAATTCACATAATCAAGTTTCTTTGCTACCATGCCGTGAGAACACTGAATAAACTTTTATGTTTCCTTTTCATTCTGCTTTAATTAAAACTTATCCATTATTTGCACAGTTCTTCATTAGTTCTTCCAGCATATACAGGCATGGTCAGTCTTAGAAGCTGAACCTGAAAGGTACCTCTGGAAATAACATTACTAAGTTATCGATGGTTTTGCTTTAAAATGTACAAAAACAAAAAACATCAAAATTTTGGGAAGCAGTATGCACACATACTGTTCTGTTCTTCCTTCTTCTGACCCTGGGTAGCTGTAGAATACAGGAAATATTTGTGGTGGTTAACCATGCTTCTATTAACTGAAAAAAATAAAAAGCTAATAATTAAACTCTGGCCTTCAATCAGTAGAATGTCTTCCATTCATCCACCTCAATGAATTCAATTATTAAGAATTGCTTAAAAAGCACTTCTATTAAATATTCATGGCTAATAGTAAATGCTTAGCTTTTTACTTTCTGCTGTAAATATGACTCTAGAACCTAGAATTTCCTGGAAATCCATTTAATTTGAAGAGGGGGATAAAATTAGTGTGAGGATGTCAGGACTTCTAGAATAGTTGGCAGTTAATGCCTAATAAAAGTAAGCAGAAATACAAATTATTGTTGGGCAGGATTAACCATGCCAGTGTGAGAATTTTCTCTTTCCTTTATGGTGATGAAAGGGACTGTATTTTCTCTGATTCACTTACTTACTTAAAAAAATTTGCTTCAATCTTAGAGGATTGATTTAATGTGCTCTGTGAAGCTGACAGTTCTCTTTACGATATAGCTAGGACGTTTTTTATCTCATGGTTATGCCATCCTTCATTTTACTTCTTTGCATTTTAGCAATGTAATTTTTATTTTTTTTTTTTTTTTTTTTTTTGAGTACATAAGCATGAAATCAGTGAGGTTAGGGAAGCTATAGTTAAGCTATAGTTCCCTATTAATATCATATAGGAAAAGTAGGGTTCAATATGATTACACCAGTATATTGTAACTTCACACCATCTATTTAAATTAATGATGAATCAAATTTTTGTTTTAAATAAAGACTAAGCCATAGAGATACAGTAGGGATGTTAGTGAAAAAAACATTTTGGAAGAAATGTGCCCTTGCTTGTGAATTTTCAAACAGAAGTGGAACAGGTAAGAGCTCTTTTCTTGACATAAGATGCCAGGGTGTGTAGACATGTCTTTTGTGCTCCAGAGCAGGCCACAGGTATATGATCTAATTTCGAATGTGTTCATGGTGAAACCAGAAAGCTTTTTCAAGAAAAATATAACTCAGACATGATTCCATAAACACAAGTATAAACTGATTTAAATACTGAAGCCAGTATTTCTAGCCTCACTAAGTCATAAAAATATGAGAGACTGGATAGCTCTAATTCAGCAAATACTGGTACTTTCCATTGCAGAACTCAGAATTTTGTCCACAGGAGCTTCTGCCGTGGAATATGTGGTCTTCGGATAAGAATGTTATTACTCGGAATAATCTACATGTAGTGATATCGATTCTATAACATGATTCATCTTTATCTACATCAGTGGAAGACAAAAGATAATTAATGATGGCCCTTTACAAATCAAAATGCTATATTAATTTCTTTCATATTGTAATAGAACAGATTTGCTTCTTTGGTAAGAGCTGTACATGTATTTAAGGCACTTGGCCAAATTGATAAATCCATTCCCATGCAGTTTGTGTCTCTTGTGCCTTGTAGAGCTTTAGCTCATCTGATCTTTGCCATGATATCTTCTGCTAGTTTGCTGTAAAAAAATTAAGGGGTCAGAACAAAGCTTATTATTAACAATAAGTACAGAAAACCACAGCCGACTTTCTCTAGTTTTCAGCAGTTTCCCTTCAAGTGGGAGGTTGGATTATAGATCTCCAGAGGTTACTTTTGTGACTCACTCTGCCTTTTCACTGTGAATAAAAAATGTAATGATTCTTCTTGGATTTTTGCATTATTAAAACCTTTGCTATCTAACCATTAATGATTGACTCATTAGAAGGGATTTATATGCATAGAAAGCATCGGGGCATAAGAAGTTTGACAAACATTACTTTCAGAACACTGTGTTTTCAATAATATAACTACAGCCAGTTTCCTTTCTGATATTATTGCCTCAGATTCAGAACATTTTGAAAAGAATCTTGTCAGCATTTTTCAGCCTTTTTTTCCATTTCAGTACTACTTGGGAAGAACTAGGATGTTCTAATCCTGTTAATGCTTCCCAAGACCTTTCTTGCTAACTGCAACTGCTTAAAAAACCCCTACATTTTTATAATTAAAAGTGACAGATAAAGTCACAAATCACATAAGATAAATTTAAGCAAGATATTGTTTATTAAAATATTGCTGTTTAAAGATCAATACATTCTGACTGATGTAGTTTGAATAAACTGAATAAATTTGAAAATAATCCAGTTTGCCTCTAAGACATAAAAGGAAAGAGGCGGTCAAGCTGCGTTATATTAATCTCTTTTGGTGGCAAGTTCTAAACAGTCAAGAAGGATGTAGCATAAAGTTGTGTCCTCTGATATCTGTTTGCAGCAATATGTTCAGTCTCATTTACTGTGCTATTCCTTTAGTTTTAGGAAAATTAAATATCACTAAAATGAGTCCTTAAACAGTTACCATAAATAGCCACACACATGCTATGGCAGTGTACTCAAACAGAGGTGTTGATACACACAGGTAGAGAAATAGAATTATTTCCTGTTGGTGTTATTGATCTGTTCCACAGTAGCTTCATTCCTCAAAACCAGAGTGGTGTGGTGATTATTTGTCCTTTCAACATGCTGCCTGTTACTTTGTACACAAACTGTCACATTGCCAGTAGGTTTAGAAGGACAATATTGCTTTCTATGTTTACACACTCAACAGTAGCCTTTCATTTTTCATTAATACATCTCCTGCCTTTACTCGTATTTAGAGTACTTCCATTGCAGCTGACAGTTTCTTCAGGTTCTTCATTTAAACTGCTGCTTTAATGAATGTGAATGATACCCATCAGTAAAAGCTGCCTACATTTTAAATAAACTTGTCTAAAGATCAATTGCCTCTGCACGAGAAGGGCTTGTGTTAATATTTCCTTTGGATTTACTTTACAAGGGTTAGGTGCTTCCCCTGCAAACAGCAATATTAGAAAGTCCATAAGCTTTAAGTCAAAATGCTGTCTGAGTAGGACTTAAAAAAAAAAAAAAAATCATCCTGAGGTACTGGCATCTTCTACAACTACAGGGAACTGCTTGTACACCTTTTCTGTCCTCACCTTACCTACAGGGCTTATGTGGACTTCAGAAGTTGCAATCTTAATAGCTCTTCTAGGTCCTCACCTGGAAACCACTGATGTTTTTTTTCCTGAGATAGAGATACTAAAGATTTATCTGAATAAAACACTATAATTGAGACCTGTCAGGTTGCCTACTACCTGTCTAGATGTCTGTGTGGAAAGCTTATTGCAGATAATTTCTTGTTTATTTTTCTTTATAAAAAAAAAACATCTTTCAGAAATGTATTCCTATCCCAAAGATCTTTTTCCCTGTTCAAAACATAAGGCCAGAACTTTTTTTCCCAAACAGCAGTATTCTGAAACTGTTTTTGGCTTTGGCATAAACCAGCTCCTTCTCATGTGGAAACTTTCAAATTACTGTGGCAAAAATTGAACTGATTGCTTGAATAACATAGCTACCTCTTTGACTTCCTGCAGTGGTGTTCTGCTTTCCATTTCTCTCTTGGAGATTTAGGCCCATCCGGCCTGTCATCTCTTAAAACCTGAAAAATAATCTCCTCCCCAAACCACTTTCACCTTCATTTTGCCAAAGAATCTGAAAGTAATTGTCCTGTATTTAAGTTTCTCTAAAAAAACCCTGTTGACTAATTTTTTTCTGTGTTGTCTTTTAGGTACAGGAGGGCTCTTCCACAAAATTTTATGAACACTCTTCATTACTTTTACCTTTAAATCTCCCCTTCAACTCATAACAAAATGCCTGGGGGGAAAAATCATAATAAAAAAGAAGATAATTTGGCCTGAATAAATCCTATCCACTTTTAGATAATATTATTTAAATTAGGAGACTAGTTACACTGGGTTGCCTTCATCTGTCAGTGATGAGAAACAGTGATCACCATTAATATTGCCATAGCCAATAATAACATGAGCCTAGGGAAATAAAACTGTGTATCTCATCTTCATAATTCCAGGTAAGCAGCTGACACATGGTGGCTAATCCATATTTGTTATTATGGTCATTCCACTCCAGCTTGTCCTAACTCCATCTGTCTGAATCATAGCTGGTGATTGTCCTTATTAAAACTGAGTCATGTTTGGGCTTGTCTTTGGGACTCTGCAGTTGGGCTTGGGAGCTGCTGTGAAGTAACCTGAGTTCCAGAGATCTTTTAGCAGAGTTTTGGCTCTTGATATACAACCTTAATGGCTCTTATTTCTTGTTTCCAACCTTAATGCCTTTGAACAATACTGAACACTCATGAAGTTTAAATCCTTCCCATGTTATATGAGAACAGTGCAAAAAGCTAATAAATGCACATTTTGCAGTCTTGCACAGCTCCGAAATGACTGATGTTGTGAAAGAAAAAATGTAATGTTGAAAGAAGTATTTTTCATTTCACATGGAAGTATCAAATTTTTGCTCAATTTTGGAAAGAAGGAGGCTAAAAAGCTGAATCCAAGTCTCCATTATGCTTCCAAATTTCTATTAGTTCCAGATCTTTTATGTCCTAAACATTTTTATATTTGTCTGAAATTTATACTGACTAGACAGAACAGTACTAAACTAGTATTCCTTTTTGTTTGATGCATTATATGGAAAAGTAGCTAAATCTTCCTTATTCTTCTGCTGAGATACAGTAGAAAAGAATGTGATTCTTAGACAGAGACATTAAATATGTGTTTATGTGAGAATTTATCATGTCTGGAATTTGGGGAAGAAGATAGGAATGGAAGAAAGGAAGAAATGTCATGGAAACACCTGTGTACATCTGTAACTACACCATCACTCTACCGGAAAAAGACTTTCTGAGCAGTTTACTAAATCCTCATGCTCTACATTCATCCACTCTCCTTTTTTTTCTTTTTCTTTTTTTTTTTCTTTTCAGTAATAGATTACTTTAAGGCACAGCTATAATTTATAGAGAAGTATAATATACAGAAGAATGGCTGGGTTTTGGATGTAGCCCTCACTAGCTAATTTTCTTATTGTTATCTCGGTTAACTATTCTCTCCTCTTCAGTCTTTTTGAATGAAATTTGCTTCATGACTAAATATTATAATAAGTTGAAAATCAAACATCAAAATTCAGAAATCATTTCACACCAGGAGGTTTAAAACAGATAGATGGTGTTCTGGAAAAGACCAGACTTGAATTTTCCACTAAGTCAAGGTTTATATTTTCGTTAAGGCCAGGTGAATCAGGATTTCCCATCAAGTTAGTGGTAAAGCATCACAGCAGGTAAAGGTTTCCCCCATTAGCCAGGCATTAAAATATTTAGCCAGACTTTGAAGTTGCAGTGGCATAAGAATGAATGCCACTGCTGTCAGCAATTTTTTGAGATGCGCTGCACACACTGTATTGAAAATGCCTATGCTTGTGCATACCTTTATGTTCCTGATGATGCACTTGGCAACACAACAAATGGAAGGGCTCTGGTGCTGGCCAGTTCTTTCACTAGATGGCAATATGCACCAGGAACCTTTAGTAAATGTTTGTTGCGCTTTCCACAGTGCAGAAGTCACTTGATTTTTTGACATATCCACCTGCGGCAGTTTTGCAACCTTTTACTTGCACTATTTTGGGCCATTATTCAGGTGTCTGGTCCAATGATTCCTACATCCCTAAAGTGGTCTGAACTCAGAAAAAAGGCAAGTCCAAAACTGGGAAAACAACCTAATAGTTATTTCTAGATGGGGAACAAGTTACAATGCAGACAGGGATAATGCAGACATCAATTGCTTTTATACCTAAGACTGACATTATTTTAATTTTTGGCAACAAGTTTTAAACTAGGCAAGTTGCAGCTTTGAATTCTACTGCGTCTTTTTCCTATTGTTTTTTCTTTTTGATTGGGTGTCTGAGCAAAGTCATTTTCTGTGAGGCTTCTGCCTGTTTCTTCTGTGCATTGTTTATGACGTTGTTGCAAGTTGTGATGAGTTACCCCAGGGCATTGCTCCATTTTATGACCGCAGACTCCTGAGGGTGAGAAGGAGACAAACAGTGTCTAAACATGCAGAAAAATCATGACACTCCAGTAAGCATATCAGCCACTATACATCACAAGACGGATGCCAACTTCTCCTGGTGTGTGACTGAAAAGCTGGCTTATCTGATGTAATTTAAACCGTGTAATGCAAGTGGGTCTTATGATAGAGCTAAAGTTCTGCAAGGACAACCATGACCATGTGTTGTTGTGGTATGGTATCTATGTGTACTCTAAGCGCATGGATATGTGGAGAATAAACTTTGAATGTGCAAACTGACAAACTGTTCACTGATCTGAAATTGGAAAGGAAGTAGGATATGAAAGAGACTTATGAAATTGGACTAAAAATCCTGATAATTCACAGTCCAAAAATAATTATTTTATCAGACTGCAATATTTCCTCTATGTTGAGGGAAAATCTCCACGAAATATATTTCCTGAAAGATCTTCCCCTTTTCTGTCCGTGTCAGAAAAGGAACAGAAACAACCTTTCTGGTGGCTTCCTCCCAGTCTCAGACTGTGCAGACAAAATTATTTAATGTCTAAACTCATAATCCCCTTTTTAGTTGAAGGAATTCTACTGCTGTGCTTTCACTCTTTTTACTCTTTGCAAAGAATGCACTGTCCAGATCCATTCAGTGTATGTGAAGATGTGCACTTTTTTTTTTTAGCAAATCCATTTTCTATATTTCTGAACATATAATGAACTTTTTAGACCTTCTGGGGGGCAATGAAAATATTGCAGAAACACTTGATCCTTGATATTCCATCCTGTTTTTACCCAAAAGAAAAACAAATGGTAGGACTCTAAGAAAGACAATGTAATTGGGTGGGGGTTTTTTTGTTGTTTGTTTGGTTGGGTTTTTTTTAATGGACCCTGATTAATAAGTATGTAACAGTGGTGATCTTATTGCTATTATTTTAGACCTCTCACTTTCCCATTAAAATTACCTCTTTACAATACAATTGGTTTCAGGACATTTATTTCATGGTGCTGGTAATGATTATCAGACTTTAGAAGGGAGTGTGAGAATAGCTAGTCCTACTTCAAATGGTTGTGGGCAAGAACACAGCTTCTGTCTACTGAGATCAGTCCCATTTCCAGGGCAAAGGTAATTTTGTCTTATCCTCCTATTCCTCTCTTTTGAGCCCACTGTAATTATGGTGGACATTTTCATAGCTCCCAGAATATGGAAAAGGTAATTACAAATAACTAAAGTTTGAGCTTGATGAACTTTGAATAACCAGAATTCATCAAGTAAATTGGCATAAATCTCACAGGATTCAGCACTCACTTAGAATGTTTCCAAAATTAAATCCATTAATTAAAGTAATTTAACTTGAATTGGGAAGCTATGCTGCAACAATACAACTTCCAAAATGAGCACAATTTAGGTGTATAACTTGGTTTAATTAGATGACATTCTATGGCATTGTATTTATCGTAATGATGTTGGATGGTTTGATTGAAACTATCATTTGTTATAATGAAGGACATAACTTTTATTCTTTTCAGAATGACCTTTTTTTCCCCGAAGAAATTGCCCTTGCCACTTTTAATGTACAAAATGACAGAGCCCTATCAGAATTTAGATCCACTGATGAACAAAAAAAAAAAAAGTTGCAAAAACCTTTTTCTCCATCTTATTTATTAGCATCAAATTTTTTAAATGGTAATTACAGATGAATGAAAAGCATGAACAGTTTTAACTGATGATTAGCAGCATTTATATGCCAGTGAAAAGAATCCCACAATATGCCAAAGAAAATTAAGTTTATCTGGCTTTTCCACTTGTCTTACAAATCATCTACAAATTAATAATCACTGCCAGTTTCATGAAACAGTGTCAATCTTCATGATGACTGGCTGCTGTTCAAAGAAAAATGAGGGTATAATCAGGTTTTATAGGAATTTTCTATTCAAAAGCAAGCACAGAAGGGGAACATAAGGCAAAACAGTAGAAAACACTCATACGGCTTTTAGTTAATCAACAAAACTATTATTTAGCTTATACCACCAAAGGAATTTTGCTACATCAAAATGAAAATCAGAATAATAGATAACAGTTTACCAAAGGAATTGGGAACTGATTAATATAAAATATGGTGGGTTTCCTTAACAGGATCACTGGATCACAGTCATTAAAAATTATTGTGGTTTAAAAGCTTTTGTGAAATCAAATAAAATATTTCCTCCCTATCATTATCCATCCAGTGCACACTGAAACTTTGGGAACTACCATATCCTCTAAGTCTTAAGGTTTACTCATGCTAAGGGCTTTTTTAAGTTTTACTGTTTATAAATCAAGGCGATGTCTGAAGACTTTTTAGCTGAAATAAACACTAGAAAGACTGTTCACTTGTCACCAATGCATCAAAATATTATCAGTTACAATGGGGAGACAACTTCTGCCATTTGATACATATTTTAAGAAAGGACTACTTACGTGAACCACACAATAATTATCTGAGTGAAGATGTTGTCCCTTCCACTATGTTGACATACATCTTTATATCTATTTATTCCTTTCATTCAGTTTCATTCTAACAGGTCATCAATACATTTAACCAAATGCCTGAAACTATTATGAACTATTTTCAGTACAGTCACTATTATATTAATGGAGACCTAGGAAGAGTTGAAAAAGGAATGCTTGACAAAAACCAGATCTTTCATGTATACTGATATGTAATGTTAAACTTAGTCCCTCTCTCAGGGCATTACTCTCAAATAGCACTGTGACTGAATTGTAGCAAGTGTTAAAATTCTGGAATTTCACTATAGTTATATATTGCATGCTACTGCAATGATGACTAGAGTTCCCCAACAATTCCAGTCAGCACAGCATGCGTGAAAACATCAGTTCAGGTATTGCATACCAAAATGATGCAGTGGCCTTGGTAGTGTCTTTATAGTGATGTATTGACTTATAAGTTTATGTGTAGGAACCAAATTTAGGGAGTCTAAATTATTTTCATTAAAAACTGGATCCGTTTATGACTAAATATTTTACTGGTTAATCCTGAAAATTCTAGCTGAATTCTGATTCTTTCATAGATAACACAGGCCTGTCTGGGTAGGATTTATCTCCACCTAACCTCAAGTACCTACATCTGAACCAGCCACCTTGGAATCCCTTTAAAACTGACACAGAGCAAACTGGTTTCATTGGAGTCAAGCGTACAGTGCTCCTCATCCTAGAGCACATATCCAAATTATGTCAGGTGAACCACAAGTTGGACTCAATATCCTTGTGGATCCCTTCTGTGATTCTGTGAAATTCTCATGGCTTTCCTGGTTCAGCCAAAAGTACCCACATGGTGAGCCCCAGAAGGCGAAACTGATGTAATCTTGGAAGCCTTCAATTCTGCATATACACGTGAACCTGTGTAATTCTAATGCTCCCAGTAGGTGCTGTGCCCATGGAAATGCTGGTCACTTGGGAAACACTCGTGCTGATATTTAAGAAGTAACAAGTTCTGCTCATTCATCATTGTAAGAAATGAGTGAGAAGGAAGTTAAGCAGCTAAGAACTTACTAATGATCAAATCTGTTGAGTAACAAGCTTTGGCATTAACATGATCACTTTTCATGTGATCTGAAGAAACAGCCTTTGGAAAAAATCACTTGAAAGAGGACTGTGAAGAATTAATTTTTTTAAAATTTTTTTCTTCCTTTTTTTTTTTCTATTTTTTTTTTCTGTGCAGCAGTTATCAGGGTGATAAAGTGAGTAAGAACTGGCTGTAAGAATGTAGTCTACGTGGATCCCAGTAATAGCTTCAATATTGTCTCACACAGAGAGATTAAGGTTTCCAACCTTAATTATTCTATTCAATTCTAACTATGGCAAAAAGACATTATCACCAGATGAGATGCTTGTCTTAGATTCTCACACAGATTCTGTCAAAACTGAAACAACAAAATACTGAAAGGATATCTAAACATGGACTTATGGCCTCCTTCCTCACAGAGAACAAGAATTTTATTGTTGCTTCCTTCATCTGGAAGTAAAAAAAAGCTGTATACTAATGTGTGTCAAATAATTCAAGTATCAGCCTCTTCTAACACTGGCCAGCTGTGGAGAGGAAGGGATTGAAAGTGTAAGATTGTCAAGGAGAGAATTTCAGGTTGTTTTTAGAATTGTTTTGCTCGAGATTAGCCTTGAAGCTGGAAGGTGCTAAGAATATTCAGTGTGGAAAATTTCACGTCTTGTGGTCGCTTTTGGGTTGTTTTCCTTCTTCCTTGAGAAGGAAGTTGCTGGAGAAGGTAACAGGATGTTGTGAAAAGACTTAAAACATTCTTTAGAGGCCTAGGCCTGTCAGCACAGGGGAACAGAGGTAAGAAGTTCGAAGGTTGCCAAACACAGCCTTGTGTAGTAATGCTCATGCACCAAGCCCCCTCTTGTGTAGAGGCCAGGAACGCCCCCTCACCCCTTGCACCTTTTTGCCCCTGCTAACTTAGCAGTGTAATGTCCCGGTCTGCCAGCAAAATCACAGAATAAATCTATTCTTCCCACTGCAGCACTGGATTTTCGTTGCTTTGGTTACCTGAGTATATTCAGTTCGTACACCAGCACTTAGCTTGGATAGCAAGATGGGCAGGTTACTTGGGCAGAATTTTTCTGATTTCAGAGGCCCAACATAGATCCATGAAGCTGGTTCTAACGTTTGCTGATTTTCATTTGATTCTCAGCACAGTACTTCACATACATCTTCATTGAATTTCATCTAGCTGCTTCTGAGCCATCTCATGTGAATTTTGAGCCTATTCTCCAAGCCCTTCTCAGGACTTAGTGCCAGATGAAACATTTATAAATCATGTTATTCGTTCCATTGTCCAAGCTGCTAATGAAAATATAACCAGTTGTGACTGCAGTTGAGACCTTTGTGGAAACTCACATAAGGTTTCCAGTTTGAAATCAAACCTCTCTACAAACTGCTTTCTGGGCATCTGTTTTTGTGATTGTTCAATTCAGATCTCTTTGCTACATCACCAGCATTTCTGCTTAGATCCAAATGTATAATGTCTGCTCCTGACACCTTTCCAATTAAGTTATTTACTCTGTAAAGAAAGAAATTGGTTTGACTGTGTTTGATTCTGATGAACACATATAAGGTCTTGATTTACCACCTAATTATCCGCTAAGTACTTGTAACTTGACTGTTTAACAGTTCCATTTAATCAGATGACTAGCTGGCACACTATATTTTGCTCTCCAAGCTTATCAAAGTGGCATCTAATTACGGCAAGAAAATGCTAACATAGGTATCACTGTCTGCATGGATTGAAACACAAGGGTTCTCCAAGTCATGCTGTAACTAGACCAACTGTTACTGAATAAAGTTGCCCTAGAAGTGGCCCTGGTACAAAACTACACAAAAGCATAGCAATTCTGACCTCAGGGCATCTGCTGATGGCTCTGAGGGGTGCCATGCTGCGTAATGCAGATATACCTGTTTTTCTGGAAACCACTTCAGGGATCTCCAACATGATTGTCCTGTACAGGAGAATCTGCCTCCCTGAGTCCAGCAAAGAATAGTGTTGATCTGAATTGAACAGCCCTGACCATGCAATGAGTCCACATCAAGTAGCACACACTAATGAGAAAACAAAAAATACAGTAGAATAGTGTAGTGACAGGAGCTGGTCAATGCAAGAGCAGCCACAGCAGCTGCCCCTTAGATATGGTCTTTGTGAGCAAAACCAGTTTTAAAGAGCTGAACACCACAAAGATCTTGAATCCACTCCTAGACTTTTTTCCTAAAGGATGCATTCACCATTCAGACAGATTTCAGTACACCACACACTTTGCAGGAGGACCAGTTTGGGGAAAAAAACATTCTCTTGTGGTCGACAAAACTACATAACTCAGAGGGAGCAAGGCAAATAACTGAATTACCTCCAAAATATTTTCAAGTCTTAGTTTTTTCAAGTCTTTCAGTTTCCTTAGGTGATGGTTGTACTGATAGTTGATGATGTGCCACACCAAATGAAAACATCTGACAATTACCCTGGTTATCTGCTGTGGCCTGAAGGTAGTCTTTTAGACATTGTGACATTTCCCAGCAAAGTAAACAAGGGAATTCCACATGGCTGACACATTTCTAATGCAGAGCATCTGTCTCTGAATACAGCTAATTGCAGCATCCCAGAGAAATGTTACAAAACCTTTTTTCCCTGCAGACATACTATCCTTACTAATATTTTATTACAAGCCATCCTTTCCAATACAAAAGTATGATCTATGTCTTAGAGGGGATTTTCTGTTTTCCTTGCTGCCAAAGAACTTACGTAGCTCTGCAGTTTGCAACAGGTCAGTAAAGCACTAAGAACTTATTTAGCATGCACATAGTGAATACCTAAGCTTTCCTTTGGCACATATGTTTTGTTTGTATTTCTGAATGGTATTTGAGTAAACAGGACATGGTTTCATATGTTTTAGAGGACAAACACATTTTAAATATCTCTGTAGAATCCACAAAGTACTGATTGTGGTGTATTGCAGACCTCCATACTACTATTGATAGCTTTGAGAATGGATCTCCTGTGAACTGCTCTGTGTCATTAGGTGGCACTGTACAACAATCCTGACAGTTTTAAGACTTGCTCAGCTCAAAAGGGACCTTTTTGATTATCTAATCTGACTTCCTACATACTGTAGGCTATAGAAATTCAACAAGGAGTTCACGCCCCACTCCGAAAGTGTGCTTTGATACAAGTATATTCTTAGATAGAAGTTTTGACCTCAAGAAAAATTAAAACAAACAAACAAGCAATACTGCAAGTCTTTGATTTCCCTTTCTCCTAACAGAACACAGTTTGTGTTCCAGATCTTAATCTCTCTGTTAAATAGTTTGGGTCTCTTAAACACAGCTCAGTCAAAATATCTGTTTAAATTCAGAATAAGGAAAAGGATGCATGTTTCTAGCACTGCAGTAAAGCAGAATAGCATTAAATTCAGCATCGCATTCTTATTAAGTGTCTTCCTATGGCAGCATTAATCTTGGAAAAGAGCATTTGCTTTTTATGAATTCTGGTACTCTTATGCCCCTACAATTTCAGTTCCATTTAAACCACTTTTCCTTTTGACTGACTTTATCATCTCCTGCCTGTCCTTTCTGCTAACAGCTTATTTTCTACTAGCTGTGTAGGAGGTTGTGGCATGTCAATTTTTTAATTTAATTCCCCCAAGTGTGGCCACACACAATTTTCACTCTTCATGGTGGCATCAGGCCATAACTTTGTGCTTTCCATCAAGAGCTGTGAAACTTCCTACAAAAGAGCAGATGATGTTGTGTATATGCTTTTATAAATTGCTGTTTTACATATGCAGTCGAGGCCCTGTCTTTATATTACTGCAATACAAGAATGGAAGGTGTGTGCTAAAATGTCATCTACTTTGTAATAAATTCAGACCTTTCTCTATTTACTGCCAGTCTCCAACAAACACTTCCTGTGAAAGCAGGTGAGCAGTGCTTATGGATGCAGATATAGTAGGAGATTTGAAGAGCTGGTGCCTTGGGAAGCAGATGACAAGCCAGTAGGACACCACAGGCTCCAAAGCTCAGTAGCAGCCACAACTACCTTTATATGACTGCTTAAGCCAGTGCCCAGACCTCAGAAGTGCTTCAGAAAATGGCTTTTGGGTGCAATGATGGCCAAAGGCATTTGCTGGTGTGAGCAGAAAAAAAGACTGTCAGTTCCTTCCATACACAAGAAAGAGAGATTTGGTATGTATCTATAGATAAACAAGACCTATCAGTGAAATCAGACTTGGTCGTAAGCCAGTTCTTCCTAAATTGAGATAAACTGTAAAAACTGCCAAAATAGTCAATATTTTACAAAAGATGTGTTTTTAAAAATAATTTAAAAGCTGTTTCAAAGTGGCAAGATCAAGGTATGCCCTTCTGGAATGATAAGAACATTTCCAGAGTTCAAGGATTTTCTTTTTTCAACCAGAAATTAATTTTGTCAAAACTGACATGTATCAAAATATAATTATATTTCCCATTTTTAAGTGCTCTGTTAACTCGCCCACCCAGTCTTTCTTTGTTTGTTTTTTTTTTTCCTGAATATTTTAGAGCTTTCATCCTGAGTTAACCACCTTTTATGACCTTCTTACATACAAAGTGCAGAATCGTCATTGGTTTTCTATCCAGAATATGTGAGAGGGGTTCCTCTCCCTGGTGATTAGCAAGGGAAATCAAAAGACTTCAAGTTACATTTTTTATTTCTTCCTGTACCTTTTCCAGAGCCACAGTCTATTTTTGTATAAAGTCCCTGTGGGTAACTGTGAGCTAAGCAAATACACATTCAGAGCTTGCTTATCGTCAGTAATGAAGTAAAGGTCAACCTTTATATGAAGCAAGTGCTTGTGACTGTCAGAAGGACAAAAGGGCTTGTAGTATTTAACACCAAAAGTAAGAGATGGCAAATAAAAAGGTGTGCTAGGAACAAACACTCTTTCTTTCACTGGAATTGAAAATGGAGAACTTGTGAGAGCCAAATCAGACTCTCTCTGTTGTCTCTGTGATACCTAGTTCTGGAAAAGCACACCAACCAAGGCTCTAGTATTTTCTGGTCAGTTCCACTTACAAAAGGAAAATACAGATGGTGAACTGAGGGAAGTCACTGTGAGTATTTCTCAAGGAATTAAGGCTGAAAGCATTGCGGAAGAAGAATCAAGTCTGGTAAAAAAAAGGAGCTCATCTGGATCATCCTTGTGATACAGAATCTTATAGTGACCCAGCACATTAACTGTTCCCATTAACAACCCTGGCCCCATTAGAAATAAGGGAATAAAACTGGCTGATTAAACAAGGTGGAAGATACTGGGAATATAGATGAATGTCAGGGTATCCTGCTGCAGGGACTAAATGACCCAGAGGGCAAAAATAATAGAAACGATAAATGTAACAATAAAAGTGATAAATGTAACAATGCCATGCATTTAAGAGCAAAAATTTTTGCTGTAAGTGGGAGAAGCCCATTAGCTGAAAACAGCAAACTCAAGAAGATGAAAATACAGGAGACATAAGATAATCAACTTTCATAAATGTGATGTGACATGAAAAAAGCAAACATGATAATAAGAGGTAAGAAGAAAGGTCTTTCTAGTAGAGCCAGAGAAGTGATGGCACATACAATTTCAAAAGCAGAAGGCTGGATGATAAAAGAGGCAGAGAAAATGTGAATATTGAAAAATACAAACTCACAAGAATAAAATCAGGCCTGCAAGGAATATAGAGACAAAACCCACTGATGCAGACGGGCAGAGTCGTTTTATTGAACTCAGTGCAGGATGGGTGAATCTCCAGACTCATGGATGTGGCCTGGAAAGAAAAATCTCCATATCATGTGTTTTAATTAAAAACACCTCTTTGTGTTATTTTAACCCAAAGGCCACTTAAGTCACAGTATTCCAACACGACGTGTAGGCAATTCGCTTAGTCTCTCTATCAGTCTGACTCAAAAAGTTTAAGAAAATGATGTCCTGGAATGCACCATGGTTTTTATAATCACTCCTGTTCTTTGCTTTAGCACCTGTAATTTGTCAAGCAACAGCAAGGATAGAACAAACAATTCCTAGCACTTCCACAGCATATTGACTGACCTTTATGTCTACTTTTGCTATTTATATTGGCAGTGAAGTATGCAGAACAAAAACAGGCAGGAAAATCTCTGATTTTTTAGGAAAACCCTTTTTAAAATTGTACTTATGTTAAAGTCACCTCTTACCTTATCCCTTCAACTTAAAATTTACCTGGCAAATTTCCATTTGTAAATGTGGAAGTTATTTGATTGTTTTGTGGTTTTTATTTTAGTACATATTGTCGCATTGGTTGTGTAAACAGCTTCTAGAAAGAAATAGAAAATCATTGCCAGTTTTATTTTCTTGGGCCAAAACAGACAACAGTACATTCTTTTCAAGCAAAGAGTAATGAAGTAATCTATGAGAGTGTAAAGAGTTTCATAACCATTATTCCATATTGTTATGTTTTCCTTGCCCTCTACAAAGACGTATAGAAGAAAGAAAAAACTAGAAAAACATGAAGTTCATTTTTCCACTTAGGTTAATTAATATCTATTAGTACCACTAAAACTTCTAATTAATTTCTAGATGACTAGGGTTATGACTTTTATCTAAATAACTTATGTTTAACTTGTGTTTCATTGTAATTGTCAGTGAGTGATGTTAAGTAGCAGTCATGGTTTCATTAAAGAGAATTATCAGGGTGAACATCATAAATTTGATTTCCTCATTTTGTTATTTTAATTTTTATTTTAATTTCTAAGCTGATGATATTTGCTTTGAAAAATAAGTTAGGTGTTATGTATCTTTTCCTGCTTTCAACTTCTTCCACAGCAGATCAGACTCTTTTCAAAGCAGTGAGCAGACTGAGCACAGCAGTTGTGAAATTGAGCACTCCTAGAAGCTACTGAACTTTATGACTTTGGATATATAGACAGTCAGAGAAAAGATGAGCCTCCAGAGTCTGGAGTCTGTAAGAGGTGAGTATCGAAGGTATATTTGAAAGCAGAGCAAGAGCTGACTGAATTACTTTGACAAACATCTGGGGCAACAAGAAGTAATCTGATGGGTTATAAGGATGGATGAGAAGGAAAGGAAGAACAAAAGGAAATTATACTTCTTTTTATCTAGCTTAAAGAAACTTCTTAGTCCTCTCTTAGTGTTATCCAGCCCTACATAGAACTACTGTAGATTAAACAAGGGTGGATAAAGAAATGGCCCCTACCTAGTCACAATGGAAGAAGATGCTATGCAGAGACAATTAGCTTTAGGCCATAGCTTATTCAACGAACCAGCTGAGAAGCTGTGAAGGAAAATTTGTTGCACTCTCAGCAAGTGAGTTTGTTCTATTCCTACAGTGTGTTAACTTTTAGCCTTGAAACGTGTCTAAGTGGCTGACATGGGCAGAAATAAGAGCTTCAGGCAAAGATTACTAGAGAAGCCCTCCAGTGTGCAGAGGGGACCCTCTTGCATTCTAAACTCCTTCTCAGACAGGAGCCTCAGTGCATCTGGATTCAATCGTAGACCTAGACTTTGTCAAAGTTTTATGTCTAAAGGATTCTATAGGTGTAATTGAACCTTTATACAACTTTGTTCTTTATATTAAGGATGGAAAACAAGATATATCTATATTAAAATAAATAATTTATTATGATAATGGTTGTACTAAAAGTTCTTAATCAGAATTATTTGCTACACAGTAAAGGCAGCTATAAGTACTAATGTGGTGTTCTATTTTTGAAGCAATATTGAAGCAATTATATGAAAGCTAGCAAAACCAATTGTTAAGTAGAGATTGATGTTACTCATGCATATCAATGACCGTAGGAAAATCTCTTTCACTCAGCCTTGAGAAGTAATCTTGATGGGCATCCCCACTCGGGAAGAATCTCCACACACACTCGAAGGAGGGGTATTTTAGAAGATCCTACCATTAAAAAGTGGGACTGGACTTCTATAGTATAAAGTGACTGACTGTCAGTCATATGTTTCTGGGCCAGCTCAGAATCTTTAGATAAATTATCAGTGGTATCAGATACTGGTTCGTCTATCAGACACTTTAACAGGTCTGCCACATCTTTACCTCACTATCAGGTTGTTTAACTTTGGAGTGGGGTCTGGCTGGTTTCAGCATTATTCAGCAGCAAAAGCAGAAACTCCTTCTCCATTCAACACTGACAGCTTTGCAAATAGGGTGTTGTTTGAATTGTTTTACCCCCACTCCAGATAGAATATCCTGCTACAATGGCTTATAGTTTAATTGCTTTAATTTGCACATTTAATTCTGAAAGAATGATTCATTACAAATTTATATCTCTCTAGGGCTGTAAGTTCTGTCCTTATATTTAATGAAAATACAACAATAATATAGCTGCTACTTTATTCTTAGAAGATTGCAGTCAATTATGGAAGTATTTTCATTTTCAATCACTGTTTAGATCTAGGTGAATAATACACAATAAGTCATCTATTTTGGAATCTAGACTCCTTCTGTTCATATGGTTATTAAGCTGCTATTTTGTCAAGCATTCACTTTCAAAAATAGCCATGCAGTAGTTGATATGAATGTATATGTTCTGTGCCTCTATCAGATGGCCAAAATGCTGGTTTGTATCTATGCTACAAGCCATTTAAGCTTCTATTTTGTTTTGGATATATGTCAAGTTTCCGGTATGAATGTGTGTAGGTTTGAGGGTTATGGTTTTTTGTATGTGCTCCAGCCAGACCTTGTCAGTCGAGTCCCTAAGTAATACTGCAGACAGGAGATCATATTGGTAAGCATGTTCAGGGAGAGAGCATAAATGCAGTGAGTGCACAAGAGAAAGCACAGTTCCTAACACACCCAGCAGCCTTCTTGCAGCTCCTCCTTTTGTCTCTGCTGCTTTGATCAGTGGCCAAACCACATACGGTGCAGAAGTTTAGAGGCTTAAGGCTGTCATTTTTTTTCTTTCCTGAATTCAGTAATTTACAGCACTAGAAGTCCAAAAGAATTTCAGAAACTTCAGCAGTTTTTTCATACCCACATCTGTGTAATACATAGAAACCTGAGATCCTTGTCTCTGTATGATATAAGTTATCAGCTTGCATGTAGGGAAGGGAACCCCAAAAGCTACTGTAACCATTAATAAATATGATCTTGCTTAAAAATAACTTACTTTTCTAAATGTCAATGCACATTGCCACTGAAGCCAAATAATTAGAATGGATTTTTTTTATTTATTTTTTTTTAATAACAGCATTCAGTTCATAATGAATTTATTATTTGAGTTTTTTCTACTCATTGCTTTGTCTGTGCTAATAAGACATTTCCATTAGGATTCATGTGCTGGGACCACCACCTCTTAGAAATTTATAGTATACTGATTTTGTATGAGACAGGCTACAAATGAACTGAAGAGCCTCATTCAGATGCCACATATCTGATTCCAGGATTGAATCCTGCAGTTCTTCAGAAGTCTTTCAAACAGTATTTGCCACTTTGAAACAGGCTCTCTCCATCTTTTATCTATGTCTCTAGGTAGCTAGTGAAAAGCTTAATGTGCCTGAAAAAGAAGCATTTATAATAAGCCTGACTTAAAACTATACACATTGTATTGTCACGATCTTCAGTGTGTCCCCAGCTCATTTTTTGTGGAGGTTTGGGTTGGCTCCCTGCCGAACCCAACTGCTGGCCACACAGATTCCACCCCCTCCCGAGAGAGAAGAAAAGAAAGTACCAAAAAGACAATTGTAGTAAAAGTATATATATATATTAACATATATTACAATTATATACAATCAAACACTATGAATCTACAGAACAAATCCCAAAGCAACCCCAAAAGGGAAAAGGGGGGAAAGGGAGAGGGAAATGGGACAAAAATGGGTAAAAACAAACAAAACAGATACACACACGTAAACTTAGGGAAAAGCTCAGTAAGTAACTAATACAATAGAAATCTCACCAAACTCCCCTTAAGAAAAGCAGGTCCTTCCCCTCCGTACGGCTGGGACAGCAGTTTCTCCAATAGGCCTCGGCTCAGATAGATAAGAGCTGAGCCGAGAGAGACCTGATGTCCTCCAAGCACACGAAAGGAAGAGAGAGAGAGGAAACTTTCCTCCTGTCTTTATACACACCTGATTACGTGAAGGAATGGTGTGGAATATTTCCTTAGTTATGACCCTGTTACTAGGGAAGGCCTAAACAAAAACCAAGAAAACTAAACCAACACATTCTTACATAAAAATATTTTTAATAACTGAATATGAATATGAATATGTACAATCTGGCAATTTCGTTACCTAAATTTTAAAAAAATAAATAATTAATTAAAAATCAGGGTCAAAGTCTCTTTTCTGTTGTTTTTGAGAGTAACGCTTAAAGTCTGGCCAGCATTGTTGCCATTCTGTGGAAGGTTTCCATTCTTGCTCCATGATCCCAGGTGGAAATGTAGAAAACTCAGCCTGGCTGCCCTGTAACTGTCTAATTCCCTGTATCTTTTCATGTCATTGTTTAAGGGTCAGCATATTTCCTGGCTCAGTTAGCATGGGGTTCATGAGGCAGCTACATATAACAAGACTTTTCTCTCGGGGCTACATCTAAGCTGCTGAGAAATCCTTCTTCATTATGCTCTTACATTTTGATGGCAAGAAATTTCACAAGCTATCTCCTTTGCAATATACTTGTTCAAATTTTTGTGGTACTGTTCTGAAACTTAATGTCATTCATATTAGGCATCTTAGGGAATTTATTTTATTCTTTTCCTTTGCTTAAAATACTTTTCTCTGACCCTGGTGTCAAACTATATCAATATACCTAAATGGAAAGGGAAGGTAGAGGTATTTTCAGGTTAAGTGACTGCTGGGATTCCTTATACTGAGTCCTCAGTCATCTTGTATCAACACAGAAATGCTTTATAATTTGCGTCTTCTGCATTCTTCAAAAAATGTTATTTTGCTACAGCAAACCCAATAATATGTGCCAGAGAATATGGCATGATTCATGCTGGCTGAACTGAACACTGAGGAGGTGGATATTTAGTGATAAAAGAGAATGAAACAAAGTCAGAATATAAACACGTTCACAGATGTAAGGACTGAATGAGATTGACTGGATAAGCAGAGATAGTAAAGGACAACAAACTTATCAAAATGTGAAAGGATATATATATTATTGTTTTCTAAGAAAGCTGTTCTACAGCACCCAACTACATTACCAGAGAAATTAACCCAAAGGTGACCTGGTCACCTGGTTATGAGAGGAAGATGTGGAATGGAAAGTTATTTCTTTTCTTTATCCGAACTATAACATGCATTTCCTTTCTCTGAGTAGTTCTTTTGCTGGACTTCGATCCAAAAGAGCTGTCCCCCACAAGTGGGCTGTGAAAAAAGGCAGAATTCAAAGAGAAATCAGTGTTTGAAGTTCACTCACTTTAGCTTTAGATTTAGAAATTAAGTGTACTAGAAAAAATAGGATAAACTAATAGGCAGAAAACTATTGAATATAATGGAATTTTAATTCTACAAATGAAAAAATAAATTAAAGGTCTCCATTTCTATTCCAAATTGATTTCAGATGGTGACAAACCTTTTTCTTAATAGTAAAAATAATCTGATATGAAAAAAGGGAAATTTTTCAGTGCTTTATAAAGCATCCTGTTTATCAGTTGTCATTACAGTCTTCTGAACAAAACACTAAGGAAACTTTTATTTTTGAGACCTAATGTTTAAAAGATACATTAGTGTGCTATTGGTATAAATTAAGAAAAACAAATGTACATTTATTATTTTTGTTGCTTTCTCTTCCCTAGACATCCTGACCACAATTACAGTGCACTTCTCCAAAACTCAGATGCCTCTGAAGCAAGTGGTAGCTGCAGCTGCCTCCTCCCCATTCTTGTTCAGCTGCTGTTGATGGATATGAGTGCCACTCATGAACTGCTGGCAGTGTACAGCAATGAAGAATATGAGACTTTTGTCAGGTGATGAATTTTCAGATCAGCTGTGTACTTCTGTGTTTCACCATGACCAGCTGGCCTGCACAGCCTCATTCATGGGAAAGGAAGTCTGGCATTGATCCCTGCGAGTCAGCTCAGTAAAGTACTGGGGGCTTGAAAAGTTAAGTTCTGAAAGACAAAACCGGCAAGCACCATGGTGCAAAGACTGGAAAGAGAAGGCAAGGACTGAGATGTAGGTATGGCAGGGCACCAAGAGGCTGTCTCTTGTGTTGGAGAGCAGGGGGGCAGGACACGTATGGGGAAGGATCTGGCCACCCCTGGAACTGTAGTTCCCTATGGGTTCAGGGTGCCACATTGCATGCATCATATGTCCTTGGCCCCAGATTGGCATTTGACAAAGTCTGTATCAGGCAGAGCAGCACTATCACTGATTAATTCACCAGGTTTATGCTACAGACATGACATCTGCCATCCGGGGCACTTTTTAATTGTTGGAGTTCATATTGGAGTTTTTAAAACAGTTTCCCTAAAGAGTTTTCCAATTGTTTACACAATACCTGCTAAAAAGAACTGTGGGTACAACATCTTTCATATGTGGTTGATTCTTGTTGAATGTTCATTTTCTGTTTCCAGTAAAAGTTTGCCTAAAAGTTGTGGTGAACTACACTGCGTCCCCTGAATGAGCTGCTGGCTTGACTATTGCTAGCATTGAAGTCAACAGAGCTATGTATGTTATTCAAATATTGTGTGCAGCACCATATTCCTTGTAGTACTCAAGGCATCCCGCTTAAAAGCAGATTTGTCTGTTTTGCCACACAGACAATTTGTCAGTACTAATGAAGCTTTGTAAAATTTCTATTTTATCCCTTACATACAGGTACTTCTTATATTTGTTTCTTTTTAGGGGTGACAAGACACCACAGCTAATGCTATGTCAATAAATATACAGATAGGAATGTAGTTATTTTGTCATATGGAATACTAATTATGCTACTCTGCTGCTTTGTAGAAGCCAGGTTGGCTGTGCAATCACTGCGCTGTGATGATAGCTCCTTGCATGTGGTAGGTTGGAATCATGAAAGCTGTAAGGCAGAAATACTAATTGATAATGTAAATGGGAACTGCAGTCAGGTCTTTCAAAAGTGAAATGAATTATAGTGTGAGAATTTTGGCAGAAGAAGACAAGTTTTTGTAAGTAATTTTTTTGTTATAAAAAAAGATGAAGTTCACTTATATTTCATAGAATCATAGAATGTTTTTTGTTGGAAAAGACCTTTAAGGGTCATGTAGTCCAACACCCCTGCAATGAGCTGGGACATCTTTGATTATATCAGAATGCTCAGAGTCTTGTCTACCCTGACCTTGAATGTTCCCAGGGATGAGGTATGTAACACTTCTCTGGGCAACCTGTTCCAGTGTTTCACTACCATCATTGTAAAAAACTTCTTCTTTATATCTAGTCTAAATCTACCCTCTTTTTAGCTTAGGACCATTACCCCTTGTCTTTTTGCAACAGGCCCTGCTAAAGTGTCCCCATCTTTTCTTATAGGCTCCCTTTAAGTATCAAAGGCTTAAGAACACCCAGAGCCTTCTCTTCTCAGGCTGAACAACTCGAACTCTCTCAGGAGGGCTCCATCCCTCTGGTCATCTTTGTGACCCTTCTCTGGATATGCTTCAGCAGGCCAATGTCTGTCCTCTGCTGGCAACCCCAGAACTGAATGCAGTGCTCGAGGTGGAGCCTCACCAGAGCAGAGCAGAGGGGCAGAATCCCCCCCTCTTCCTGCTGGCCACGCTGCTTTTGTTGGAGCCCAGGATGCAGTTGGTTTTCTGGGCTTCAAGTACACATGGTCAGCTCATGTCTAGCTTTAATTTACTTTTTAATATAGCTTTTAATTGTAGCTTTTGATTTACCTGACAAAGGTTTTTCAGCTCTAAAATACTGTCTGGGTTATGAGTCATACAAGCCAAAAAACGATCAGGATGTTGAGGGTCCTCTGCCTATGATACACACTCTCTGGTTCAAAAGAGGAAACTGAAATAGGGCTTCTTCCAAAGAAGCACACCAACCACTGCTTACTTGGACAGACTTGCTCCAATTCTTTCAGTTTCTGAAAGATCTCACTTGAAATTTAATGTGAAGAGAGTTTGGTTTGGTGTGGTTTAGAACTTGATGTTTTACATTAAAAGGAATTTCTTATCCAGACAGTGTATAAGAAATTTTGTATTAAATATTTTTAAAGATTCTCAGAGATTTTCCTGCCATCAAAGGTTCAGAACTTTGCATAATTGTGTAATACCATCAGAAAGTCCTTTCAGGATCTCAGGTTAATTTCAGATTAGATCAGGTCCCTAGGTTTTAACTTTTGTATGAGACCACATTTATTTTCAACAAAAGCATTCCCAGGAACTGTTTCTTCACAGCAGTTTTTTTCACCCTGCACTTTTGTTTCTTCTGGTATCTGACCCAATCTGCAGTCTATCCCCAAAAAATCTAAAACTAAACCCCTAAGATTAGGTTAAGCTCTAGTAAGCAGAGATGGCAGAAGACAAATTCAATCATGTTGCAGTATTACTGGCAGGGTTTTCTGTGTGAGAGATTGTACGTAGTGAAACACACAGTGAAACACACAGAGGAAGAAGGATGTGGAGCAAAATGAGGTATTTCATTGTTCAGCACAGCTACGAGCTAATCTTCCCTTGTTGAAATGAATAGAATCGTTACTACAGTCTAACAGATGTGAAGTCTATCCCAATCTAAATAAATGGAAGTAAAATCATATTTGCTAAGAGAGGCCAAGACCCTCACAGGACTTTTTCTATCCATGTGGGTCATCACAGGGACCCTCTCTTAGTACACTGACTTTTTTGACTAAAAGAGATTAAGACATGCATAAACAACTGCATTAAGGGTAAAAAAGTAAAACCAGGTGGTAGAATAGTATGAGTCAGCAGGCAGCAGGCTTTAACAGCACATTAGTGTGTTGAAAAAGCCTGGTCTTCATGACTACAGTGATTTTCCTTGGCAAAAACTTTACTTTGACCTTCCACTGAATCTTGTCCCTTGTTCTTCTTCTACAATTATGTGACAAAGAAAGCCCATCATTTTTAGTAGTTTTTTGCTGTTATTTATACCTGGAGTCTTTGCTCTTTCCAGTCCCTTATGGAAGGATGGGTGTTTTTCTTTCTGTCCTTGCGCTATAGCCACGGGCTTAATCAGCAGCAGAGTTCCCAATCCAAATTTGTCTGTCACTGCTGGAAAGCCAGCCTGTCCCACTGATTGCTGCAAGACTGACCACTTCACTGTGCTGACAACTGGCCTATAACTGCACAGCCTGCTGTCCCAACACACAGGGCAAGGCACATGTGCAAATAGTATTTATTTTCACCTCAAATCTGAGCATTCATCATCTCCAAGAGCAACCAGTGATGCAGAAAGAAAGAGAAGTCAGGTTTTAAATTCAAGGGGTTTTGCAAAATGAATTTTAAGGAAGCACTCAATCCTAACTCCTGGAGAGGTACATACCTATATTGATAAATGTACAGCTACCAATCTGTCCGAAACCTGGCATTTATCTAACCGTTCGGCAAAGAAGTCCCCCTATCACAGGAGGTTTTTACTCCTGGTAGTTCTGGAGACAGTATCAACACTGCTATAATCACTTTGCACCCATTGTTATGGAAGAAATTAACTATTTATTTTTGTAAAGGAGAAATACGCTTGGACATGTACAGTAAGAACTGAAGTTACATCATTTCTTAGAAGCAGAAATGAGACTGCCTTTTGGCACAGGTGAAACATGACCAGTAAATACACAGGGTCAGATACTCAGAAGCTGAAGAGAGAGTACAGGCCATATTTACTTCTGGTTTGTTTTACTGTATCCAGTTAAAAGACAGAATCTTAATATTCTGTAGCATCTTCTACAAAATTATATAAATATTTTTGTTGAGCTTGTTGTTCAGTTTTAATCAGAAGGGTAGAGGTGTCAGTGATAATTAAATGGCTACAAAAGTTATAAATGGGAACAGACAAAAAGACACTGTGTGAATATTTGCAAATTCATTCCATCACCTTTTAGATATTAACACTGTTATTCTACTGGCCAGTCTCTTGGGATTGCAGGAGCCTGTGCTCTGGGGGAAGATGCTACAGGAATACAGGGCACAGTCAAGAACCTGTAACCAATGTTCCCACCAGATTTTTCATAAAGGGGCAAGCCATGGCCAAGCTTCATCAGGCCTCTGGTGCTTGCAGAGCTAGTTGTTTCCAGAAACATTTCTTCCTACTTCAGAGTTCTAGGAACAAGAAAGGGCTCTGAGTGAACTTCGACCAAAAGGCCCAGCTATGGGATAAAGGGTCCTCATAGCTGCTGGCTATTGCGTTTACCCACACTATCCCACAGAGATCCTTTGGACTACCTCAAACCGCATATTATCTGACATAACTATCCTATTTATCTCTTCAGTGCCCTTTCGTAATGACTACTTTCTGTGTCCCTATAGATCATTACCTACTTTGGTAATATGGTTTCCTTATTAACCATGTTTCACAACTTTCCATAGTCTGGAAACATTTGGTAAACCAATCTTACAAATAATGGGCCACTGCACAATTACTTAACTTCTTCTATTAAAAATATTTGCAAAACTAAGAAGAGTGAAAAATATATGTGCAAATATTTTCCTCTTTGAGTAAAAAGATGTGTATTATTATTGCATCTATGAAAAGATAGCCCTTCCTAGAAGACAAACTGTTTGACTACCTTATACTGAGAGAGCACTGTGTATTTTTTTAACTTAGATACATATTTTGAATTATTATGCTTGCCTCTTCTTTTTTTCTGTTCTTAATTTCCCCCCTCCTATTAAAACAGCTGTTTTAATAACTTTGGAGATTATTTGGAGATTTCTTCATTGAGTAAATAAGGAAGTGCAGCTTGCCAAGACAAACTGGTAGTTGCTTGGAATCACAGATAGAAAACTTCTTTGCTGTTAACACAATTTCAGTATTTCCAGAATACTCAAGGTTTTTGTGACCTCAAAATTTATCGAGGTCATGGAGATAGTTGTGATCTCTTCAGACAACATCTGCATTGGATAAAAAAGCTTAATTGTATTCATAAAAGTGCAAAAAACAAGGAAGAAAAATCTGATTACTAGAATTCTGGTTTTTTTCTAAAGGGTTTGAGCAGGTCCTAGAATTATCTAGTCATACTTTTTCTTCTTGGTTGTTTTCAAGTAAAAAAAAAAAAAGTTGATTTATTAAGAAATAAAGTCTTTCCATGGAAAGATGGATATCAGTTTTTATTATTTGAATATTAAGGATATTCATATTTGCATAAAAAGAGGAGATTATAAGAAACACATCAAGGTGACAAAATATATCTCTCTCACACCCTGAGGAGGAGGAAGCTTTTCTAGGGACACTGATTTAGCTTAGTGGTACACTGAAATACTGTTCATTTGAAGGAAGAAATGAAAACAACATCATAGCAGGATTAAGAGATTCTATAATATATGGTTATCAATTGTGATGTCTGAGCAATATAAAAATCATAGAAAATAAGAGCCCAACAAAATGCAAACTTTGAAAATTAACTGATTTTTCATAGTAATTTATTTTGTTAGAATCTCTTGTATTTAAGAGTGACCAATGAACTATATTGCCCTTGCACCGTGATTAATACTGTTCGGCATTATCTCACTCAGATAAAGGGTTGATGGGCTCCTTTGGTGTGTCTCTATACAGCTAACACTTAATTATTCTGCCTCACCTACTGAAACATTTTTGGGTCTGTTTTCTTCTGCCAGTCTGAGCACCTCAGATGAAGCTGAGAAGAGAAGCAGAATTCTTGATAACAGGAGTTCCCCACAGAGAACTGGAGGTACAGTCTGCAACCCCACCACTTGCTGCACAGACAGCTGGATAGATATAAAAGTTATAAAACTCATTTGAAGGATGATTGTAGTCAGCCACCCATGGATAAAACTGAGTACAGAAACCAGAAATAAAAACAAGCCCAAAATTGTGTATGTAGGTAGGTCTTTGACATGGCATTTTAATATATTACATGTCTTTGTAGGAAAAATAGACTAGCTTCTTGCATTTTAACTAATAGCCCAGAAAAGTACATTTCCTTTTCCTCAAGGCATTAGGAGTAGTGTCTAGTCAATGACTAGTTATGGATATTCTAGACACTAATTTTTGGTTCTTTCTCCCATTGATGGATACATTCAGATTTTTCTCAACCTGTAACAGGTCTCTGAATGGTATATACAGACTACTAAAACAATTGAGTGGCTCTTGGACCTCATTCAACTATTGCTTCTGTGAGCATGGCATAGTTTTTCCTCTGACAGAACTATTAACTTTAGTAAGCTCAAGTATAGCTATTACCTAAATGGAATATAAAAGGATTTCTACATTGTGTTTACGACTTACCAGATGAAAATCCAAAGTTCATTAACTTTCGAGGATAGGTTTTCTTTTTAAAATCTGTATGTTCATGTATGTTTATGTATAAATAATTTTTTCCTATGAATACTAGAGAACCAGACTGAGTTTAGAGCAGGATTGTTATCAAATTTCTTTCTGTTGTGTCTAATGTGGTCTAGACAACAACAATAAAAAATTAGTGGGCTCAAGGAGACAGTAACATTTCTCTGTGCTAAGGAACACAAATGTTCTATATAGGTGATATAGAGGGCTTTCCTGAAGATAAAAGAAGTCTTTACAAGCTAACCTGAGAATTAGATAAGACACTTTACATGTGCTTTTCACCTGCTTTTAGGGAACTGTTGTACAATTACAGGGTTTTTTCATCACAGAATTTTTCACTCATGCCTCAAATTTATGTAGTGACAAGAGACCAAAACAAATGCTCCATCATGAGTCATCACACAGAGGCAAAGGTTAGTGATGACAACCTGCACAAATTGCACTATGAACCTTCTCTAACTTGAGGCTGATGAATGATAAATCACAGAAAAAAACAGACTGGTTGATTTATTCCTTACATAAAGATAACACCTATCAGTTCTAAATTCATGGCCCCACTGTGTTCAGTCAGTAGTAAAGACCACCACCTCTGTCTTAGAGTGCCTTGTATTAATGACATCTTACAAGGGCTAAGATGCTGTCAATAAACCTGGCTTGCATCACTCTGGGTATCTTTCTGGAAAGGACACCAGCTAAGGAGACCTTTCTCTCCTTCTCAGTCTAGTGTCACTGTGGGCAATACTCTCCCCTCATCAGAACAGCTCTGCATCTTCCCATGGACTCACCCACAGAGAAGGCAACCATATGACATGCACACAGTGAGCATCCCTCTGCTGTGCACGGTTTGCCTTGGGCTGGACAGAGACTTGACAGATGTAGGGGAAAGAGGATGCCTGGTCATACTTTGGACTTGAGACAGTGTGGTGATTACATACAGATGGGTGCTCTGTGTCACTGCACCACAGGCCAGGGAATCTAGTGAGCAGGGAAAGGGAAAGGCTCTACTCCCACTGCCCATTCCCTTTCTGTGGCCTCAGAGATTGCTCTGCTTGGAGGCACAGTATTTTGATATTTTGTGCCCAGAAGCCAGGGTGCACAGAGTCACCTTCCCAAAGGTGCTTCTTTCCCTCAACTCACCACTATTGTTCTCTCATCTTTTTCTTTGGCAGTTATCAGAAAAAGGCTCAGTAACAGGTTTCAGTTATCAAAAATCCCCTAGGTGTTACCTATAATTATATTACCTGCAATATATGGAAATTACTTATATTAGGTATTATAGGTATGAATAAGGCCCTAAATGCATGTGATATGCATCCTCACTACTTCAGTAATTTTCCACTGAAAAGACAACATAATGGAATGTATAAAATACATATACATCCACATTTATTACATTTATTTAATATCCCTTCTGGATTCTGTCATGCAGGCAACTGTAAGAGTTGTGGACTAAGATGGATATTTGCAATTGAGCTCTGAAAAGACAGCAAAACACATTAGCTCTGACCCTATGACACTCCTCAGGGAAAAAACAAAACCAAAAAAAACCCCAAACAAACAAAAAACCAAACCAAACCAAACAAACAACAAAACACCAAAAACCAAGCAGGTGACCGTATTAATGAAGAACAGCTCTCAAATTAAAAGATAAGCAGAGATTCTCAAAGTCTCACCCAAGAGGCTGCCTTAGGTTGTTCTGAACAGAGGAGGCTCAGCCCAGAGACAAACAGGAAGGGTACCAGAAAACATAAAATTAACTAGCCTGAAGCAGGCACTAAGGACCACCACTCTTTATTATTTGAAGAACAATCTGGCATTCAGGGTTCTTGTAGTAAGGAGTAAAGTTACTCACCTGCAAGACATAACTACTGTGACTGGAGCTCTCCATGGAGCAGTGCTGGAATGAGAAGCAGACAGATGGAGAGCTGCAGTCACAGACAGAACACAAAGGCGCACCGAGCTTAAAATCAGATGTCATAAAAAAATAAAGCAAGGAGTACAACTCCAGAAAGGAAAGACTTCCTGGAAAAGCTGAAAGAGAAAATCCAGTTGGGCATTCAAACTGCTACTGCAGAAGTGAGAAAGTTGAGCTGTCTATAGGAGACACTTCACATGTTCAAGTGATGCAGTGTGAAATGTAGTGTGTTATGCAACCACTTCTCACCTCTTGTGCTCCAGCGTAAAGCTAGCTGTCTGATGGAGAAATCACATCATTTTCAACACCAGATTTAATAATGAAAGTGAAAGGAATTACCTAGAAGGACACTGATTTATTAATTTTTCCCCATAATTGAAAAAGAACAGGTAAAGCAGCAGTCAGAAAAACAAAAATCTGCTACTTAAAGCTATTTAAAAATTGCCAGTGGAAGATGAAAGCAACAAGAGGGAAAACACAAGGGAAAAAAATTCCCAATGTGTTGGCAAGTGAAGAATTGCAAAGACTAGCAATGAATGTGGGTTTATTTGAGATGTGTGCTATTCAAGGTGGAATACATAAGACTTCTCTAGAGAAATAGAAGTATAACAAGTGGATCCATGTCAGGGCTAATAGAGATGGAAATAAATAGAAGAGAAAAGCATCAGTTCTTCCCAAGGCAACCCCAGTTACCAGAACCATCCACGAAGGGTAGAAATAGATATCCAAGACAGAGGATATACCTGTCTTGGACTGCAATATGATCAGCCCAAAGCACTGACAGTGAAAAATGTATACAAAAAATGTGCAATGGGATTTTGCAAAGAGAAATCAAATTACATTCAGTTGTGAATCTGACACATTAGAAACCAAAAGGCATTTGTCACCACAGTCAAACAAACCTGCTTTCAAATTTCCAAGACCCTTCATGACTTCCAACTCTTCAATTAAACAGAAAAGTTTTCATCTATGACTTCTGCCTTCAGTGTAGAGTTTACAGAACTCTCCAGTAGTCAGGGATTAAATGGTTGGTAATCTGAGGACACACAGTACTTGCTTCCCTGTTTACTTTGCCTTTTAATTCAAATCTTTGCAGTACATCTGCAGAGAGTTTTCCTGAACAGATTTTTTTTCTGCTCAGCAAGAACTGGCAATTACAATAGAAATTCTAAGAATATGTCCTGCTTTTCACTGAAACATACCTTAAACTCACTGTTTTTAATAGCCCATAATCTGTACTCTCAAATTTGAGAAGTGAGGTAGGCTACTGACATGATAAAGTATGGCAGGTACTTCTCTCAACTTATTCATAAATGGTATAGTTTCTTTTTAGTTTCCTGAAACCTTTTTTTTAAAGAGCTGTCATCTGCACACCCTTTAAATTCTTTGACAATAAGGTAAAGAGAGTGGCTTTGTCTTCCCATTCTTCCTGAATTCTTACAGGGGTATTCACTTCCAATTCTCAGAGGAACAATCTTTTACTTTTGTGGTTTTTTTCTCCACTAATTATTCATGTATTTATCTTGATAGAGAAGGAAATAAAAAGTCTGTAATGGTGTCCTGGTTTCACCTAGGGTAGAGTTAATTTATTCTCCGTAGCTGCTACAGTTGCTGTGATTTGGATTTGGAATGGGAATGGTGTTGATAACACACTGATATTTTGTTTTATTGCAAAGTCGTGTTTTCTAAGTCAACGACTAACTTGTCTCCTGCTCTGCCAGTGAGGAGGTATGCAAAAGAAACTGGGAAAGAGCATAGTCAGGACAGGCGACTCAAACTAACTAAAGGAATATTCCACACCATAGAACACCATGCCCAGTGTATAAACTGGGGGGAGTTACTCAGAAGGGGAACCAACTTGGGTTCAGGAATGGGAATCTAGCATTGATCAATGGGTGGTGAGCAATTGTATTGTTCATCACTTGGGTTTTTTTAATTTATTTTCAATTATTAAACTGTTCTTATCTCAAAAGTTTAACTTTGACTCTCCTCGCTATTCCACTGCCGTGGGCCTGGCAAGGAGGATTGGGGGGAGCTGAGCAAGCATCTGGATGGGGCTTAATGTCCAGCAGGGCTTAAACCAAGACAAATGGTCACAAGTTGCCTGGGAACATCATTCAATCTTAAATGAGATCAAATCTGTCAGCCGTTTTTCCAGCAGATGTGCTAATATAGAGAAGAGTTAATGCTGATTAGTCCTGTGACTGACGTTACACAGAAGGTTCTGCTGTGATCTCATGATAAAACAAAGCTTTAAATTGACATACCAAGAGTGCCAGACAAATTAAAGACCATCATTTACCTCATTATGTTCTATGCCAAGTTTTCTTCATTGTCTCATCAAATGCCCAACACTTGTATATCTAAACCAAGGAAAAACAGTCCTCCTAATGAAAAGTAAATGGAGTAGATGTTCTTATCAGATACGGGTGATGACAAAGCAGTCATAACAATACACCAAGGACAGCTGTGTAATGAACTAAGGCATTAATAGGCTGCAAAGTGAAATAGAACTGAATTAAATAATAATCAACATATGAAAGCTGCCTAAGATGTCTTAGGGAAGGTGAAGGAGAGTATTTCAGAGCTAAATTTTTCAGTCAAGAGCACAGACGTACACTTACAGTATGCATTTCAGTGTTGTCAGAGCCTTCATTCTTGGTCCAATGAATCTCCTGACATCCTATTGACATGCTCAGACTACAGCTTGCATGTATGTCTCAGAAAGCTGGCAGAGTGCTATCTCCGTGTAGCTCATCAGTCTCACGGCAAGCACCAGGGAGCTCCAGAGTATCCCTCTCCCTCTCACAGCAGGGTGGGCTATTTTGCTGATAGCCTGTCATCAAGATATCAGGCTTTTCAGGCATAGTCTTAGGGAACTACAGAGAGCACCAACCTGAGGCAGGACAGTTGGTATTTCAATGACTCATTAATTAGAGCTTTAACTTGGGCATGAAGGTGGGCCTAAGTGTACTTGGTGGCACAAATGAGGCTGTGATTCATTGAACTACATTCATCTGAGCCCAGAGGAAGTGAAGTACAGAGTGCAACTTCCTCACTAGAGTGACAGGCTCAACTTTTCTCATCTCACAGTAGGTAACAGAAGAGATCACCCAAAACATTGCCCAGTTGTGCCTAACTATCTTCCTTGACTATACACTGAAGTTAGAGTGATTAGCTTAGATGGCAAGCATTGTATCTGAAGTTAAGGTGAAAGCCACTGCTAGTTTCAGAATTTAAGGAGCTTGGTGGCTGATCCTATGCAGAACACAAAATTGTTTGATTCAAGCCCATCTGCCTTCTTTTCTACAGCCATGCACAGTTACATTATTTACTAAGAGGACATCCTCAGCTCTGTCTGAGTTCTCATATACGTGCAATCTTCCTGGGAGGTATCCGAACTACTCTGGTTACCTTTCATTAAAAACAAAAACAAAACCCACAAATAACAAAAAAAAAAAAAAGCCAAACAAAACCCATAAACAAACAAACCACAACCCAGAGACAAGACAGGGTGGAAATTCTGATCTGTGTCTCAAGAAGGGGGGGAAAATGCTTCATCAGTTCTAATTGCTATTAGAAATGTCAAAAGCAAAATAGACATGGAGACATCTTCAGCTTTAAGAACAAACCCATAACTTTGCAGTTCTCCATATTGAAAATATCAAAGAACCTGCAGCCCCATAAAGAGATGTCTTTCAAACAAATAAGCTGAATAAACTGGTATTCAAAAAAATCCCTCCTAAAGCTTGTCAATGAACAAAATTCAATTTACCTTGTTATACTGTGTGTCTCTTTGAATAAACTGACATCTAATATAACTGAATGTAATTCTGGCAATCTACTACTCCTCCTTCTTGTGGATCTTGTTCTTTAACAAATATAATTTTTTAAATTAATTTCACTTTTAATCATCAGTCAAATGCTAATATATTCCTGTAGCAATATTGCAGTAAGTACTTCAAAGTATATTTCAATAAGCCAGTCTATTCACTAAATGCATGGTGATATACTCTACCATCTTTTAAATTATTTATACTACTAAGCAGGCTTTGCCCTTATGATTTCTTTTGTTCACCATGCTTTGCTTCCACTGCAACTTCCTATGCCATTTCCAGAGCTTTGTGGAAACCTGAAGCAAATGTGTATCCCATATCCCTACTGGTGGAGGACATCTAACATTTTGTGCCATGTAATGCTCAAATCGGGAAGTTCCATCAGCGTTTCTTTTTCCATGTCTGGATTTGGAGAATTGGACTGTCAATTAGTCTTACAGTACAAACAGTATGAGAACCCTTTGTTCATTCCAAACTCACTCCAAGTGCCACTTTTCATGCTGATCCAATTAACTTAGCTGCTTAAAAGTCAGCAAATATTTAAGCATTATTGCTACACTGGGATGATTTTGACTATTGCTTCCATACTTCTTTATCAAACTTCCTACAGTATTTTTTTTTTTTTTTTTGGCAAATCTTTTCTCAGATACAAGACAGTGAAAGTTTTCCTATGATGGCACAAAAGTATTTCAGTGACAAAGAGGATTCAGTTACAAACATTTTGCTTCCTAAGTTATAAAAGCATTAAAGAAAATATGTAGCCTGTTTTAAAGATTTTTTTAGGCAATTTTCTTTCCAAAAGTAGCAATCTTTTTAAACATAATGATTTCCAGGTACTCACTTTAGCTCAGCCATAAAGCATGCAATATATTCATGAGTCCACCTTATCACTTGAACATTAAGTTATGCTTCCCTAGCTAGTTTTAAAAGCAGCACTTCTCAAAGTCATAATTCTTTCTTATTCTGTATTTATTTTGAATTGATGTCTATAAATAGAGCTTGCTGCTCTGACTCTATAATCATTGGAGCTGCTCCCAGACAGCTGAGAATAATCAACTGTAACTCTGGCTTGTAGGTCTTAAATAAAAACATGAGAATTAATATTTTTAAACTGATACATTAGTGAGATGCTGATGTTGAAAAATACAAATATAGAGCATTTCCAAGTATGTCCAAGCACAGTGGCTTTCAAATGCATAAATATTCCTCACTTCTAGAAGAAATTAGTGTGTTTATGTGTCATAACTAGTACCAGTGCTATTAGTTACTGCTGAGTAGTACAATGTACTCTGAAACCTGATGTAAGGTCATGAGTGACCCTATTGAAACTAAAGAAAGAAAGGATTACACAATATCTCTTTGTAGAAGGAATATGGTGTGATTCCATACACTCAGACTCTGGGTTTCTATAAAAAAAAATTGCATTTTTAAGTCATGTATTAGCAAATTAAAAGTTCCCATTCCACCTGTAAAGCCAAAAAGAAAAGAGTAAGTGGTTTGCTAGTCCAAGGTAATTTAGTTCAAGAATCGTTACTGACTAATCTTATCCATTTTTTTAAAAGCACTTTTTAAAGCACTTTAACACCACAAAAGGGAGGCAGTCTTCTAAAAATGACAGTGTCAGGGGTTCTATGTCCATCATAACAAAGCAAAGATAACAGCTGCTGGTCTTTATTGCTGGCTATATCCTATGTTTCTCAGGAGATTCTGGAAAAGCTAAAGACATTGCTAATTACTCCACTCCTTTGTGTATTAGGAAAGGAGGAGGGTTGGCTCGAATAAGCAAGTCTGAAATTCTGGAAGAAGAAAAGAAAATAAGAAGAGCTGTTCATCAGAAAGCCTGTTGCAAACTGTCACCACAGAATGAGACTTAAAAATATTTATTTCAGCCATTCAAAACAACAGTGATCTCTCTTTCCTGGAGACTCTGCCTTCAGGTTTCCTTCCATAAAGATAAGAACACTTACAGCCTTGTAAATCTTGTTCAAGTCCTCTTGGGCTTTCACTTTAGACTTTTTACTTTAGAGAAGGGCTATGTTTTGAATGCTCAAGGTTGGCTCTAGTAGTTTTCTCCCTCAAGGCTCCCTGGGCTCTTGGGGCAAACTAAAAGGAAACATTGTAAGGCTGCAGAGTATGCATAATCCACCAGAAAATAATTTCATTGGAACATTCTTCATCAGATCTAAAGACAATAAATCCCTAGAGCACATCACAACACAACCATAGAGTTAATTTTATTAAACTCTTTTGCATTTCTGGGTGAAACATGCTATTACAAGGTTATACTAATTAAGCTTAGGCAAAAGGTCCTGGTACCACTACAGAAACATCCAGAGGAATATTTAATTCCCCTGTGTGAGAGGGGTTTTAACCAGACTGCTACCTAATCCCTTGTTGGCTTTTACTACTGAAGAAAAGCAACATGGGAAAATAGAGGACAGTGACATATGAGATTTATTAGGAAGCTAAGTTCTTCTCAGAGCGGGGGAATTCAACCTTCCTCTGAGCATCTGTCCCAGCAACAACAGAGGGTCTGCATTCCCTCTTCACCTCCAGTCACATCCCCAGTCAGCCTTCACACCTCTCATTTTTGCAGAGGCTCCATAACTTTGAGGAAATGCTAATTTTTATCACTCTTGATAATTGCTTTGTTCCTGAGGAGCTTCATTCACAGTGATCTCCAGCTTCAAGATGCCCAGCAGTGAAACTTGAACACGTTTTTCCATTTAGGACTCCCGCTGTAATGTGTGTCTGAGTATACCTGTGGGGTAAAAATAGGCAAATAGTAGCTGGTGCTGCTCAAAAAAGGTGATACAGAAGGCGAAATGGGTGCAAATTTCCACAGCATCAGGTTCTGTCAGTTTTGCTCCTTGCCCTGTTTTTGCTTGGTCTTCAGCTTGGTCTTTCTGCCCTTTCACCGTACCTGTAGGCAATCAGCAATGCTACTCTTACCAAAAGAGGCATTTCTGGGCTTCTGTGAAAAGTATCCTAGGAAACAGCAGGATAGCCTCCAGGGCACAAAAACGACCTTTTCTTGCATGGAAAATGGAGCCACAACAATGGTGGTAAACACAGGATCTCAGTGGAATGACAGAACTCCACTTGCTCTTGAGAATGGAAGGAAAACTGGTAAATGAGACTCTTCTTGTAAGTATTGTTAGAAAACTAAGAATTATAGCACATAAATGTGAAAATGAAACTTAACATCCATATGCTCTGCAGAGGTCTCCTGCAGATGTTTCAAACAAAACTCAAGCCTTCAGTCAAAATAAGCATTTGAATGTAGAAAGACCAGGTGCAAAGGAATGTTGGACAACCAAACCTGGTATGAAACCAGGTTATTAGGTGTACAGAGAGAAAGAACCATTTCTTCATACTAAATTGGGTTGGTTTCCTGCTGCCAGGTTGGGGGGGCTCATGCAATACTATGGAGAGAAGGGGAACTAAACAGTAGATGAAATGTATGCTTTAGGTCTAGACCTACCTGAAAACACAGGATCTGACAATAGTCCTCTGTATTCATTCTGAGTCCTTGGTTACACATTTATTTAGCCTCTGGGGAAACAAAGAGATTGCATTAAATATAATTAAATGAAACATAGCAAAGTCAGTACTGCAGCAAGGTCCTGATCCAGAGCTAATGAGAAACTAATTAAATTAAACCAATTAAGTTTGGAAACAATACTCATAATCTGATTATTGTGTTTTAAACCTGAAAGGGAAGGCTGCATCATGGGGAAGGGATTATACCACTAGGACTGAATACAGTAAGATTCAAGGTAAATCTACCACCTGAGAGGCCATGGTAGCTGCTAAACCCATATATCTTGGATAACATCCATCTTTTCAATAACATCACAAGGCAATATTTCACAAGATCCAATGGGCAGTGTTTGCAGGCAGCCTGAACACCTGGAGAAATCATACATAGCAAATTTATTAAGAGAAAGAAGATGAAGAGCATGGTGTACCTTCTCTCAGGACCTGGTGGCATCTCAGTTTATAGCCTTGAGAATAATAAATATGGGATTTTTCCCCACCCCCAGTACTTTGTTCGTGCATAAACTGCTTATCAGCTGCATACTGAACCAAGTTAGTCCATGTTACTGACCTTGATTTTACTTCACAGCTGAACTGCATGAATTTTGTTTCAGTATTGAAGGGGTGGTAGTGTTTGTGAGGAGCACTTAACCCTCTATGAGACCTGTCTGGTGAGGTCTGATTGCATGCCGCTGCTTCATATGGCTGATAAACCTGTAATAGGGTCTTAATTCACCATTGATTGAGTTTTTGCAAGAATATCCCAGACACTATTCTTAAAACATGCATTTATAAGCTCTGTAAAGAACAAGCTGATTGTATCAGCTTTGAATCTGGTCATACAACATCAATCAGGTCTAGCTATTTATTAATTTTGAATCATAATTTCCTGGGTCAGTAATTAGGGTAAGAAGTTTCTTTCAGTGAGACTGACAGTAGCACCCAAGTGCCTGAGAGGAAATCAGAGAAAACCAGGTTGATGGCAAGATGGTGACTCTCTTCCTGGGAAAACAGTAGCAAAACTTACTTGCCCAGCTGGGTCCCAGCTGGTGAAAAAGTAAGTGGAGAGTTGGTAATTGCACTGCAGTGTACAGCACTGCATCACATCTAACAAGGTGTCACCACAGCATGCTGGCGTCTATGAACAGTCAGGTAATAGATTGCTGTTGTAGCAGCTAGTATCCCAACTTTCATTACAGAAAGATTTTTGCAATGTCACTTGCAGAATTTAACAAAGCTCTGAGATTAAACAGGTGAGCACTAAAACATCATCTGTCAGTCGATGGAAAAGTCAAATCTTTACTATATAAAGACTATATTAACACAGT
>JAWWTY010000077.1:23691090-23709789 GCA_035222235.1 Margarornis squamiger | reverse complement strand
ACATTTGGCAATAACTAATTTGTTCTATATGCTATACTGCTTTCTGCTAATAGAGAGGGAAGCAGTACACCCAGAGGAAAAAAAAACACAAAACCAAACAAACAAAACCCACAAAACAGAAAATCCAGCCAAAACAGAATTAAAGCTTCACCTTCAACCCTGAAAGCCCCAACCTACAACCAGCTGTCACAATCTTAAACATTTGGAAACGGTCAGGAGAAGAACCAATTAACTTCTCACATATTCTTGTTGAAAAAAAGTGCAATCATAGCAGTCACCAGATAATCACAACATAGCTGCCTATGAGCACAGCACGGGTAAGGTTGGAAGGGACCACATCCCTATTCAGGGCTGTTAAAGAAGCCAAACAGAAGATTGACACCGTAGCAAACTTAGCATTTCCAAATTTGCACAAAATAACTTCTAGTGAGTTCTTCTCAAGACTTGCACCTCTTCTCTGTAGAGCTACTGTTCTAAGTAAATGAGGAACCTTGAGCTTCTTTACATCTGTTTAATTTACTTGCTGCTAGTTCCTAATGACTTGCTAATAGCCCCCACGTTGGAAGTCATTAGCACATTCATTAGAAAGTAAGTAAGCTCAGTAATCAAAACATGGACCATAATACTCAAAGGAAAAGCACACGCTATTTTATAGATTCACAAAGCATACAGAGACAAAATCCCAAACTCCCAACAGCTGGAATATATTTAATGGTTTATCATTTGAATTAAATTAAAAATAATATTTTTTTTCTTTAAAGATAAAATTCGGCTCCTACTCCACCTATTTCTACAACATTCTAAATTTACAGGAGGATGTTTCTGTCATGGTATCATCCATTTACAGTCAGTCATCTGCCAGAAAACAAAACCACTATGTCTAAAAGGTTTTACAATGTCTTTCTGTTTCTGAAAATAAAAGACATCTGATTTGAAGATGAAGGCTGCCCATATGGTAGCCTAAACAGCAGATTTTTTTAACATATAGTTACTGTAAACAGCCATTAAGACTGATTTTTATAGCTATTTTCCTTATTTTTCTTCACAATTGTTATACTTTCAGAACTTTTCTTACTCAGAGGTACAAATATTTATCAGAGAAAAGACCTCCTGAGTCAGACTTGACTTAAAGTTTAATATCTGCCAACAAGTTTCGGAAGATGTTCAAGATCATAATATAGAAAGCTGTCAAATTTAAAATAGATTATTTAGTTAGAATGAAGTGGAAAGAACTGGTTGAATCACTCAAATTAGTGAAACATTACTCTTTTTCAGTGTCTGACAGAAATATGTATTAATTTTGTGGAGTATAACATTTCTGACTTTGTGAGAAGATACAGTGTCCTTGATCCCAAATTAGGATATTTTTTTCTTTCAAACTTTGTGGTATGGTTATATTCTCTTCAAAGCATATTTTTTTTTTTTCTCCAAATGAGCTCTCAAGCCTTTAGACATTCAAGATAGCCCAATTTTTTATCACAATGAGTTATTGGTATATACCCCAGATTGGAATGAAGACTACATGAGAGAATTTTACATGTTGGGGACTTCTTCAGTGTGGCTAAGATTTCACCCTTCCAGCAACTCACTTATTCATCACTGAAATCTGCTGTCTTCATAATGATCATTCCATATTTTTTTTGTTCAGCTTATTAAAAGTCAAAATACCATAAATTATACTTAGAGACCATGAGCAAAAACTTTATCAATATCAGTGAGAATTGCTAAGAAAAAAGTGTGAGGAAGGAATCTTTTGTGACCTCATATATTTCTCACATATATAAATTAAAATTTTCAAACTACTGAATAAGCAATGATATCTTAGTAAAGAAATCACACCTATTGGTAAATATTTCCAAAAATCACTCCAAGCAGGAAAACACACAAAGGAGAAAAAAAATTAAGTAATCAAATTAGATCTGCTATCAAAAGTATGAGTGGTAAAATGAGATTAAGTATTCTATACAGCAATCAACAGAACTAGCCAGGTCAGGGTATCAGCTGTTAGTCATCAAAAGTCTTATGTATCTGATCTCTAAACTGAAAGATGCTGAGGAGGTCACCCTTGTCCAAGCAGAAATGTTTCTGGATCTGAGTAGGAGGACCTCAGAGTCTAGAGGACTAAGGGGCTTATGAGTACGTGCATTATGAGACAACAGCTGTGGAGAGGTTCTTAAAATTTGAAGGGTAAATGTTGCCTAAAGCCCTCTTTCAGAGATACACATACTTGTTTATTTTTAATATCCCTAACTAAAATTCAAGGTTTTTACTTTCCACCCACAAAGCAGAAATACCAGCTTCTTGCATCACTCACATACTGTGAATGAAAATATTAGGACTGCAAGATGATCCAGATACAGCTGCAACCTGCCTTACGTATGTACTGAAGATGAGCCTTCAACCACTCCATCCTTTCAAGGATCTGAAGACTTGGACACTTACTTGATGTGTGATAATACATAAGTGATCAATGCTCTGGGCAGTAAACCTGATCACTCTGAACAGACATTTAACACTCTACAAAATACTTGAAAGAGGCTTCAAAAATGGTACCTACAGAAATAAGGTATCATTTACATTTTCTGTTGAGAAAAGCAGTGTTTTGACAAAAAAACCCCAAACCAACCAACCAAAAAAACCAACCAAACAAACAAATTTAAAAAAAAACCACAAAAAAACAACAACAACAACAAAGAAACCAACCTAAACACTTAGTTAGATATTCAAGTATATACGAACTACATATGTTTGTCAATGTTCTTCATATGTCCTGAGAGTGTTTCAGAACAGATTAATTGCACTTGTGTGTGGAAGACTGACACCAAGAACTACTGCAGTAGTTCTCTAAACTGCAGGAAACAGTTTGCAGCCTGGGCCTTAAGCAGATACAAGAAATAAACCAGCTATGATTCCTGAATCTACTGGACTGAAAAGCCAGACAATGGAAACTAACACAGAAATCTAATATTTAGCTGACTCTAACAATATATCTATTCATACTGATATGTACAGTTGTAAGATATTAAATATTTATAGAGAAAACAATATAATTGCTTTTAGATCAAGAAACAATAAAAAAATCTTTATAGAGCATAGATGAAAATATTAACTTTTTGTTTTCTCTGTGTACTTCCTCATTCTAGTTTTCTAATTACTTATGTCTGTAGTTTTTTAAGACTCTGTAGTACTTTTGTGGTTCCACACCCTTTCAACTGACCATAGGCAAATATATTTTCTTTGAGGTGCTCATTTTCATAAACACAATGATTATTGCCTTTTACTTATGGAATAATAACCTCAAAGAAACGTTTCACAGTTCTTGTTAATTCTCTCTTAATCATTTAGAAAACTACATCAGAATACTAGTAATAGAATATCATTACTACTTACGCAGCTACCAGTTTGGGGTTTTTCCTTCACTTTCAATGTAATTGCAAAACTAAATTATATCCTTTAGTTTGTTGTGAGTAACCTCACAACAGCCTCAGATATATTTTCAACTTGCTGGACATACAGCCATGCATGTGTTGGCTTGCATACTGCTGAACGTATGGGGCACAGGTATGGGAATGCAAGCAGCCCTACTGTTCTGTGCACAGAAATTGCTCCCAGAGCCTTCTCTGCAGTTCCTGTGCAGTTGTTGCACTCCCACTGCTGATGTTTGGGCCAGTATCACTATATTATTCTACATTGTGTGAGTCATTCTGCAGCACTTAGTTATCACTTTCTAATTGCGTCTGATAACAAAGGGACACAGCATTATATTTGTGCAAATTCAAAGACTCACATACTCATAACTTACTGAGAACAAAGCCCTTACTGAGTGTGATTAGATGGCCAGTGACAACAGAACCACAGGATACTCCACATCATCCTTTGATCTTTGGACTGGGGTACTGCATGGGTTCTGCCAGTTTATCTCATAGAATGTGATTGTAAGTTTTCAGCAAGTTTTTCACTGCTAACACTTTCACTGACCACGTGGATCTTTGTGGTCCATGGATCTTTGTGAGTTAGCAAATGGCAATTAAACAATTGTTTATGTGAGGTGTAAGAGACACATCCCTTCTAGGATACTATACACACAGTATAAAAGGTCTAAATCTGTCAACTGAAATAAAAGGTGCTCTAATTTCATGCTGTATAACAAATGAGCAGCCTAACAGTCTGATTTCCCCTATCAATGTGCCGTTAATAAGTGATATACTAAACTGACATCGTTTAATAAAAGCATAAAATAGAACTAACTACATACAATAGAATTTTATATTAAGGGGTATTTATTTACTCACTTTGAAGAAATCTTCTGCCTTACAATCAGTGTTATTTCCTAATGCTATAAGAAATTGCACCTAAATAAGTTTTTCATTTGCAGATTTGTCTGCTGTAATAGCTATGTGCAAGCTTTTTATTTGTCACCATATGGACTAATACATACTCAGTACTAAGAAAGTTGCTTTGTATCTTAGATTAAGCTTTTTGTAGAAAGATAGGAAAAGCATCCTGAAGAAACCAGGTGATAAGTGAAGCTTTTGAAGTGAACCAGTGAATGCTGTCAGCAAACTGTTGTGTATTTGAAAGAGAGGCTGGACTGGAAATATAACTGAAACTCATAAAAACCTATAACTGCTCATGAGATTTCAGCAGATTTCTCCCAGTGACACAAATGAAATACAGGAGGAGGCAAATATTAAACTTAGGACATAACTGGACCATTCCAGTGTGTTCAGGAATCTCAACCCAGACTCTCAGATAACCCTTCTGTACAGCAAGCACTGTAATCACTGGGTATTTCACAGCTCTGAAGTAGTCGAAAGTGTATTTGAGGCTTTCTCAAAAATGCTGAGCCTACCTCAGAGTGCTTTAAGAGACATGAGGTAATCTATATACACATTTCCCATCCTTGGATATATTCAAAAGCTGTCAGGACATTGTCCTGGCAGCCTGCTGGTTGTGACTCAGCTTGAGTGCAGGGTTGGACCAGTTGACCTCCAGAGGTCCCTTCCAACCTTAACAATTCTGTGATTCTGTGAATAATTTCCCAGAGAAACTTTGAAGTCCAAGCTGAGCTTATTTACTTTTGTCAGCTCTACAAAACAGATTATTTTTTCAGAATCACAGAGATAAGAACAAAGGGAATTAAATAGATATCTCACTGAAGCTATGTAACTATTTCATTAAGGCCCTAACTTCTATTTAAATTGTCAAGTAAAGCCATCTAATTCTAACCTTCAAGTGTTAACTGACTTAATCTACGCTGCTGAGTAAATTGTGGTAAATGAATGTCTCTTCCACTAAGTTGTATCTCACCTAGTTTGTATGGATATGGCTTTAGTTTCCAATCTGCTATTTGCAACATCTGCTAAACTACCAAGCTCCAAAATCTTTTCCCAGAAGGTAAATGTACACCACAGTCTGAAACACAGCTGACACTGTAGCTGAAATCACTAGTTGTTTCTGGTCTCCAGCAATGTAAAACAGGACAGATGTTGCTAAAAAGCATAAATACCCCACCCTCCCACCCAAATAAAAATATTACATTTTCTGTTGTTTCAATTCTGCTCAGGATCGTTGCTTGTGTGCCAACAGGAATTTTTAAATCTTATGTCATTAACTTTGAGTCCTAGGCCACTTGGAAAGGCTATCTGATTTTGTGGTATCAGTACAAAATAAAATATGATGATCTCATCTTCAGAAATTTAACAGAGGGTTTTCTATGTTAAAACAAAATTCAGAAATATTTCAGTAGAATGTGGAGACTGAAATTTTTTCAGACTCTCAGAACTAAAAGTCAATAGTTCAGAGATGGCAATGGCATGATTTTTAGGGGAAGAAAAATATATTCTAGGAAGAAAAGGGAGGTTTGAGCAGAAAATCAGGTACCTGATAAAGCTAGACACCAAAGGATTAAAAAAACCAACCCAAAACTGAATGGTTCATTTCTCCTGTTTCCTAGATTTCATTGTTCCTCATCCTAATGTTGTACAGCACAGACTTTGTCTCCATGAGTCACCCCCTCCTGTTACCCCACTCCGAACAGCACACTCATTCCAAGCAGCACAGTCTCTCACATGGGCTGTATGGTACATGTGTCTGACAGGCCATGGGACTTTGAAGGCATCATCATAAACAGTGTCTTTAATTATGACCAAACCTGGATGTGGAAAACAGCTATGTCAGAAGCTTTTAGTAATTATTATTGTTGTGTCATGCTCTCTCAGACCCAGACACAAAATATGATCCTCTACCTTACTGTCAGTCTTCTAGTTTAGCTGCATTCTGGTCCCTCCTGCTGTTTTATCCTTGTATTGTTGGTTTTTTTGTTGTTTTTTTTTTTGTTTTTTTTTTTTTTGTTAGCAGAGAGACAAGACAACTAGATGAAGATTAAAGAAAACAAAATCCCTGTGCTTATCACAGTACATGTATTGCTATAACAGACTATAAATAGCAACTCAGCTTCACACATCTGTTAGAAGTGAAGGTTCCTATTACACAGTGGAGTGTATCACACCAGATCATTTCCCACAAGCCTTGTAGATTAATTGTCAAGTTGATTTCTTCTGGGAAGCTCTCAGTCTTTACTCTCACTTTATCTGTAAGTGATCTGTATTTTAGTTGAACAGATAAGCTTTCAAGCTCTCTCACCTGGAGAATTTCAAATCAATTCTATACAGAGATTTTTTATATTAGGGAAATTTAACATTACAAATAAAATGTATTGGTGCAATATCTCAGTTCATCTGAGAGTTTTCCATATTAAAGATAAAGAATGCATCAATGTGACATATTTGTAATAGTGAACTGACAATTTCTTTAAAATGTAAACAAAAAAGCCAGAAGAGAAACATAACAATAATAGCTTATTAAGTGGCACTGGCCTAACATGGCCACTGTAATTGTCAACTTCTAACACAGTTATGGTTTGCTATTTTCATTTATCTTGGCAGAAACTGTAATTCATTTAACAGAAGGTTATCAATCTTTTAAAATCAATAGTTTAAAAGAATCAGTAAATCCCTTAAGAAAGCATCTAGAACAGGATCGCTATTCCTTACAGAAGAAAAATATGGCTGTTAGAATTGAGGAAGGTGTATATTTTTATCTACACTACTACTTGGAGGAAGGTGTATATTTTTATCTACACTACTACATTGAGGAAGGTGTATCTTTTTATCTATACTATTACATACATACAAGCTAACTCCTAACACCTGAATCTGTTCTACATTAGAGAGCTTTCTGGTCCTCTTTCACATCCTCTTTCAGCTATTCATTCTTATTTCAGGATATAAATTCTGCTTTCTTTAAGGTCAATAATGATACTTGTTTTAATACCTCATTGGTCAGAAATTCCACCTGATTTGTATGAATGCAGTCAAAATAAAAACTGTCCAAGGAGCAACAATTGCAGATTTTACTGAGTTAAACCTACTGAAGACATTGAGTGATAATGTCTCACACTACAGTATGTGAAACGTTAATAGTCAATTAACAGTCTAAAACAAATTTAGAGCAGTGGCTCATGTTAAATCTTTAATATAACAGATAAAATACCAAATATTAGCAAATATTCAGGACTTGTGAAGGAAGAAAATATTTCTTGTTGCCAGGCTATCAGCTCCAAAATAATTCAAAGTGAAAGGTTTCCAAGATTCTTACATTTCTTTCCAAACATTTTTAAGAGCCAGCTACCAGTAAGGAGTGTGAAACATTAGTGTCCTAAGTTTAAATCTATATCCATTTGTAGTAGGGTTTTTCCAGGTCATCAGCATATATTAAAAATCATGCTTCTTTTTACCTGAAAGAAACACTCTGAGAATGAAAAATATACTTTTACAAGGGAAGGGGGTCAGTAGGAGAGATGTCCTTCTCCTACTCTGGCACTTCTGAAAATGTTAGCTAGTTCTCCTTCCCTCCCTCTGATGGAACTCAACTCAGTCTCTGGGTGATGCTTTTCCATTCATGTGGAGTCCATTGATGCTTCCCAACACCACTGAGTTATTCTTATACTTCCTATTTTGCACACTGTGGTTTAGGTTAATTTGCATAAACCATTTTCATTTTTAGGACACATTTATAAAGTCATTTACGTAGCTGACAACTGCATTTCAGTGAAAGATTCAGAGCATAGCTTCTGATCTCCTGCTAATTGAGGTTAGAAAGTCATTACTGATGTAAAAATAATATTGATATCCTGCAACTCAAAGTACAAACCCACTAACAATTCAGCTGTGGAAAGAAAATAATCTTTTCATATTCATTAAATGTCATTTACAATCCTCATTAGTATTCCATGAAATAAAATCTTAACTGTTAGTGAAATACAGTCTCCCAGTAAGAGATTTAATTGTTTTGCTGATGGACACAGTGTATGGAAACACTTTTATTTGATTTCAAGTTAATGTTCTCCAGAGTTTTAGGAAAAATATGCTCCTAAAAGATTGAAGGCAAAGAACTGGACTATTTAAAAAGCCTTGGCTAGAATCTATTTCTATCAAAGTTCACACAGGACATTCCTGAAAACCAGCTTCCTACAACGCAATTCACTGAAGAACTGAAAGTTAAGATGTAACAACTATTCTAATTAACCTCTTGGCCAAAGTGATAATGAAACATAGTCTCATGTTCAGCTGCCTACGATATTCACATGCCTTGTGCCATATGTGAGTGTCCAGCAAGCATTGATCATCTTCTGAGAATTCTGCCAGGCAGAGACAGTTGAATATTTCATCTCCCTTAAGACATCTCATACACAGCATAACCTACTTGCTTTTGTAATTGTACTGACCATGCAGAAGGCTTCAAGTCTTTTCTGCCTCTCCACATATTTTCTTCCAGCCTAAGGAGGTCTCTTTTCCTTCTTCCCCTCTCCTTCTCCAGGAGACAGATCTTGCCCAGCTACTGGGAGGATATCTGTCTTCCAGAGAGCATTCAGTCTCTGAATCCATTTGAACACAAGCACTAGATAATTACTGTCAAATTTGAAAAGGCTTATGGCCTTAATAATGTCAAATTCCCACAAGTACACTGAAAATATGACTAGTGAAAAACCCCCTAATAACACACCAGTGGAGGAAAAGCTGTTTTGCAAGCTTTTTTCTTAAGCTTTTTAGGTCACAGAGAAAAGCTAGAACAGAAAGATTACAGTGCCTTCATTGCTCCCAGGAAAGCTTGCCTGACTACACCTCAGGCATCTCTCAAGGCCCCTCCCTTGCCCCTTTCTTCCACCTCTGCTCTTTGTTTCTCTCGGGTTCAGCACCAAGGTTGCTATCTGACTTCGCCAAAAGCAGGAGCAGTTGGTGTACTCATCCCAGCACCCTGCTTTGCCACAGGCACCCAAGCAGCAGCAGCAACAACAGCAGCAGCAGGTGTGAATCCCCCAGACTGATGCTGGAGAAGTTCAGCCTGAGACAGCAGAGTAATGTGCTATTCTTCTCTCTTCAGTTCTCCACCTGTAGAAACACCTGCACCTGCGGGCATGTCAGGGTGCAGGGATCCTTTTCCCACTAGCTGCTTTCCTCTCCCCTAGCAGTACCGTAAGGGAGAGACGAATTTCCCCTCTGTGACAATCACTGGGTGAGGGGTGCAGGGAAGGTCAGGAGAACACTATGACAAAATCAATTGATGGTATACAATAGAGCGAATCTGCCTATTTTTAACTGCCTTTGTCTAAATTTTTAAATGGTCTTATTATGAATCTGTTAAAGGGTGATAGGTATCAAATATTTCTTTATAATTCCTGAAATGGACTTTTACTCCATAAAGTACATGATTTCTAGATTAGATTCTCACTATCAGCAGTTTAAGTGCACACATAGGATGTGTATTTAGTTCAGAATAAAACATGACCTTGAACAGCCTTGCATAAAAGCTCTTTGTATAAAGCTGTTTGCGTGGTATGCGTGATTTTGAAAATTTGTCTACATATTCCATGTTGTTTTCATAAAACTAGAAATTCCAGTGCAGCAGTATCAAAACATTTAAGCTTCTGTTACCGAAATGTACATTATTTCTAACAAAAAGTTTTTCTACTTTATTCTAAAGGCATACGTATATCAATCTATTTTTTATATCATATTAATGTATTTTTATTAAGTTTGTGCTCCTACTTATTTTTCCTTTAAATGGCTTCCTCATTGCTAAAATATGGCATAAATGTAATGTTCACAGTAACAGAAGCTACAGGAGTCATAAGAGTTATAAGGCATCTGGGAAAGATGTCGTGCCTTTGTAAACAACTTACAAAATGGACCATATCATCTGACTCTATAGTAATGCAAAAAATGGTCATTTCTCTCCCACTGACTCTGAGGGAGGCATCATGACTCCCTATACAATTTACATGATGGATCAGGTCATTTCACTCTACTGTAATGCAAATAGTGAACATTTTTCTTCCACTGACTTTGAATAATACTTTTCTTTCCTAAGCCACACTTCAAGGCATTAGAGCATATTAGTAAAAATTATTAAATAAGCCTCTTAACATCTTTGGCAAGAAATTAACATTTTAGTGACAGGGAAAAGAAGAACAGAGATGTTACAGATTTGGCTACATCCCAGAATTCATTCAGCAAGTTTAGAAGCCAATCATCCTCCCTCTCCATCATGCTTTCTGAGCCGGCATCTGCACTGTGTGCTCCAGGAAAGACGAGGAAATACTGCCCTTTCTCCAGGCAGCAGCATATAAGCCCACACTGAATCTCAATTCTCATGTGCCATGATGTTAGGAGGCACAAAACTAGAATTAGAGCCAGACCTGCTCTCCTGTCAAGTCACCAAGATTTTTCTCTGAGACTTAGCCCAGTATATTTTGTGTTTCCTATGATTTATAAAGACCATGAGTCAGATCTCAGAGTGGTAGATCCAGTGCCACATGCACAAGCATGTTAAACTTGCACACACACTGCACATGCTGGGTATGCTAGATTTAAGTCAAATCAACTGCACACCTGCAGTGGCTCCAGTACCTCTCCAGTCCAAGATTTGGGACAGATGAGCAGACTGTATATGCCAAGCAAATGCCAGGCACATAATTCAGGTGCCTCAGACCTGCCTTGTTTGCTGACTGGGTTTGCTGTCCTTTCCAGACTTCTTTCTGTTATTAATTTCTCAAGAACGGTAGTCTCTGGAAAAAGCCTGAAGCAATCTGTACAATGTGTTTGGATAATGTTCTCAGGCACATGGTGTGATTCTTGGGGCTGTCCTGTGCAGGGCCTGGAGTTGGATTCGATGATCTTTGTAGGACCCTTCCAAGTCAGGATATTCTACAGTCAGTCACACTGTAGCTGGTTATGATTTGTCAAGATGCAGAAAACTGAATCATATGGTCAGAATCATTCCTACCTTTGCTGTGGTCAGTGATGATCAATGAAAGAGGAATGTGGTCTAAAGCTTATACTGCTGACACTGTTCAGCAGGAAGCCACCAGAGGAACTTTTAAAACCAGATCCATGACCATGTATCCTGTCAGGAAATAGAGATGCTGACTTGGGCAGTGGGAGAATGCTTAATTTGGTAATTACTAAAGCACAGTTTTTACGTATATCTGGAATACATACCTTAAAAGACAGATTGGATAACAGTTTTTCTTTTTAATAAATTGAGTTATCCTAGTTATCTTGTTAAAAGATATCTTTATGAATGAAGAATCATGAATGTGAATTCAGATATGTTGTCTACATTTTCTTTTACACCAGTGAAGTATATGTTCACTCAGCATTGCTGTAGTAAGCTAGCGCTTGCACTCTAACTTTATGAGTTTCCAACTGAATTGTAAGTAATTAGCATATGGATTCTACTCAGAAGCATCACTTTAAGCAGCATTTGCTTGTGTATAGTGCCCTCTCTATTCTTCCTGAACCCTTCTGGGAAAAGATACTCTCTAGAAATTATTAACCTGACCCTTTCCCCTCATTCAGGGTTTCAGGAAAGAGACTTGGATGAGAGAGTTCAGTTAAATAATTGTATTTTCTGGGTAAAAGGATTCAAAAATACCAACGCACCTTTAATCGGCTATGTAGAACTAGAGATGGCAATTATTCAAGGAGATGGTGGTCATTTGAGCAGCAGGGATATAAAATGATGCTGTCTAGGATGGATAATCTAAATAATGCCTCCTTAGCAAAGCATCAAAAGGAAGCAAAAAGTGTCACAACCCAAACAGCAGGCTATGGAGTTCCATCAGGCCACAGCCAGCACTTGGAGATAAAAGATGTAAGAGCAGTCTGGCAGGCTTCGAGCTGTAAGGCAGAACCCAATCCACAGCAAAGTACTAGCCAGTGGACCTTGAAACAAGGAGCAACCCACCACTGGCTCAGGCTGGTGGACCTCGAGCTGTTCACAAGAAGATGAGGGTTTGCTGCACTTGAACTGGGGTTTAATGGGGTAAAAACCTTTTTATCTGTAGGCAATTCTTCAGGTCTTTTACCAAACATGATCCCTGAAGGGACAGGGGATTGTATTGTCCAACCGTAGGTTTCTGAGTGCAGTTTGTGTCCATACAACAGACGGTTTGTGTGTGGTAGTGTCATTTAATTCTAACTCACATATCATGCACTTTTTGACTGTACAAGTGACAATGACTTTTCATGTTATTTTCAAGCAAAGGTTACTTCTGTTGTGAATGGGCTGTGAGGAATGGAATCTTTTTTCATGCTATACTGTGAAACATAACCTAAGCTTGCTTTTAGCTACACTTACAGAAAACCATGAAGAAAACCTACAACTTTTTATCCTGAAACATAATGATTCTTTCTACACTATTACTTCAGTCTTCAATCCCATGTTATAAAAATTGATGAAATTTTGTTATGGACTTTATGAAAAGCTAGATAACGTGCTCAGATTTTTAGTAAGTTAAAAGAACTTTTTCTTAGAAGTGCATTAATGCATCTTTGTGAAGAACAATGTTACGCTTTCTTCCCCATTGCTACCCTGTGTCAGGCAAATAATTCACATATAGAAATTAGATATGTATTCTTGTGGCCCAGTGTAGAGCTATGCAGAACACACAAGTAAACTCTGAATGAGCCACCACAGAACAGGAAGCCACATTGTCCCATTAGCACCGTGCTCCAGCCAGTACAGGTAATTAGCTGGCTGCTGCAGCCTGTGCAACAGCCTAAAAGCCCAATCTTTATTAAGGTGCTTTGGATGCCTAATTTTTTTGTAATGTTTTTCTGGAAAACAAGGTGCTTGCAAGAGCTTTTGCAGATTTATGTTCAGGCATTAGCTTCTCCAATTAGTTATAAAATAAATTGTTTTGTGCATGATTTGTTGACTCATGAGAAAACCAAAGAGAATTAAGGAAGTGCATGATGGTTTGGTTTTATTTTTTAAAACAATTCTACAGTGGCCAAGCACAAAGTTAGAACAAAGTTAGCTCCAACATCCAGGAATCTTGATTCACATTCTCAGTTTTGCTTTGTCGGACAAAGAAATAAAGATGATGTCTGCTTCATTTGTCTTGGTAAGTGTGCTGTAAGAAAATGTTCTACCTAGATACAGGTCTGAAAAATAGCGCCCCCCTCACTGAAAGTCATTGCACTCAAAGTCTCTGTTTTTATTGAATTCTCTGTTTTGACTGGTGAAAGCCTTTCTCACATATCTGGAAGGTCAAAATAAACAGAACACAAATCATTAAATTACTATTAAATTGTATCTTATGAAGCATTGGGACTGTATGCTTCATTCATCCCATTCATTTGTTCTACTGAAATGAAAAATTACTTTGACTTCCACTTTTTATTTTAAACATATTAGTCCTCCTCTTTAGACATTACTGTTATTAATGCCCAGGCTGCTGCAATGACTCTGAATTCTTATCATTCATTCAGCTGATATTATTACCCAGTCAAAGCTGACATCAGAAATGGTACCTTAATATTGGAGAAAGAAATCGTGACTGGAATTATTCATAGATTACACAGCATACACTATTTGGAAGACAAAGAATAAGCAGAGGCGGTTTTTTAATAAGAATTTATAGCCTTATCCAAAGTCAATACAAAAATTCTCCATGACTTCAGTAAATTTTGATTCTAGCCCTATGTAATGAAATTTAGGAGGCAGACCAGCAGTTGTGTCTGTAACCTTTGTTCTGTATTTTGATGTAATTTAACAGCACTGACGAGAAATTTATAAAAACACAGCAGATATTTCTTGGTGTGTTCCCTGCAGAATTAAACAGGAGATGGGGCAGCTTATGATACTAAAAAGGAAAGAATAAGCAGAATCACAGTATTTTGCAATAATAATAAATTAAATAATAATTATGCTTTAATTACATTGTCCATGAGCTAATATAAAGCTCAACGCTTCCCAAATCAAAGTGAGATGATGTTTTCACTGTTAACAAATTTTAAAACTGTTGCAAAGGTGAAAGAGACTGTACTTTCATACTAGATACTTTCTACAGATGCAACTACAGATACTGTTTCTCCCAGCTGGCCCTTCACCTCTGATGTGTGTCTGACAAATCAATCTTTCTGACGTCTCCCTCAGGATAATCTTTACTATGACTGTAAAATAGAGATACTGAAACGAGGAACAAGAAAATAACATGGAATATGTTGCAGCCACAATTTTGTACAAATACCCGCTGGAAATTTTGCTCTAAGTATATTTACTGAGTTGTAAAATCTTACGATGAGTTTACAAGATATTTGGCAACGGTTTTATCAAAAGAACATTAAAAAAAAAATAAAAATAAAAGAGCATAGTTGGAATACACAATGAGATGACATGACTCTAAACCTTATTCCAGAAGGAAGTTTCCATCTATGGTGGAAGTGCATTAAGACCTGAAACAGCCATGGTTCGATCTGACAGTATTCAATACAGTTTTGAATCCTCATGATGGGTGAAACTGACAGGTCTGTCAGTACTTGCAGGGATTTACATAAGGTCCCATCATTAAAGAACTTGAATGACGATTGCACACTGTATTCCTCTGGTGACTTGCAGGGTTAATTCTTTCTTGACAGTCTGGGTGGCAGTGAGCAGTGGTTGGGATCAATCTCCTTCAACGATTTAAAGTCTTACAGAAGGTGTGGTTTTAAACAGCATCTGGTATTCTTGACAGCACTGTTTGGAGAATACAGACAGGAAGAACAAGACTGATGACCCTCTAAGTACACTATCAGTTTTGTCAGCTTAAGAATATCAGAGTAAACTCCCGAGTGATCTGAGTTTGTTGGAATAGGAGCATTTTGAGGGCTCTCATTTGCTAAATAGCATTAGAACAAACAGAAGATTAAGTGATGAGGATACTGATGAAAGATGCTGACATCACTTCTTTTTGAAGATATTGAATCTTAATTAAAAATAGTCTGCCATCTAGTTCTGCTTCTGTGTGGGTAATGTTTTAGTTTTATTTAGAGATGTCTTGTCAGCTGTTACTTAAATTGCACAATAGATCAAGATTTAATTAGCAAGTGGGTTTTTAATAATTGAAGTTTACTGCTTAACAAAACAGTGATTGAAATATTTGATACTCACATAATTTTCATACAATATCAGCTTTTCAACTTGCTAATGATGCCTGTGACTAGTCAGGCTGGTTTCACAATCTATACTTGTTGAAAGTAGGAAGTTAATCATGAAGACTGGAAACAAGTTTAGCAAACATGTAAGAATACTGACATTCTTGTTACTTATTTAATAATTTGATGAAAATCATGTCATTAGTATCATCTTAATAAGATTCATGGGCTTTCAGATGTATATGGGAAGGCTGATTATACAGGATCTTTTCAGAGAGCTTCCCTGTTTTGGTTTGGGTTTTTTTTTTTTTTAATCTTTTTATTCCTTTCTCAATGGAGTCATGGAGTAATCTACTAATAAAATGTATGGTCTGTTTGCTATGTATATGTGTTCGTCTAGTTTAATTGGAGACAGTAAAGGGAACCAAAAATGGTAGCAGTGGTAGGGATACTCCTTTTATAAAAGACGTGGGGGTTTTTTTGATTGTTTGTTTGTTTTGAGTTTTTGTTTAGTTTGGGGGTTTTTTTGTTTTTTTTTTTGTTTGTTTGTTTGTTTGTTTGTGTGGGGTTTTTTGGGTTTTTTTTTGGTTTTTTTGGTTTTTTTGTGTGTGGTTGTGTGTGTGGTTGTGTGTGTGGTTGTGGGTTTTTTTTCTGGACTAGGAGCAATTGTTCATTAATAGTCTGGGGAAATGAGACTGACATACACATTGCCTCAGCAGGTTATCTGACATGACACACCTATGGTAGGCTGCTATTAAAAGACTATAAGAGCATTGACAAGGCAGGTAAGCTGCAGGTTGCATACATCTTTCTTTACTTTTTTAACATGCTTTTTCTTCCTGTATGTTGTCACTGTTAAACAAAACATTGATCAGTCAGTCATCTCAAACCACTTGTTTCCTGGTAGGAAGAACCACAGATGCTACAGAACAATTGCAGCCACACCTGCACTACGCACAGCTGGTTTACAAAGGCAGGGAGTTCAGGGCATGGCGTCCACACGGGGAGCTGCCAGGGAATGGGCCAGAAAGCCAACAGGAGTACAGTTCATCACCTCAACAGAAAAACTGAATTAATCTCACAGGCTCATACTGTGAAATTATTAATATGAATACAAACTGATAAATGGAAATATAACATCGACATAGGAATATTACTCACAGAATCAAAATCACAGAATATGCTGAGTTGGAATTGACTCCCAAGGATCATTGAGTCCAACCCTTAGCCCTGCACAAGACCAGCCTCAAGAGTCACACCATGTGCCCGAGAATATTGTCCAAACACTTCTTGAACTCTCTCAGGCTTGGCGCTGTGACCACTTCCCTGGGGAGCCTGTTCATAGAAGTTCATATGAGTGATATGTCATATGTTCATATAAGTCTTAGTGGGGAGATGTACATTTTACCTAGTTATGTATAAATCCATATTTACTGAAAAATGGAAGATAAGTCATGTGGCAAAAAAAAAAAAAAAAAGAAGGGTGACACAGATTATGAAAATACTGTCAAGACAAATCTTTTCATATAGCAATGCCACCAAACGCAATATATTTTTTTGGATGGTGTATGGAAACAAAGATGTGAATAAAATTATATCTAATGATGAGACAGGCCAGCTGTTATGAAAATACATCTTCCTTCTGCCTCCTTGAGCCTCAGTTTTACTCTCTGGTTATTTTGTTATTGCATAGACTGTCACACCAGTGCTTCTTCAAAAATTGTGATGATGGGGATATTGCTCCTAACAGAGCCCTAGTTCAAATCTGAAGCACTTCAGAGGGAGGTTTTCTCAGAATCTGTTCATTTTCTGTGGATTTATTAACATCTAAATGTTGCTGTTCTAAGCATGTAATCCTTTAAGATACGTCTTTGTCCTGGCGAGTTAAGAAATGAGCCCAGTTGTGAACTTCAGATGGTTTTAGCTCAAAGAGCACCTTTAATCTGGTGATAGCACTTTTCCTTTCTTTGAAACAACTGCTGCATTTGCCTGAACAGATGTAAATCAAGTCTCAGGTTATCAATGATGGCGGCTTGCAATCTCCTGTAGGGGTTGCTGAATTCCAAACAAAATCCCCTGGAGGTGAGCTTTACACTGTGCACTACAGCTCATTTCTTCTCCTTGACCCTCTCTTCTGTTTTCGATGCATAACTAATGCCATAGTTGAAATTTTGGATAAAGTGCTTAAATTATCAAATATTAAATAAACTAAAGGGCCATTTTCTACATTAACTAATTTTTCTCTTTATAATGTTGTTTGAGACCAAGGCATCCAGATCTGACTGAAAAGTAAATAAAAGAACAGCTTCTCAATGTCTGTCCAAAAGTTGAGAAGATACAGGACTAACATCTCAATTGCACTGTGACAAATGCAGAGAAAATAAATGCTGCAATTATTTGTGGTTTTATGCACTGTGAAACAGATACATAAGGTGTCCTACGACAATCATACAGGATGTCAGCAGGAGACCATAGGCCTTTTTATTGACCAGGATTATTGTATTCTTCCTTCCGCAAGTCTAGTGTCTGGATGAAGACTCCTGGTATTCTGCAAGCTCATTGAAATAGGAGCTTTGGTCCGTGTTTATAAACCTTGTACAAATACAAATGGGTTTTGGTCCAATACTGAGTGTCCCAGTTCCTAACACAACACAAATATGAAAGCAGTTAAAGGTATGGGAACATCTTGTAACTGGAAAAGCCAGAGCATCTCATCTAGACCACACCTGAAATAAGAAACTGAATGGGCTCCGTGGTGTTGTTTGCTTTACATTGGAGTACTGATAAATCCTTCTGGAATCACCCTGGGAAATAAACTCAGTCCACTGCCATACAGAGTGAGTCACATCTTTACTGAATGGAGGTAAATCTCATTTCTGGCTAAAGCAGTTCAAGAATGAAGGGGAAATTATCTTTGCAAATGAATTTTAAATCACTCAGACAACTGAAGATCCCATAAAAATAAAACCTTGGGGTTTCCAGTCCGAGATGCTGCATGCTGCAATAGCATGGCTGTTACTCCTAAATACACTGCGGGGAGGCGGGAAAGGGGTGGAAAAGCTCCACTCAGCACTGAATTTTGATGTTTTCGGCTGTGTGTCGCCTTCCCCAGGGGCGGGACTACAGCCCCCACCGCCCCCCCCCAATGCGGGACTACAGCCCCCACCGCGCCCCCCCATGCGGGACTACAGCCCCCACCGCCCCCCTCAGTGCG
>JAWWTY010000077.1:23642635-23690654 GCA_035222235.1 Margarornis squamiger | reverse complement strand
GCGGGACTACAGCCCCCACCGCCCCCCCCAATGCGGGACTACAGCCCCCAGCAGCCCCCGCGCGGGACTACAGCTCCCAGCGGCCCCCGCGCGGGACTACAGCCCCCAGCGGCCCCCGCGCGGCCCCGCCGCGCACCCGGCGTGCCGCGCGCGGGGCGCTGTCGTGGCGCTCGCGGGTGAATGAGCCCCGCCGCGGACCTGCGGACAGCGCGGCCTCCGCCTGTTCCCCTCCTGCCTCCTGCGCCTCCTCCTGCTCCTCGCCTGCCTCCTTCTCCTCCTCCTGCTCCTCGCCCGCCTCCCGGGCAGCTCCGGGCAGAGCCATGAGGCGCGCGGGGCTGGGTAAGCGCGGCGGCGGGGCCGGGCCGGGCCGGGCCGGGTCTGGGGCAGGGGGGCCGTGAGGAGGGGCTGTGCCCGTGGGCGCGGGGTTGCCGCGGAGCTCGGGAGCACCGACACCGCTGCCTCTGCCTCTCCCTAGCTCAGCTGGGTTTACGGAGCAGCGCCAGGGTTTGTATTTATCACAGAATCATGGCATAGTTTGGTCTGGAAGGGACCTTAAGGATCATTCCGTTCCAACCGCCCTGCCATGGGCAGGGACACCTTCCACTAGACCAGGTTGCTCAGGGCCTCGTCCGGCCTGTCCTTGAACACCTCCAGCATCCACAACTTCTCTGGGCAAACCTGTGCGTTCCAGTGCGTCACTACCCTCACAGTCAAGAATTTTTTCTTAATATCCAGTCTAAGTCTAGTCTTTCAATTTGAACCCATTCCCCTGGTCCTGCATGCTCTTGTAAACAGTCTTGTCCCATTGAGTTGTGCTGATGTTGTTTAGCTGTTCTAATGCGGCGTTAGTTTGAGCTGTGTTCCCATGGATGAACAGATTCGTCACTCTTCAGTCCTTTCCAAATTCGGAGTTGGTTTTTTATTTTAGTACTTCTGTATGTTTTCCTGCTCTGTGTGGGAAAAAAAACCCCAACAAGCCCTAACTATTATAAATTTATTACAAATACAATCTGGTGCATAAATCTTTGCAGAGTTCCTGCTAAGTGTTATGAGCAGCTTAGGCCTCATTTTTCAACCAGCAGTCATGTTGATAACTCCAAGGAAACTTTGAACTCCCACGTCATGATTACAGTCCCATGGGTGCTGTTGACTGCATTGTAAAGCTTAGGGCATGTTTATGCCTTGGAGTTTTATGACTGAGTTCAGGTACTTCTTCCTAGAAAGTATTGGGGAGGGAGGGGCAATAAATGCCACATGGCTAAACCAGAAGTGTCTAACACCACTCTACATTTACTTCTCTGTTTCAGATTTGTATTGTGCAATCATATTTTCACGAGATAAAACACATCTTGGGAACACCACTTAGTAGATCAAGAGAGGTCTTAGGATGTTTATCATGAAAAGGCAGGCATTTGATCTGAGAGCTTCAGTCCTTTCCTTTGTCAGACTGACAGCTTGCTCTTGGGTATGAACTGAGAGGGGTAGGACTGGAGGCCATTCAGCTCGGTGTGCTGATTCTAAAGAGGTGACGGATGTTCATTCAAGGAGTGCTGAAGAAAGAGCTTGCCTTTTAAGGCTGATTCTGGCAAACAGTGCCTTAAGGAGCATCCTGGAATTACTTTTTAAAAAAATCTGCTGGAAGGTCAAGCAGAAGACTTAAATGCCTGTCATGAACTGCAGTAAAATTTTCTGCTTTACCTTGACATTTCAGCTTTCAGTTCAGAACTACTTTTTATTTAATAGGCTGGAAATAGAAGCTGGGCACCAGCACTTCTGCTGGTTGTCACCATTTACCTGGCACCTCTGTTCTGGCCTGCAGCTGTGTTATGGTCATGTCCCTATTACATGTCAGTGAACAGCATTGTGGGACAGTCTGTAGAACTGCCACACTGAAGTTTCTGTCCTTCCTGTAAACAGCTGTAGCCAAGCTTCTTCGTTGTACTTCCTGTGACGTATAAAGAAGCAGCCGTGCCTGTTGAAAAGCTTTGGGGCAGTTGTTCATATCTGCATTGTTACAGTCCATACAGGAATCATAGTTATGGTGTTTTGGCATGAAGCTGTATGGTGTATTAACTTATAGACATACTCAAAATCATGGGTCACTTGGTATGAAATACTGTAATTAGATGCACTTGTAAAACAGGCACTCTGAGAACCCTGAATCTCTGAATGATAGAATTTTAATCAAATTTCTGTATTAGGCATTGGTACTTTTGATTTAGATGGGGAAAAAAAGGCTGCTTGAGCCATTCTGATGAAAGGAAAATGTACATATTATTGCATTCTCCCTCAGGAGCAGAAGTGGAGGGGTAAACGCCAATTTCTCTGTGGTGACCAGTGATGAGACTGAGGGAATGGCTGTGTTTAGTGGTGGTTTATGTTGGATATTAGGAAAAGGTTTTTCATCCAGAGGATGACTGGGCACTGGAACAGGCTCCCCAGGGAAGTGGTTACAGCACTGAGCCTGCCAGAGTTCAAAAAGTGTTTGGACAATGCTCTCAGGCACATGGTTTGAGTCTTGGGGATGGTCTTGTGTAGGGCCAGGAGCTGAACATCGATGATCCCTGTGGATCCCTTCCAACTCAGAATATTCCTTGATTCTGTGATCCAGTCTTGTTGAGGATCTGTCATTAGCTTAACTTGAATAGTAACAATTTACCAGTACACACTAAAAAATTGTCATTACTTAGATTTAAGAAATGGCTTCACAGGTTCATAAAAATAACACCTACTGTCAAAATAGCATTTTAATTCTCTATTTTAAAATATTAATATTATGTATGCCAAGCACACAATGAAAGTGTTAGATGGAGCTTTCTCTGTGAGTGTGGTTGGTGCCTCTCTTCTCTCCCTTTTTCCTCAAAAACAAAAAACCCCACACAAACACAAAAATCTTAAAAATGTATTTAAAATGCAATCAAAGGCATTCGATTTTAGTATGCCATCCTGACTAGCCATATAAATATATATTGATGTCATAAATGTATAGTTAGTTGAATTAATCTAGTGGGATCTTTCTCATAAAGCTTATAGTAGTTCTTGTCTGTTGGGCTTTCTAAGTCTTGATCTCTCTTCATTGTTTTCAAATCATAGATTTGAGGTCTCAACTGGACACAGCTTTAATTCTCCTGTGTCCATGCTGCTGTCCAGTTGCTGTCTGTAGGAGATCTTTATTAGAGGTTGGAGTAAGCGAATATGTGGAGCTGAGTAGCTTTCATTCCTTTCTGCCCCGCATAGTCTGCTGCTTCAGTTGTCTGGATGACAGTCCTGAAGCTTCATCACCCAGAAAATCCCAGGCAGGAGCAGGAATAGAACTGCAGAATGGTGACAGAAACAGCAACGCTCTGCTCAAAGGCCTGGCTTCTGCTCTCAGGTCTTGTTTGTAGAGAAGCTTGTGTAAAGATCAGAGCATGGCTTTTCCTTTAAATGTGTGATCAAGTGATATTTGTCTTTGTTAGAGAATAGTCTCAACTCTCCTATTTTCAGTTTTGTTTACCGCATGTAGTGGCTTCAATCCTTCCTTCACATCATTGTGTAATGCCTGAGTTGATTTCTATAGAACTCATCTGAAAACATGATCGGGAAAAATTTGTTAGTACTAAATTACAGCAGTTCCTCAGATTTGCTTCATTTATTTGCATATTGAAAGGTAACTTACATCTTTGGAAGAGGTTGAGTCTGTCTCAGGAACATGAAGATCACGTGTTCCAATGGTGTTTTCCGTCTGTTAAAACTGACCATTGTGTTTACAGGTGATGGAGCACCTGCAGGTAACCATGGCTATACCAGCAGTGGATACAGTGTTTATGAAGAAGAGAATGACAGATTAACAGAAAGCCTGCGTACAAAAGTCAGTGCCATTAAATCGGTGAGTATATAATTACAATGGTATTGTCACATTTATTGAATTCTAGGAGTCAGTAAAGCAGTGGAGTTAGTTTAAAACATAAATTTAATAATGCGATGGGTTAACCTTGACTGGATGCCAGTTGCCCACCAAAGCTGCTCTGTCACTCCCCTCAGCTGGATGGGGAAGAAAGAAAATATGACAAAAGGCTCATGCATTAAGATAAGGGCAGGAAGAGATCACTCACCACTTACCAACACAGGCAAAACAGACTCAACTTGGGTAAATTAATTTGATTTATTTACAGTCAAATCAGTAGAGTGATGAGAAATAAAACCAAATCCTAAAATGCTTTCCCGGTACCTGTCCCTTCTTCCTGGGCTCAATTTTCTCCCTTTCAGCAATGCAGGGAGACGGGGAATGGGATTTGCAGTCAGTTCATCACACATTGTCTCTGCGGCATCTTCTTCCTTGCACTCTTGCCCTGCTCCATTGTGGGGTCCTCCCATGGGAGACAGCCCTCCATGAATGTATCTAACATGGGTCCTTTCCACGGGCTACAGTTCTTCACTACCTGCTCCAGTGTGGGTCGCCTCCATGGGATGCAGTTCCTCAGAAATAGACTCCTCCAGAGTGGATCCCCTGTGGGGTCACAACGCTGCCAGCACACCTGCTCCAGCGTGGGCACCTCTCTCCATGGGGCCACAGGTCCTGCCAGGAGCCTGCACCAGTGTGGCCTTCCCACAGGGTCACAGCCTTCTCTGAGTATCCACCTGCTCTGTCACGGGGTCCTCCACAGCCTGCAGGTGGATATCTACTCCACTGTGGACCTCCATGGGCTGCAGGTGGACAGGCTGCCTCACCATGATCTGCACCATGGTCTTCAGGGGAATCTTTGCTCTGGGGCCTGGAACATCTCCTTACACTTCTCTGGCCTTGGTATCTGCAGTGTTCTTTCTACCCTCTCTGTATGCTGTTGCTCTTGTGCAGGTTTTTTTGCCCTTCTTAACTATGTTATCTCAGAGGTACCACCACTATTGCTGATGGGCACCCTGAGAAGTGGTGAGTCTGTCTAGGAGCTGGCTGGCAGTGGCTCTGTTGGACAGGGGGGAACCTTCTGGAAGCTTCTCACAGAGGCCACCCCTGTAGCGCCACCCCCCCACTAGGTTTGCCTAGTTTTGCCAAAGTTTGCCGGACCCAATACAAATACAAGAAATAATTATTGTCAGCCAAAATGCTGACATTTGTAAAACTCATTCTTCAATTAGATATTTAAGCTAGAGATGTCCTTTTTTTTGCCCACTTTGAGCACAGCTGTGGTGTAACTTACTGCTTACTGTCCTACAGAACGTCCCTGCAGAAACTAAGAACTTTGAGTTTAGGTCAGTAGGCCTCTTTCATTTAAGGAAATGGACTACTACTTTTTGGTCTTATCACTACAGCTCATCAGTTTCTGCTGTATCTGCTGATAGATCTGTAATGTGAAAACAGCTCTTAGAAACAGCGTGTTAATGTTCTTTGAAGAAGTTGTTCTAATGATTCTGATTCCTTCCAGAGATTGAGGACTTCTTTCAAACAAGTCTAACTAAAGGAGAGCTCTGTGATTAAAATTGTGTGTTCTTGTTCTTAAAAACTTCAAATTTTGTAAAATACATTCTTAGTAATAGGTGCTGTTTCTGTATATGTAGTACAAGCCAATGATTTTTTCTGTTGAAATTCTGAACTCGTTCAAAGTCCTGTTACTAATACTGCTGATTAAATGTAATTTGTTCAGTCTCAAATATAAACTAAAACAGGTTTAGAATATGAAATAGAAATAAATAGAAATAAAATAGAAACAGGTTTGTATCAGACTTTAGAAAAAGTTAGGGGGCTAAAAAGAAAAGCTTTGACCTTTGTTAGCAAATTTTATTTCTTGTCTCCTTCTTGGTATGTTACATTTCAAAATCATTTATGTCAACAGTGCAGTTGACAGTGCCCCAAGGAGCAGGATGTGTGTTCTTTCTGCAGTTGCATTTTTTAGTGCAGCATAATTATCTTGGCATATGGAGTAACCTTCAGATAATCTTCCCAGAAGTCTCATGTAAAATCAGTTTCACTCTTGCTTTACTGTAGGTTGCACTGAAATGCAGCAGTAAGAAATAATGATATTCAGGTTGTGACATGTAAAACCAAACGTGTTTAGTCTAATCCAAAGCATGGGGGCCCACAGCGCATTTCCCTCCATTCTAGGAGTTGAGCTGTGGTTGTTCAAGGCCAGCGTGCTGATAAGAAATGTTATGGAGGAAAAGCTGCTAAGAATTAGGATCAGCATCAGTTCTCCCGTTTGACTCCTGAGCTGCTTTTAAGCCGAGGCTCTTCTGGCTGGCTCCTGCCTTTGCAGCGTTGCAGCTGTGTTGCAACTCTGTCTGTGCCTGGTCTCATATCTCCCTGATTCCGACCCTAACCCAATTTCACTTTCTGCCTTGACCTTGGATGTGTCCTGGGCTGCTCGGCCAGCTGTTGCTGGCCCTGGTCACTATCTCAGGACTGGTTCTCCCTGGCCTATGCAGCTTTCCTCCTTGTCCTGCGGCACCCTTGCTGTTCCATGACACAAAGCAAAGAAGGGCTAGAGAAGTTCACTAAAGAAAATCCCATTTATAGCATAACAGGAGCTTGTCAAAAGAGATGCATTAGCAGGTTACAGCTGTCTGCATCACAACACGGAGTCAAACCAGTGCTCGTGGTCCCTGCACTGTGTGCTGGTAGTTTTCACAGTTATTCCAGGAAATGGGTAATTGCTACTTTAGACTTCACTAGATCTTGAATTTTTGAAAGTCCATGCAATAATTCTAGTAAGGCATCTGGAAAAGGGGAAGAGGACTATTGAGCCACCTTCTGTGGCTCTTTAGACTCATCTAGTCAGATGAAAATCTTAAAGGTTATTGACAGAATACTGTGCATGTTATTTTGTTTTTTGAAAATATCAATACTCTTTTCACATTTTATCTGGAAAAATGCTAATCATATTATGGGTTCTCTATGTATAATTGCTTACTCACACTTAATACTTTTTGGTGTTTTTCTTTTTTAATAGCTTTCCATTGAAATTGGAACAGAAGTTAAAAACCAAAATAAAATGTTATCAGAAATGGTAAGTGTTTAGTAATTAAATTTCTTTAAATAAAGGGCAGGATTAAGAGGTTAGTAATGTGAAGCATCTTTTAATATGAACATTTGTATTAAAATGTTGACAGCTTATTGTTGACTAATGTGACTAATTTGGCAGCAGTGTTCAGAAAGATAAGATGTGCAAATATATTACTTTCAAGGCACAGTGAAGGTCTTTTTACTTCAGATATTGGTTTTCAATGAGAAAATGTATAGTGCTCTTAAAAAGGCAGTTCTATATTTAATTTTATTCAAGAATAGAAGGAAGCAAAAAAAAAAGTCAGAAATGCCTTATTTTCTTACACTTTGCTTTGGCTTGGGGAAAAAACAGCACTGGATAAATGGGTGAAATTTTTCCTGGTTAATTTTTGCCTGTAAAATAATTTTAGTCTTGGACATTTTGAAAACACAAGGAAAACTACACTTAGAATAACTGTAAAGGTATTTCTTTTCTCAGAGTAACATGCTTATTGTTTTGTTTTCTTATTTGTTTTTTTTTTAAATGTAGGAGAATGATTTCGACTCCACGGGTGGACTTTTAGGTGCAACTATGGGCAGACTGAGAACGCTCTCCAGAGGAAGCCAGACAAAGCTATTATGCTATATGATGCTCTTTTCATTGTTTGTTTTCTTTGTAATATACTGGATTATTAAACTGAGGTAATGCATGTTACCTCTAGTTAACATTGTGTAATTTCAACTACAGTCTTAATTAATGAAGACATTGATCTAAAGTGGCATATTGTGTTAATAAAACATGGTGAAATTGTTGTAAATTGCATTAACTATTAATGCAATGTTATATATGGTTTTCTTAATATATCAGAATTTTTCCCATCATCCCCTGTTTTGGAGGGATTATTTGTAAATGTGCAGAAAGTGCTAACATAGCACAGCAGGTTGCGTTTTTTTAGGGGAAAAGTTTTTAGAATTGATTTAAAAAATGCAGAAAGCAGTGGTTGTTCAAATATGAGTTAATTGTGGAATTAAAAGGTTTTCTCTTTCATTCTGCTTTTCATTCTGGGCCATGCTCTAAATTAGAGCTCCATTTTCAGGCATATAGTAATTTCTAGATTGCAAAAGCACGAAGAATACTTGAATCTTCTAAATTGGTTTTATCTGTGGATTTTTAAAAGGCTGACCCGAAGCTAACAAATGTCATACTAGCACTGCCAAAAATTACTTTTGTGGCTAGATCTGATAGTGTTTAAGTAGCTTAAACTGTGTGCTTAAACTGTGTTTTGGGGAGAATTTACTTAAAACTGGATTTTTATTTTTTAATTTCAATGTGACAAGTCATGCTTACGCATCTACTCTTTAAGCAAATGCCTTTGATCATTGGGATCAATCAAAATGGACACAGTACAAATGTTTTCTTTATATTTAAAGTATCAAAACTTAATGATTCCATTGAATCATGAACTTTTATCATTAGTATGTTTACTTTTCAATTTGTGACGGTCTCTAAATCTACACTGCATGATGCCTGAAATACAAGGTCAGATATTTTGAATTTTATATTAAAGTATATTATGATGCACCTGTGGGAGGTGCAGTCACATTAACGATTTTTGTTTTGAAGACTTAGCTTTGGCTCACCAAATAGTTTCTAATATTTGAAGCTATATTATATTGCTGAGTTTAACGTACAAAAAAAATAAGTTTCCTAGATCCTGAAATTGTATACAATTTTTGAAATACTTTTCTAGAAATACTGTATAATGTGTTGCCATTAACTAATTATGAATTGACAAATAAAGTATCTTATAGTATTATTCTAGCTAGTGTTGTTCATATACATTCTTTTCTGTTGTAGAATACCACTGTGGTTTTTGGAAATGGTGCTGCATTTAAGGGGTAGTATTTTTATTTTTTTTAATTCATAATACAGGCTGTCTCTTCTGGCTTAAATAGCTGTTTTAGGGAGAGTTCAAGTAATTACAACACACAATTTTCATATTAACATGTTTAATATTTTTCTTTAATAATTACACACAAAACATGGTACCTTGCTGAAGTTCAGGCCTCCAGAATATTCAGATACAATTAAACAGTTGTAGAATTCTACAAATAAAAATCAACCACTACTCCCATCACCAAACATCCATGACAGAGCGTAGTACAAATTGATGTGAACTTGGCAGCGATGACAGAGCTCATTTTCATGACTGCTTGCTAAAAGTGAAAGATAGAGAAGGTACCTGTAATTGAGAGCAAAGGCACTGTTCTGGTATTTGAAGATGGCAGGGAATCATTTGTGCCTTAATTATTGGGCTTGAAAGCAAAGCTACACTGAAGTCAGATTAAGCTACTAGTGAAATCATAGCTGTATCCGTATAGAAGTTCTGTTTCTTAATTGGAGGCTTAGATATTCTAAAATGTAGATAAAGCTTGATTAAAGAACAACTTTTTTTCTGTGTGCTTAGCATGGATCATTAAAAAACTTGAGTAACCCACTGAAAAAATGGAAAAATACCTTGCAGGAGGCTGCATTCTCTCAGGTTGCTCTATATTGACAGAATTTCGATGTTGGAGAACACACAGAGTGGTAATGGTGAAAGACCTGGACATCCATTTTGATGGCAAAATTACTGTTAATTTTTCTACTCAAAACGTACTGTCACCTTCAATGTGTAGTACAAGTCATGCTCTTGTTTTCTTAATTTTCCAGAAAGTGGAGATATGTCACTTGCTTGGAAGTATTTCCATGTATTTGCATATGATGGAAAGCATGGTTTCATCTGTTCCACCTCCTATTGACATCAGTCTCAAGTCTCTGTAGAAATACAAAGAGTAGATTTAAACATGTGAATGCTATTCTTATGGTTTTCTCCTGGACAACCTGATCAGATTACCTACATGTGTCCAAGTATGCCAGATGCCTCCAGAGTATCTCATTCACTGCCTCCTCCTTGGGAGATGGTCTGTGATACCTCCCACAGTATCCCTGCTGGTCCTCTCCCAAAGCAGTAGGTGCCGAAGCCTGGAGTTGAACTTCAGGAGGGGAAGGAGTTTTTCCAGGACCAGCAGCAGAAAGTGTTGCAGTACTTAACTTTGCTTAATCATAAAACTTTGCTTGTATCATAAAAAAGAGTCAATCAGTACATGAGATACTGGAGATTCATCCAGAGAGGGTACAATTTTCATTCAAGTTATTTAACCAGCGTCCTGGTCTCCCTAATGGATGTGAGAGATCTGGCAGAACCTGTATTGATGCTATATAGTAGTATAGGTAGTGGTGTATTCTAGTATAGTTTTATATAGTCTATAAAGCCTCTGTGCTTTAAAAAGGAGTGGCTGCTCCAAGAACATTTACTTTCAATGTGATATTTCTAATCACAGTCATTCCTGCCATTAACATCACTAAGTCATCCCTAACAGTATTGCCTATGTTCCCTGGGCTAGCCAAATTGCAAAATACTGCAACCTCGAGCAATTTTACTCACCAATTTTTTTTCCTCCTTTGGGAAGAAGAAAAAACCATCACCAACCACAGAACAGTTCTAAACTATCTCTACTTAACAACCTGAAGATTCCCCACCTTCCTACAGGCCTTGTTGAAGGCTGCAGAGCTGGAACAGTGGTAGGTTGCTTGTTCTTAGTGCTGCAGTATTGTCTGCTTTGTCAAGCTGCAGAAAGCCCCCACTCACGCTCAGCATCTTGCATCTTCACTGTAGCAACAGCAAGTAACTAATCCTCAGAACTCCTCTGGGATGCCAACAGAAATCCTCCATTTGCAGCAGGAATCCTGGACACCTGTGGCTTGTTTATATGAAGTTATAAATAGGCAGTGGTAAGATCTGGGTTTGGTGGTGTATGTGACAGATGAGTCAGGTTATCATGTATAAAGACACATTTTAAAAAGACAGCTTTCACGTATGTTTTGTGCATGTGTGTGTCTTTACGACTTCACTGATAATTACGTTTTTGTCTCTAGGAGTGAGATAGGGAATATTTCTTACAGAATCTACAGACAGGCGACTAATGTTGATCTCTCTCCCAGGGAGACAGGACAGAAGGTTTTCTATAATATAAGCAGATCAAGATAACAAAAGACTCAAATGATTTTAATCTAGCAGCCCTCTTCTGGGAAAGAGACTTGTTTTCAGCATAGGAAAACAAAACCATGGATCAACTATCCTGCCAGAAACTAAGGAAGCTGGGGAAGATGACATAGTCAAGTAAGCTTGTATATCAGCTATGTCTCATATGGTTATGGTTGGATAGTTTATATTATATCAAAAATGCATTATTAATATGGCACAAATATTTTAGTTCATAAAAATATTAGAATTTAGCTGCTTAAGCTACCCCTAGAATCTTTTCATCTGGTACAGTAAAACTTTGATTTCTCCATCACCTTATCTCTTGCCCCATGACAGAGCAGAAAATCCTGTACTACCTGCAGCCCCTGTATGGCTACACCCTGAACAAGGACAGTGAGGAACCAGCCTGCCACACACCATACAGTTTTGTAAAAATGTCATTTTGAGGAACCAGACCTCTAGCTGCTTGTTGAATGGTGTTTTCTTTAGACAGTGGGAGTCAGCCTGAGGAAAGAGAAAATCAGCTAGTGTGTTCTATCCCTCTGAAACACTCTCTACAAAGAGTTTCTTCTCATTCAGGAAATCACAAGCATCTGAAACATTCTCTGTAGATTATAAGACTTATCCTACTCAACCAAATCAAGAGATGTAAATGTTAAAAAGTAATCCACTTTTTGATGAATAAAATAATAATTCTTCAATGTCAAGTTAAAAAACTGCACCTACGAGGCAGAGAGAGGAGCCATTTCCACCTACCAACCTCAATCCAGGTTATGAATAATTTCTAGTTAGGTAGCAACAGGAATAGAAAGAGCTCTCCACATTGTCAAATCACGTTTCCCGTCTCCACAGGTACCGTGTCATATAGCCTTCAGAAATGTGTCAAGCACTGCTTTAAGGAGAAAAAACAAGCTCCCTTTAATCTTGGACTATCGTAATTTGAAGGCTGTAAGGTAATAAAGTTGTTCTAATGATTAGGAACCTTCTAATTTACAGCCCGAATGTATTTCTGAGTAGTATAATCCAATATAGTCTGCAGTTTAACATTTCTCTGTTGGCTGGTGTTGACCTTCTCCATTCTGAGAGCCATTCAGCCCTTGTTTTGCACAAGCTAAGTCATGTCCATTATGCTGCCTGTAAATCTTTTGATCCCAGTTATCCTGAAAATCGGGGCTGGTCCTTGCCTCCAGTCTGTACGTGATTTCCCTAGTCATGAAGGAAAGACGGGTACCTATCTCACCGCACAAGGAAAGCTTTAGATCTAGCAGTGTGCTATACAGCTGCTAAGGCCGTGGCTCATGGCACGCTAAGTCTGTCTCTAGCCCCACCTGATGAACTGTGATGGTGTCTGCAGCTGTGCATTCCAGTACCACTTACTACCCACTGCTGAGAAGCCATGCCTACTTAGGGAGCCACTTACAATTTCCTCTGGAAAGCCATGTGGCATTGGGATCAAAAAAGCCCTTTCTGTTCACAAATACCCTAAGAGGAGCCTGCTGCACTATTTATCTTCAATGCAAGTGTCTTCACAAAACTTTAAAGTCTTGAGAAAATAAACGAAGTAATTTTCTTTCCCCTTTCTGGCAGTGATTAGTGCCAGTCAGATATGGGAAAGAAACCAAGTTTTAGTCACTAGAGCCCTGTTTTTCACTAGTAGCCTGGCTTCATAGCAATGGTCCCTCTCTGCCTCCCTGGTTAGGCCATTGGTAAATCTGTACCAAGGTTTATGTGGCTCAGAGTAGCACTGCTTCACAGAAGGCCATTTTTACACTGCTTCTTTTTAGCACAAACTGCACTTGATTACAAAATGTTTACCCTTTTCTTCTCAACAATTACTATTTTAAGGTTGTATTACTGACAAGATTTTTCTTCACAAAATACACTGATGTACCCTCAAGCTTAAATTTTGTGATTTCTTTCATTTTCAAACTCAGCTGGATTGCCTATAGGCTGTCCAAATCAAGCAGAATCTAGAGGAGACTGATCCAGAGAGAGAAGTCTGAGCTGATGCCACTCACTGCAGCAGGTCAGGCTGGCACAGCCCAGACACCTGAGGCTGTACCTGCCAGTTCTCTTGGCCCTGCCCTTTCCCTTTAGGGACATTCTGAAGGCCCAGCCGAGGGAGTGGTCATCACCTTGGCCTGCTCTGGAGCATAGCTCCACTTTGAAGTAATCACTGTACAGATGCCTATTTTGATTTGCCATCTTAGATCTAGGCAACATGTGCTTCATCTCCTACATTCCCTCAAGATACTCATAAAAGCTAAACAAAGTGGTAGATAGGCATCTGTCTCTAAGCCTCGGCAGAAAAAGGTTGAAACTACAGATTTTGTTTCACAGATGACTAGGGAATTGGTATTGTCTGTCTCAACAATTAGCTACAGACTTCAAAGCAAATTGTTTTTGTCAGCAGAAATGGATGGATAGCTTTCATTTTGTTTGGCACAACCATAAATTGTTATGACAAAAACAGATTAAAAACTCCAATCGTCTAGACTCTCTCAAGTTCAGAAATGATTTGTAAAGAATGACAGACTATAAACAACAACATAATGAAACTGAATAAAATCTTTCAACTGACTTTTTAAATATGTGAACATACAAAAAATAATTTAAAAGGAAATGCATTACTCATAAAAAAATCCACTTGAAACTATACAGAAGTTTGGTTTTTAACTATCTTCAATGACTGATAGAACTTTGTATTGCAATAACAGTTGAGGGGAAAAAAGAAGTCTGTTTTTTCTGCAGCTATGTGCATTTGCAATGCTACTTACACTTCTATACTACATGAGTAGTCAATATTTTTCACTGCTGCTTTCTTGAGTCTTTCACAATGCAGCAAGTAAAGAAATGATAGCATTCTTCCCATCATGGCCCACAAGAGTAAAATGTGTAAGAACTGGAAGCAGTTAGACATGGTATTTAGCACTTAGTAACAATCTTAATTAAAAAAACCCTAAGCAACTCTTTTAAGAAGGCCACATAAGTTCTTCCTATAATCATTGAAGTGTACATAATTAGTATTAAAATATATAGATCACTACCTAAATTTTTTTAGAACTCATCTCAAAAATTGCAATAAACTTGCTACTAAAAGTTTTCTTCCCTCTGATCTCTCATAATCTAGGGTTTTCATATAGATGATGGGTTTGTTCAGTCATTGATTTACCAAGTCGTGATGTCTTTGAGGCCTTTCAGACAGGGGAGAGAAAAATAAACACGACTCCAGGCTAGTGCTCTCCTCCAAGAATCCTGCTAGTGGGGTAGAGTCTGGAAAGTCCATTCTTTATGGGTTTTATATTGGCTTTTATTTTTCTATGAAACCCTTTGATATTTGGGCTCTAAGCTTTTTTAAAAAACCCCATTCTCCTTATCAGAATCCGTACAACTGAAAATGAGAGATTTACATGTATAAAATCAGCCCAGGATAGGCATGTACGTGGTGAAGCAGCTCTCTTTATGCCTTCTAGAGAATACTGCACTTAAGAAATGTCAGTTGTTCTATGAAGTTTAAAATACTGATGATTAAAATAACAGATGTGAGTAAAGTAATTTGGCAAACAGTTTTGTTCCATTTCTGTTTATTATCTCTGACTGACACTAGTAACTAATATTCAAAGACTTCATGCATTAAGCATATGTTGTGCTGTGTGTTCTTTGGGGAGTCTTTGAGCCCGATGTGTCAAAGACTAACCAACAATTCCTTGGAAGCTTTGTGAGGATTATGCTACAAAAATATTAGTGCATTAGGACTGGATGTCATGCTGTGCCATTATAGTGCTACTACTTGACAAACATCACAGTGACGTGAATGGTTACTCAGACTGCTGTACTGAAAAGAAGGGCTTTAGGAAAGTTGCTGTGTTGCCTACTGTTACAGATTAACAAGATTCTGACTTGAACGTGTAATTGTTTATTCAGGTAATACTCTACTTGTCCCTTCCTGGACCTTTGGTTACTCAATGATGGAATTTTACTGACTCACAGAAAAGTTTAGAGTATAAATATCATACCACCTTTAGCCTCATTTATAACAGTGTTTGTTTTAGAGGCAGAAAGATATGTTTCTTTAGCCAGCTGATCATGTATACCAATAGGATATACTCTGGATTTCTTCTCAACCGTGCTGGTGTATCTGGAAACCACTCTGGAATCCACAGAGAAAAGCCCTGCTCACAGCTAGCAATACTATACTGGGCTAGGAAATCTTAAGACAAAACAAAGTTATAAAAAAGAACATGCACATTGTTTGGTATAGACTACAACATTTACAGTCAGTGCTTCAAGACAGGGATCCATTTCATTCAGAGTGGCTACTGTAGTAGCACACCTCCATCACCAGGGACCACTAGTTGTTAATAGTGGCTGTGAAAAATGTAACTAAGAAAAACCATCATGATGACTGCTGGCTTAAAACCACCACCATACAACAGCCTGTATCTTCACTATACAATTTCAGAAATCCACAAGTCAAAAAACATTGACAATGACTGACTTACCACAATGGCATTCCTGTTCATAAAATGCTACTAAAAATAGAAAAAGTAACTTAGCCTACTAAGAAGAAACAAGTTTTTGCAGATTTTCTTATATTTTCTGCTCTCGCTTTACACAGACACATTTACCAAAACTTTCAACTAACTGAATGACTTATTTTGCTAACCTTTGATTAGGTATTGTATATGTAAGGACTGAGTGGAAACCTGTTACTGCAAGAAAATGCAAGTTCCATTTTGGTCGTTCTACAGAATATAAGACACTAGGGCCAGAACTTTCCTAAAGCTACCAAGAAAGCTGTTTGCTTAGAGAGAATTTCCCTTTAAGTAGATATAGAATAAAATTTGAAGGGACTTAATTAATTTGCAAAAAGGCCTCTGTACCATTTTAATGATCTAAGAACTTGCTGGAAGCACCTACATCTCTCCTATGCCTCACACGGTATCTGGCATGACTAACCAGGCAGAGGCTGCTACCAGAAAAGGCTACTGCATAAGCCGAGTGGGGAACTCCAGTTTCACACACATTTGGGAAAAAAGATAAAGCCAAGTTTCATTCATTTTGGAAGAAAGCTTCTGGGTTTAGTTCTATTCTTGTAATCAAGACTACAACAAAAAAAAAAACAGAGAGAAAAAAAATCACTGGTTGGTAGCCCTCCCTTTTTTTCCCCCCTTTGTTCTACTCTCTGGCAGATACCAGAGGACCATCAGGGAAAATGCTGAGTTTACTTCTTTCATTTGACATTTAAGCCAACATGTGGGTAACTCAAACTTCACAACTGTAATGCAAAGTCAAGATTTGGCAAAGGAATAGTCAGCCTGTGTCCTGACACACATCACCCCAAAGTCAATTGCACTGTGTGTCCTTGCATCCACAACACACATCAGTGACATGCCAGTCCATGGAACAATACCATTTACACTGGCTAGGAGTTGGTGCTCTTTTCAAGTAGGTGATCTTTTAGCAGGACATTTAAGAGGCCAAATTTCAGTAAAGCCATTTTGCATTTCCACTCCTTGCTTACCTGTAGAACCTGCTCACCAGAACTTCATTGGTGAATCCCATTCCTCCCCAAAACTGGAGACAACTATCAGTCACTTCACGGGCCAGGCGACCTGCCTTTAGCTTAGCCATGGAAGCAAATTTTGTCACGTCGTTTCCTTCTACATACAGAGCTAATAAAACAAAGGAGATAAAAAAGCAGTCACTGGTCACAGCCTGCCTCTCTGGAAATCACCTCCCCGTGTTCCTTTAGCCTGATGCGGTTCTTTGCATGAAGAGAAGCACATCTGGGAAGGCAGATGTGGGAGCTCACCAACAGCGCGGTGCAGCAGCGAGCGCAGGAGCTCCACCTCAGTTGCCAGCTCGGCCAGGCGGAAGTGCACGGTTTGGTTGTGCAGGACAGACTGGTTGAACACCTTCCGCTGGCGGGTGTAGTCAATGGTTTCTTGTATTATAGTTTCCAGCGGCGTCAGGACTTGCAGAAGCAAAGCACAGAACAAGACATCACTTTAGCCAGATCTGTTGTTTATCTTCTTGTTGAAAAAGATGTTCTTCTCACATTGTATTGACCAATACTTAGGTTTTCCAAAGCAAATTGTTCCACACACTCATTTTGGGGTACAACTTCAATTCTGAAAAAAGCCTTCCTTGTGCCTTGAAGACATCTATCTCACCTGAGCCGCAAACTGCCAAAACTTGAAGGAGAGTGAAGGGAGGTGGGTAGGAGGGAGGGAAAATCATGGAAAGCAGTACATCATGATCAGTATGCAAACTTTACCTTAACACCTCATTTGGGGCCTTAGCAAAAGCTTGTGGCAACTCCTACTTTCCCTGTTACCTGTGTCCTGAAGGTCTGTTACAATCGCTGAGAAAAGGCACACAGTGTAGTGTGCTCTGTGAGGAATGCTGTAGAAATGTAAATTGAAGGAAGCTGTCAGGGAGAAGGCAGAAACCTATTCCAAGATCAAGGAACTCAAGTAGACTGCTTTTTATGTCTGCATTCTGTGATCAGATCACAGCATGGAAAGCAAGAGAAAAGATTCAGAGCTACTTTTAATAAATGTTAATAGTTCTTCTAATGGAAATGAAACCAAAATAAGATACTGATGGCAAATAGGTTAGAGAGATGGCAGATGCTGCTTTAAAGCAAGAGAACTAGTTTGCTACTTCTCTTTGCACAAACTGAGAGACCCCCCCACTTTAAAAAAGAAGAAAAGGGAGAAGTTGCTCTTCCAAGGCCAGCCTTGAAGTAAAGGACTAGGCTATCAGTCTCTTGCAGCTTAGTTAGGATAACAGCAGCTCCCGAATATGTGAAGAATTTTATTTGGCAAATGTGGACCCATGTCACTATGAGAAGGAGCAGGGAGAGAGGTCACAAATCCATCTCTATAAGAGTCACATTTTCTCTTTTCAAAATATGCATATTCACCTCCATTTACATTTACAGTCTAAATCACAAAACTCAATCTGAAATGCAAAATAAAACTGAACCCTGGACTACTAAAAATCCCTTTTACTACCTGCCAGTTACTCACATGACAGTCCCTTACAGGAGCCTGGTGTGGTTCCATATTCCTTTCTGCATTGCTTTTAAGATCATCTCTAATTAAATTTCTTCTCTGGACTGGTCTCACATGCAGACTCTGATCCCATGAATTTCCCCCTGCCATGATCATTCTCCAGTGATCCCACAGAGCACCATTTTGCACATGATGTCCCCCCATTCATGAAAGGTGATTAGCTTTCCTCATTTCCTAAATATTTTCCCTTCCTTTCTCATACAATTAGGCTCAATGCTTGTTTTTCAAAAGAGCATATACAGTAATGTTCTCATTTCTTCTGCATTAATACATTATGCTGCCACCCTAATGCTGGCTTTCTGGACAGGAAAATAAATTTTTGTTTTCAGGAACATCTCCTGAACAGAAATATTGTTCTTCCAAAGGACTATGTGACACAACACTGTAGTGTGTGTAACAGCAACAACTTTCTCACTTGTATTTCTGTGGTCTCCAGCTTGAGAGGTGCTAAAAAAAGAGCAAGGAGTGTCCAAGTACTCTTTTTCCCCTGCCCCCAGACTGGAACCTGGGAAGCATACAGCCAAGTCTGAGCTGCTGGGAGGGTAATGAAACAGTACATGCCATTGCTAGGAGAGCAGAAGGGAGGTGGAAGGAAAAAGGACAAGGAATTAATCCTTTGTTGGTCTGTCAGAGCAAAGTGCTCTAGCACAGCTTGTGTGATTTCCAGCATCCAGGGAAAGAGGAGATGGGAAACAGCAAAGAGGAGGAAGGAGCAGGACCAGATGGGAAGGAACAGAACAACAACTTTTAGGTCCTGCTTGCAAAAGGTCTCAAGATCATGGAGAGGCTTTAGCCCATCTCTGCTCAGGCTGTCACCACACATCATGGCGCAGAGCAGGGTCCTGAGAAAACTCTCACAGTGTCCACCTCTCCACATTACTCCCTCCTTCCTGCCCCTGCTAATCTATTCTCCTGTTTCCTTAGCTGCCATCACTGCACTTCTACTTTTTCCAGGAACTGCCATTTGCACACAGAAATAATAGAGGCAATCTTCTAAGGACTGCCCTGGGCTGCATCAAAAGCAGCATGGCCACCAGGTCAAGAGAGGTGAATCTCCTCCTCTTCTCCATTCTCCTGAGAGCCCACCTGGAGTACTGCATCCAGCTCTGGAGCCCACAGTACACAGCAGACCCTGAGCTGTTGGAGCAGGTCCAGAAGATGATCCTGAAGAAGATTAAAGGAAGACAGGCTGAGAGAATAGGGACTGTTCAGCCTGGAAAAGTGAAGGCTCTGGGGAGACTTTATTGTGGCCCTTCAATATATAAAGGGAGCTTACATGGAAGATTGGAACAGACTTTTTACCAGTAGTAGTGACAGGATAAGGGACACCAGTTTTAAACTGAAATGGAGTAAATTTAGACTGAGAATAAGGAAGAATGTATTTGGGTTGGAACTAGATGATCTTTCAGGTCCCTTCCAACCCAAGCCATTCTATCATTCTAAGAAATCCTTATGAGGAAAGTGTTAAGACACTGAAAGGTTGCCCAGAGAAGTCGTGGATGCCCCATCCCTGGGAGTGTTCAAGGGCAGTTTGGATGGGCCCCTGAGCAACCTGGTTGAGTGAAAGGTGTCCCTGCCCATGGCGGGACATGTTGAACATGATGATCTTTAAAGGTCCCTTCCAACCCAAACTATTCTGTGATGTTGTGACTACAGGTATTTAGAGCTATGAGAATAGCTCTAACATGGAAAGGCTGTGCAGCAGACAGCAACAAAATGCAGTGCATCATGAATACCATGATGGCCAACAGCCATATAGTGTGCAATATAACAGCACACAGTACTTTGCCAGTCATATAAGTACAGAGAAATGCCATTCACAACAGTGAAACCCATTTTCCCTAAGACCTATTTTTTCCCTGTATATTTGTTTTCTGGGTTTTTTGCTGTACAGTGTTCTCTACGTCCTCAGACAAACTTAGCCCCATGGGTTTCAACTGAAGGCACATGCAGGAAAAGGTCACTCTAGGGCAACCTAAGGAATGCATGGTCTACCATGCAGCTGAGAATTGTGAAGCACTTCAAGTTGCCAAATGCAGAATAATCTTTTCCTCATACCTCTATCCAACTTATATTTTTCCACTTGAAACTTCTTCTCACTGTAAAGATGTTTTGCCTTGTTATGTTTCCCCTCAAAAGAAAAAAAGATATATTTTTCTTAGGTTGTGGCTGACCATTCTCTAGTGAGATGTCCAGTGAGCTCTAAGCTGAGCAATCTGTCTCTTAAGGACGTGTGTTGCCCATGCAAAAGGGCCTGTCATCCTGGTTACTGACCTGGTTACTGACCATGACTCAGTGGTACTCACAAAAACTGAGATTGCAGAAGCAGATAGAAGTAATTAGAAAAGTGCCATTCTACTCTCTCACACACACACTGAACTCCTTCTTTGTGTCCAAGTTAAGCAATTCACAGAACAACTGTTTGCTTTCCTGCCATAGCAACATTCTTTTCCTGTGATCAGGGCCTCAAATGGACAGTGTTTACTGAGTGTCACAACATGGCAGACACCTGTGGCAGCTCCTCTCTTTCAATGAAGCAAGAAACACAGCGACTTTGACCAATGCCTTTGATAATGTGTCACTCAGAAGAAAAGATCACACCTGGGACCAAATTCTGCAATTCCAGGAAGTTGGGTTTCCATTTGTAATTTAAATCCCTTTGACTAAAAATTCATTTTAAAAGGGAAAAAAATGGTGAAGAAGGAAGCTGGCCACAAAGAATATAATTAATAAACAAAGAGAAGGCTGGAGCACATGGTACTTGAAACTAAAAATACATAAAATCAACCAATCAAAAAAACCCCAAACAAAATAAAACAGCACCCGAAAAAGAAAGGCAGACAAGAATGACAGTCAACTGCCTTATCCAAGATTTAGGAAGCAGTGAAAGTGAGGATGGCAGGACTAGTCCCTAAAGCCTTTAAAAGCAGACTGATGATTTTTCAATGTCACATGAATAGCCATTACCTGAGAAGGAACAGAAATATCCTTCTGAGGGGCAGAAGTGAGGACCAAGATTAAACATGCAGACCTAATCACAAAATTACTGAAGGCATGTACATCGTTTTGCACATCTCAGCCTTCAGCAAAACACTCGTATTTGAGCATATGTAAAACCACTTTCATGACTGGAAGTTAACAGCTGGATGTTGTGCTATAACAAACCACACCCATCAAGTATTGGGCTCCCTTCTAAACAATGGTTTCTTTTTTACCACAACTGGTTACCCTTGAAGTTTGCAACTCTGCCTAAACCATGGGTCTTGTCCCTGTTCCCAGTGCTTTCATGTATTTTACATCAGAGAGTGGATAAAAGCAAAAGCAGGGGACCCAGCAAGGTATAACACAGTAGCCACCACGCTGTAGGAGGCAGCTCCCTCTCTCTTGGTGAGCTCCAAGGCTCTTCCTTCCTGATGGCCCCTTCCTGGCCTTCCTAGGCTGCTCATTCAGGGCAAGGCTTCACCTGCTCCTGCTGGGCTGTTTCAGGGAAAAAGAGGAATTGAAACCTGGTGTCCCACTTCCTGGCAGAACACGGTGACTTCGAGGCAGTTGTGCAAGGCTGGACAGTACCAAGCTGCCAGTGGTTTTAACAGGAGTGATCTAACCTGCCAGGCTTTGTGTATAGACGCTGTCAGTGCACGTCACTTTTGCCTGGGGTATGACTAATGCTGCAGGCTACTCTGCTGCCTGGGGAGTCTCACTGCAACCCAGGGTTTCTGCTGGTTTGTTTAATTTATACTTCAAACCAAGCATAAAAATGCACAATTGCACATCCTTGCAACCTGCGTACTCCTTGATAAAAGCAGGATCAGTGGTAGGATCACATCTCCTGCTTGCCTGAGTCAGCAGTGATATCCCTTCCAAATATAACCTCCTGTCCTTTGCTAAAACTACTTTCAGATTTACTATTTATCTCAGGCTTCACTAAGAACTTTGTCTCAAATCAAAGATTTTTTTTTAAAGCATTTGAACTCCAAAATATTTGGTCTGGGATCAACCCAAAACAGAGAGTAATTTTTTATTTGTTCACTGAATCAAAACAGCACTTCTTAGAATTCCCAGTTCCCCAGCCACACACAGACAGTAACAGACAAGGAATGCACAATAGCACGAATACAGTGACATGACTTAGACAACCCTGAAATGTAAAGACAACCAATCTTCTTCCAGTGAACCACATTACACTTAACTTGAAGAAGCAAACACTACAGGATAGGGGGAAAGTTTGGAGGTTGAAAATGGACAGTCAGTACTTGGATCTGGTTTCCTGGAATATCCAGAATCCATAAAAGTCAAATATGTGGATTTGAGTACTGCCTGAGTTCCGAGTAACAGAAGTTCTGACAACATAATTTCAGGGAAGGAATTTGGTGCTGTGCCACTTAATGTCCAATGTGTACAGAGGTAAAACAGATCTCCAAACAGAGCTCTGCCATCCTATATGAGCCACTTCTTTACTCAGCCAATAAGTTAATTTTCTAAAATCCAGGATAAATATCATAACTTAGTGTACTACAGGAAAAGTCACCATTCTTCTATTTCATGCCAGTATTTTGATAGCCTTTGCACTATATTTGTAGCAAACATAACAGGATGCCATATTTTCTTGTCAGCAGAGAAGCACCAAGAAAAAGAAACACGGCAAAAACAGCCTCTGTAATGCCTCGTAAAATATTTTCTATTTCAGGTTTTTCTGCAGAAAGGGAAGGTTGTCTGTATCCAGGCTATGACAGATTTCAAAACAAATCGTAAAATATCATGGCAATTTACAAGAAAAGGCAAGTGTTGTTAGTCATGCAAAGAGTGACCCCTGTGTCCCTACTCAGCCGCAGAAGCGCAAATGATGACTTACCAGTGGCTACTCCCCACAGCCGCTCCTCTTGAAATTGCAACATCTGATATGTAAACCCCTTTCCTTCCTCACCGATGAGGTTTTTGCTGGGGACCTTTACATCTTCAAAGAAGATCTGAGCTGTGTCTGATGACCTCATGCCCAGTTTGTCAATCTTTTTAGCAACATGAATGCCTGAAGAAAAAGGAGTATTAGAAAGTCCACAAAAAAATAAAAGTACTATGAACAAGTACAGCGTTTTCAGAAACAAAAGTCTGCAGATGTGAAGGTATGTTCCAAGACTACAGTGAAACCTACCTTTAGGAAAAACCTAACAGTATTCTGGAGCAAAATGGCCCAAATCCTCCTTTAAAAAGTTTTTCCATTTTATTTAACCAGCAAATCAGAAACTTTAATTGTAAAGGTCCCACTTCTCATTATGGTCCCAAATAATAAATGTTTACTAGTTGCAATAATCTTACTTCAGGCACATCTTCAAACAATGCATTATTTATTTGCTTATGTTTGATCTTTATCTAACGTTATAATATAATACTGGAATTCAATTTGGCAGTATTTGCTGAGTGATTGCACTGCTGTGAAACAGTAGAGAAATATTTAGTAATGACAAAAATAGAGCTATGTTTTAAGGTACAGCTAGAGATTTTATCCTTCTGGAAATCCTCTTCCTTCCCTCTCTTCCTCATTTATCCTGATTTTTTCTGGAACAATGATCATAATTAATTCTCTGAGTTTTTGTGTGGACATGTTTGTGAGGAGGGTCTGCTTCTGCACAAACCTGGCTGCACAGCACTGATTCTGACCCCATGTACAATGGTCTGTTGAAGGTGAACCCATTTCCTTTAGGTCTGGCCATGTAAGAGTTCAGCTACCTCGTCACACTGGGCAGGACTCCTTTCTGTTGCTTGTTTTTTCATAGCAACAAGTTCTTTCTTGCTATTGTTCAGATGCAGGCATGGCTTACCACTGTTCCACGAGAGTTTAACAGGAATCCAACTCTTTTCTTGTGGCAATTCCCTTGTCTTCAATTTTTACCTCCCTGTTGCTGTGGGTCTAATGCAATTATTCAGGATGGAAGTCAAGAATGTTTCAAAGGTGAAAGGAGGACAGCAACCAGAGATGAAGCGTTGTGCAAAACATGCTGAGTACATCTGCCAAGTCAATATGTACAAAAACACTCCTCCAAATCACTATATATATCTTTGCAGAAAATGAAACCTTTTTTACTATCCACATCCACAGTATTCTAAGAAGTTTTGTGATGAGGATTTTGATTCAGTTTTGTGATTTTTCTGTATTCTATTTTTTTCAATCCTCTACTACTCTCCGCACAGATTATGGGGTCCCTCTGTACTAGTCTACACCTTGCTATGCTTCAAGGTTTTCAGGGAACATCTCTTTCTGAAATAATACAGAGATCTTAACTTCTACTCACAGGAGGCTTTCAGCCATGTGAAAATTACTTTGGTTTTGCAGGCAGAAGAATCTGGCAGTCATTTCCTTCAAATTCACTCTCTCTGGCTGCACTGAATAAGGTTATGGAAAGTTCCATGTCTCCAGAGAGATGAAATAATGACAGTATTTCCAAATGCCAAGAGTGCTCTCAGAATAAGATCCATAGATATCCACAACTTCCACTCAAGACTTTTCCCCCCCAACCAATCTGCAAACAGATTATGTGTTAGGAATAAATGCTTGCTTTGATATGTGTTCAATGCAGGAAGAAAATCAGGACAGCTGTATAAAAGTTCTTGACTCTTGAATTGAAAATTATCCTGCAATTTGCACCCAGTCAGCCAGAAAAGCACTTGTGGTTTGTTTCTGTATTAAAATCAGAGCTAAACAACCACATACTGAGCCGTTTACAGGCCCAAATGATTTCTGGAACATTGCTTACCATTGGAATGCTACTACTTGGTTTCTTTGAGAGTCTCAAAGATCATGTCTTTGGTCTAAAGCCAGCTGGTTTTATGCAATCACTGCTCCTCACCCACATGAAGATGCACTTAGAGCCCTTGTTAGTGGGTGGTTTACTAAAGACTCTGCCTGAAAAAGCACAACTGCTGTCAGTTCTTTATATTGCTTAATCAATCCTGTTGTTTATTTCCCAGATCCACATACAACAACTTTTGAAAAGCTCTTACAGATTTGGTTGAGCTAGATAAATGTGCTAATGATTTCTACCTGTAATTTTTCCAGATTGAGTTATGTGTTCGAGTTTCCTGAATCCAGCAGCACCCATCTTTGTCGTGGCTCACCAGTTTCACTTGCTCTTAGATTCTAATTCATGTTTCTCACCCAGAAGGAGACCAAAATGCATCAGACTGATGTAACGCCCCTTCTGTTGCTAGCACATACTTTACATTTTGGAAGACAGTGATACGTAATCATCTCTTTGGCCACCATATGGGCATAAAAATCATCCTTTACTTCATTTAATTATCTTCCCTCTCTTTGTAAGGGGTATATAAATGAAAAATTATCATCAGCAGTAGTTATCTGTGCCCACATAACTCTTGGACTTTTTCCTGTATTGAAGAAATCATATGCAATAATGAAAAAAAAATAAAAAAATCTCAATTTATCAAGGCCAAGTGCCTGACTTACTAAAAGCACTCTGACAGAGCTATTTATGCTACTTCCACCAGTATCACTGAGATGGATTGCTGTATCTCTTCCTGGGCAATTCTACCCAGGCACCTTTGATCTCTCACTCCTCCAGCCTTCTGACTATTTCTTTTATTTCCCAAACTCTATCTTGAGAAGAAAGGCAGTTGCTCTCTCCTGACACCATTTAGTGCCATTACAAATGGAAACAGACACACTTTAAATTGCAACCTGAGAAACATGCTCTTTCCCTTCTCCTGGATGCTTTTCTCTGTATTAACTCCTCCTTGCAACCTACCCTAGTGCTATCTGAGGACTCAGAGGACAAATACTTACCAGATTAGGTCTGCAAGCCATTTATCTGTATATCTTACACACAGACATTTTACAACTTGTTAGATTATCTTATACAAAAAAATCAGGTTTGGTTTTTTTTTCCAAAGAAATTGTTAGTATGAGGAATATTCACCTAATTGGGATATCTACTGTGCATCCACACTGTTGTTATTGAAATTGCCTTTATGAAAAATGTATTCAACAGTGTCTGTCAAACTCGACCATGACTTGCTTCACCCCAGAATAAACAGTGTATACATTTAAAATTAGATGAAGCAAATCCCACTTCATATGTCCAATAAACTACCAAATGCTGAAATTAGTAATTTTCTTTCAAATTTGATTTTCTTTTTCTCTTTTTTTTTCCCCCCACCACATTATAGAAGTACAAAACAATTTAGATTTTCATGAAAAATGATGGACCTTGCCACGGATCATTCCTTACCCAGCCATATAGGCCAGTGACTGCAGCAGTGAGTCAGACATAACATATTTGCTCTGTGCTGTTGTTCTTGAGCTTTGACACACATACATCCACAGACGTCTCACTCTGCATCATTCAGTGATATCCTCCAGACACTTCCTGTACAGGCTTGGTCTGCTGCCCTCCATAGAGTACAATCTTGGGCCAACAGACATCCTTAGGATGTATCAAACCAGATGGAGCTTCCTGAAAAATCTCACTTCTGATATGACTCACCACTGAGCACAATCAGCTGTCCCTTAATCTTTCAAAAGATCACCAATCTTGGTACAGTGACCCTTTTGCAGGTAAATATCTGCATCACATAGAACAATTAAAACATATACACTTCAAGGAGTGCAACTTTTGTCCTAGGAAGAGTTCTGCACTTCTGCAGATCAGCTTAAATCAGGCAGTTTTTCTGCTCTAAATCTATCTGATGCAGGTAATGAAGGTCTCTGTGTAGGCTGTATGATCTAAAAACTCCCCCCACCTAAAGCTAGAACAACTTGTGTGTCTGGAATAAGCAAAGTAGTTGAAAGCCTGTAAGTCAATTTCTGTATATTTGATCTGCCACTGATCAAATCAGCTGCTTTGTTGTTTTAGGAAGATTGATCTCAGAGAAATAGTATTGCATCCACATTCTGACTCTTTCATGAAAAATCACAAGAAGGACTTAATTCACTTCTCAGCAGATACCTGAAAAAGTATTTGGGAGTCACAAGCTGATGTCTGCCAAATAATTAACCTTCTTCTTCTTTCTATGTTTTTTGTGAAACTATGCAAATGCATTTCAGTATCAACTTTTTATGACAGTGAAACATCTAACTTAGAATAACATTTACAGGTGCAGTCCTTTCTGTCAAACACCTTTCCTTCCTGTATCAGGCATACACAAAAACACCAATAAAAGCAAGTTAGAAGAGAAAGAGTTCTGTGTTATTACCAGGTAGATTCATTGGCAGACATATGAGGGATTTATTTCGATGGGGAGGTCCTTCACTGGTGTTTGCCAGAAGGCACATCCAGTCTGCTTGGCTTCCAGATGTAATCCACATTTTACCACCATTTATGACATATTCATCACCTTTTCTCACTGCTGTTGTCTTGATATCTATTTCAAAACATAAGAAATGAAGGGTTATTCTTGTGAAGGAGGGATAAATGTCCATGTACAACTGGCAGTCACTCCCTTGATCTGACAGACAACTAATATTTGCCTCTCCCTCATACCTCCCAAGTCCTTTAACCAGATTATTCCAAGCACAAGGCAAACCAGTCTGGATAGCTCTTGGAAGGCAATTCAGGAAAACAAGACCACTTCTTTTACCCTCCTTTAGGTGGAGTCAGCATCCCAGTGGATAAAAACAGAAAGCTCTCTCCCTAAGTGTGGTGGTCAAGAGCTTGGGACAGAGGCATTTCACTCCATTACCATGCACATTAGTCACTGAGGAAGCCATTAATTTCAGAGTCCTGACTTCAACAAACATAAGTCTCAACATCTGGATATGAATAAAGATATACCTATGTGCACTTCCTGCACATTCTTGGTCAGAATGGTGTAATAAATTCAAAGCTGGTAAACTACCAGCAGGCTAAGTCTAAATGCTATGAATGGCTGTACATGAAGGAGTTCCAAACACCTGCTATTTATATTCCCTGGCAAAAAACAATCTGATTTTCATCTGTGTGTTTGTGTAAGATAAACTGGGACTGAGGTCAGCATGGCTGGAAACCAATCTTGTTAATGAAGGAACAGGGAAAACATGACAGGAGAAAATGGTATAAGGTATAAAACAAAGGAGTATGGGATATAGCTATGGCTAAAGGAATGTACAAGCAGATAATGATGAACAGCAAGAAAAAGAGGTAGTACAAATGTAGATAAAAACAGCAGCTGTAGAGCTATTCAGTCAATGAAAGGACTATGCCAAATCTGTCCAAGGGACTTGATATGAAATCTGTATAATAATGAAGGCCAAGAAACTGAAGGAATCTAAAGTACTGATATTCATAAAACATGGACAGAGACACTGGACAATCATATACATGGAGACTAAATAATAAATGAAGGACTTATGAGAGATGGAATAAGAAGTATGACTGTACTGAAAAAGTGTGACAAGAATGGCAGCATACACAGTGATTTACATCACAAACTCCTTTGTTGTGGAACAGCTACTGAAAAGATTAGATAGAGGTCCCATGGAAGGTCTGCAGAGGAATGATGAGCACTGTGATGTTACCACAAATGTAAATAGTTCTTGCAAGCGTGGCGTCACAGGGGACTAGCCACCCAAATACAGACTAAAGAACAAATGCTTTCCTAATGAGAATGCTCAAGTACTCCCAGAATCAAAGGCTGACAGTTTACTTCAAACACTTGAGAAGTAACTATTTAAAATGAACTTATGAAGTCGATGCTTTTAAATTAGAGGAAAGATGATCAAGTCAATATGTAAGTTTTATGTTTTAAATACAGCTGGCTTTGAAAACCTACTTAACAATTTACTAAAGTCAAGTGTACTCAGTCTCAGGGATATGGCTACGAAGATAATTCCGAATATTTGACTAATTATTCTCCCTGATAGTTCTGGGAAAAGGCTACTTCCATGAGTAACTCATTTTTGCAAGCCCACACCACTGACCCTGTAGCTTTTATAACATAACAGCTTACAGAGCATGCTGTGAGGACCCCTTTTAAGAAAGAGCACAAGGCATCACCAGAAGGCATATGACACAGTGCCATAGGAGCAACCAGGGATGGTCACTTCACCATTCAAATCACACGTACTTGAGCCTCAATTTTTTTCTTCTCTGTGTTCTTGAGTTCAATCATGCCTCTAAATAGATATGACTAAAGGCAAGGTTGACTTCAACTTTTAAGGTCAATATTACAATCAAAGATAGGCAACACATATTCTTAAAGTAAAATACTAAGAACACTTATCTGGAATTTATGTCATCAGCACAGGAAAAAAACCAAAAACCAAAACTTTAAAGAAATACCTTCAAGTCTAACTGAATGAATAATCACTTCAGAAAAACAGAAGATGATCTGCAGGAAAGGAACAAGATTAATCATCAAACTAAGCTACAGTTTGGAGGTCAGAAATAAGAACTGCGAAAGGTCAAACTAAGCTAAATCCTGCAGATGAAAACCAACAAAATCAAAGAAGATTGACGTGGCAAACAAAACTGTTTAAATCACTGAAATCACAACTGAATGGGAATAAAATCAGGCATATAGAGGACACCTCAAAAATAAATATTCCACAGGAGATTACAGAGATATTCACAATATAGCTGATAAAGCAAGAATTTAAAGGAAAGACTGTACAGAAATTGAAATTAGTGAAAACAGAGGTTGCTGGGTTTGCCAATCTGTACAGCCTCAGGATACATTTAGAAAGAAAAGAAAATTCAATTTACCCACGATACATTATTTAAACCCAACCTGATTTGTTTATTATAAAAAGGGAATTTCTAGAGAAAAGCAGTACTTGAAAAATCCCGTCAGACCCAAGCAAGCTAAAACTGACACTGCTAGGTACCTGAGTTAAACATTGAAAAGATAAGAATTAGGACAAAAGTGAAAATGTGCATAATGAACTTGACAAAGGGGAAATTGCATCAGGTTGCATTAAAAGAGGAAGTTCTGATGTGCAGGGAGGGTACCAGTTGAGTTTTTCCTTGGATATCAGCCTTGGGACAAAACTTACTGAATATTTTTATTAATGACCTTTAAAAGGATAGGAATACACTTACGAAATTTGCTGGTGACACAAACCTGGGAGATGTTGCCAATACAGACAACTGAGATATTGCCCAGCAAGAAAGGAATGATCTTGAGTTTTCAAATTCAACATGGTAAGTACAAGTACTCAGACACAAAGTAATGATTGCTGAATTCCATAACATTTCAATAGCAAACCGATAATGAAGGCAAACCATACAGTTAATCACAGAATTCATGAGCTTGCAAACCGTTGTGTAACATCACATACCAGAGAGTACTATTTCTACTAGGCTTGGAAAAGTATTTGTGCCATTATAGACACCATGTGAAATTCTGGAGGTTAATGCTCAAAGAAGGTGACCTCAGCCCAGCAAAGAAGAAACACTGGCTTCCACTGAGACAAAAACTGGGCAAGATACATATATTGAAGAGGCAGAAATGAAGAGCATTACTAGGTACAGTTGCCTGAAAGATATAACTTGAAGAAAGAGGAAGTGTCTTCCATGTTGTGTTCTTGCATATCCCCCACAGACTATCAGCAAGGCATTCTATAAATCATGGAATAGTAGTGAGACAGAATGAGACAAAATCATTACAACTGTATGCTTTGTGGTACCAAGAATCTTGAAATTAAAGACACTTTATGTACCAACTGTAGTGTACTGTTCTTTTTCTCAAGCCAGCTCTGTGCTAGATTTGTTGGTCAATACTATGCACAATATACAACAACTACATTTGAAAGCAGACAGGTGTTTCTTCAAATTGAGATGCATTTTATATTCGACTAATGTACACAGTCCTTTTTGTTCTGATGAATTTTGAATAAATTAGTTTGAGGCACATTTCAGTTCTCATGTAGATAAACACTTTCTTTGTCTTCTGTGTTCATACCACCTTCAGTAATTTTGGAACTGGCAGGAGAAAATGCTAGAGATACCTTACTCTGTGTCATTCTTCAATTTAAAATATCCTGGCTTACACAGCAGAAGCATGTCCCCAACTTCCACATGTGAAGAGGTGCTACATCCCTTCACCTATCTAAGGGAGACAAACTTCCCAATAGCGTAAGAAACTAAAGGACGTACCAGGTGCAGCTTTACACAGCTCAGTCTACTTTACAGCTGGACCACCTGGACATAATATGTTCTCTGTCTTTTGCAAGTCAGTGCCACTCAGAACACAAGCTAGTGATGCTCATGCCTAAAGTTGTCCATTAAATTATCCTTTTGAAGCACTGTAAGCTGGTTTCTGGATTTATACCAGGAATCAGATTTTCCGTAAGAGGTTAAAAAGTATTGTCATTTCACCCTGCAGTCAGCCTTCAACCTGCAGTATAGGTTCATCAGATAATCCTCATTGATTCCAAATATGTTTTTAACCACATTAATCCAAGTATATCATACCAGTTCAATTAGATGATAAACAACAAGAATATTTATGTTACTTATTATCTGGAACACTCCATCAAAAAAACTACTCATATTTAGAAACTTCTGATAATCACCTAATTAAACTAGAGGGGCATTCATTAAAATAAATGATGTATTTCCTACATTAACAAATTCAAATTTCTAATTATTTTAATGAAAAACAAATCTATAAAAATTATGGAATTTAAAAATTATTAACAAATTCAGTTAACTGGAAGGGAAAACAGCAATGGATCATGCAGGAAGATTTAGTCCCATTATTTTATTATCCCCATTAACTCTCTTGAAATCTGCTGGGCCTTGCTCAAGCACTAGATAATTACCTATCTTGAGAAAACAACATGAGTTTGGGCAAGGAGATGGACATAAGACTCCTCTATCAAAAAAATTCTGTCAAACTCAGCAAGTTTGTCTACAGCAAGGTGTTGTCTAAGGAATTTTTAAGAGCACAATGTGTTCAAATTAGCCATGCTCTGTTCAACAACTAAACCTCTAAAAATGTTTTCTTATCAATCCCTTTTCCTTGAAGCCCATGATTCATAGTAAGAGGCGACATCTTTTACATCTTCTACAATATGTGTTTTAATTGTTCAAATTTTCTATTGCCTCAGGCACTTCAGAATAATAGTTTCAATTGTCCATGTTTTAAACATATTCTTGCACTAAAACAAGAAAATCAGTTTCATGCGAAGTAACTAAATCACAAAGCTAATAGATTTGACACGCCTAATTCTTCATTAGCTCTAAATAAAATAATCACTAGTTCAGAGATATTTTTGCTTCACAGGAATGACACAAGGGAATGAGGTGAGGTAACGATGAGCAAGAGGAACCCATTGTAAAAGTGATGCCATCATTCTCAGAACAGAGTGGCTCTGCAGATTGCCCACATTCAGTGGAGAGGTCTGTTTTAGGCTGTGCAAGTTTTAGTACAGCTGAACAGGTCATGCTGCCTGTCATGTATATCTGTAAATTTGCATGACTGATGATGGCTATGCAACTAATGAAGTGCTGGAACATTCCTGCCACTGGTGAGCCCTGACAAAACAAGGGAGGCAGCAGCAGGACAATACTAAGAGAAGACTGGGGCCAGCATGACAGCTGCATTCAGCCTATACAAGGTTATACCTATTAATTCACCTGACAAACACGTTAAATTTAATTGCTTTTGGATGCATGCATTACTGCTTCTGGAAAGTTACCTTTTGCCCTCACCAGACCAGACTTTCTTTCTTTTGTGTTTCTTACAAATGATAGTGGCAAAAGCAAGGGTCAGGGAAATCAGAGTCTTTCTATCAAAATAACAGGCTGCCCAAAATTGGCAGTTTGCTAGGTTAACTTACTTGCAACATCTGACCCAGCTCCAGGTTCACTGATTCCCAAGCAAGCCACAAAATCACCAGCTATAGTTGGTGCGAGGAATTGCTTTTTCAACTCATCAGAACCAAACCTGCAACAATATAATGAAAAAGACAGGATATTAAAAGCTTTTGAAGATAACTTCTATTTAGACGTTAGTTACAAATTTTATTCTGCTCACACAATGATCAATTTTCCTATAACTAGCTAAAACCTGTCCCAGAGCCAAAAGAGAATAGATACCCTCCAAATCTATGATTCGGAGCCTTCACCAGAAGTGCAATCACAATCATTTCAAACAAGTTTTAACGAGTATTCAGGCATCTTATTCTCACAGAAATGTGTGGTCTAGATGCCCAAAATCTATCCTTATGACTGTTGCTTTGAGAGCTACCAGAACTAAATAAACATAACTCCTGGGGTCTCCCTCAATGCTCCTGCGCCACTCTGCAGTCAGTCAGGATGGAGGACCTGCTCTCTGTTCATCTTTTGAATTTTGCATGCACCAGCTCTTTGCCAGGTTTTAGCGGTAACTGAAAAGTTAAGACATGTGATGGAGACCCTCTGCAAATATCTGTATTTAAATTATTAATATTTCACATCTACATTTAAATCACACAGTGAAATCCATCAGTGCTTCTTCTGAGCTGTCCTTTTAGTTTCCACAAAAGTAAAGAAGGAACCAGCAAACTGTTGATAGCATTTTAACACAAAAAATTCACTTGGCCATATTTCAGTCCTGTTAAGGGGCACATGTTATTTTTCCTACATTTAGCTGCTTGCATCCATTCAAAACATTTCATGGTTGATTTTGTCCTATTTAACATTCACTGGTTTTATTTTGCAGTGTAAATGGTGAGCTTGTGGTCTAGCTCTTTAACCTCTCTTGTGCAACTGAAAAATTCCTCAGGTCATGAAGTGTGTTTTCTGTGTGCAGAAATCCATAAAAGTCAAGCTCTTCCTCAGCCTTCTCTTTGGTAGGAGGCTTCTCAGGTCATCATTGCCACTCACCTCTGTAAGCTCTCTGCCTAAGCAAGCTGCAGTTATCTGGGCCCTCCTTCTTAAACATTGTCCCAGTACTTCCAAAGGAGCAATGCCATTCTAGCTAAGACTAAGCCATCCCCTCCACTCCAACCCTGACACAAAGGACGTGGGACAGCCAAAGAACAGACTGGGAGCTGGCAGACACTTTGGCTTGGTTCACAGAGGCAGTATAATTCCTAGTTCTGTCTCTGCTGATAATCACAACAGCAATCCCAAATAAATACAAGAAGCAAGTTTGGAGTGCTTACTCCTTCCTCCAGCATACTGGAACAATGTCATTATGTCTGTTATGTAGTGTACTGGTTTGGTGTGGTATTTTTTTTTTTAAATTTTCCTTGGGACATGATCAAGTATGGCCAGCTGAACAATCATTAAACAAACAAACAAACAAAAAAACACAACCAACCAAGAACGTGGAAAATCAGATTATGAAAGCAGCTAGTGGAGATTTTTGGCAATGCTTTCTGTTTGAAACTTTGCCAATCTTTAAATTCTCTTTGCCAAACTGAAATAGTTGAGGATTTTCACAGCAAGAACTTTTCTCAGAATAATGGTTTTTGATATCTTTGTTTGTTTTAAGTTCCAGAAAACAGTTCAGTTCTTTCCAAAAAATGAGGCTACAGAAGCAGTTATTTTGCAATCAAAGAAAGTCTGGCAACACTATCTTTATAAGATCATGGGTCCCTGTGCCTTGCAGGAAGGCTATGCAGTTAAGCAAGAAACTAGTTATTGTATTAGAAATATGTCGTTTCTGTAAAATTCTACCCATCTTCAATGCATACCAGAAAAATCTCAGGTTTGCACAACTGCAAACCCACTTCTTCCCAGTTGAACAGCTCCAGAATTAGACAACTATTGGCAATGAGATCATGCTCTGGCTCAAGACAGAGCTGACCATGTCTGCTTTCTGGCTGGAGTCATACCCCAGAGAACAGTTTCTCATGTGATTAACTGTGCAGCCCTATCATAGCTCTAAAATGCATTTCTATGCATGTGTGCATTCATACACACACACAAGTCTACAGTAAATAAACCTTGCTGATGCTGAGTAACTCAGACGGCCCATGTGTGAGATTCTGACACACTGAGTACATAAAAGTGGTCCATCCTTTCTTGCTTCACGCTTTATAAGTAACACTGGTGGGATGTCATGAAAACAAAGATAAAGTGGTATACAATCTTATAAATAGAGGGCAAAAGGAAAATCAAACCATGGCAAAATACTGAGGCAAGAACACTTCCACGACCCACACAATTCTCTTTGTATGTTCTGATTGTCAGCTGCTGCTTCTCTCCTTTACAGTTAACAAGAAATCATAAAACTAACTTTTTAGATATTAATTCCCAGGTATGCTTCTGTCTAGGGTGGAGAAAGAAAGTGACAAGCAAGTTGACAAAATAGAAAAGCACTCTCTTCCCTCTAAATTATCATCATTACACTTACTATTTTCCTATAAACAACAGGGGGAAAAAAAAAAGGAAAGTTCACTTCCTACTGCTGAGGTAAAGCAGCTCTACATTGATCTGGTATCACTACGGATGTGACATCCTACAGGTTTGTTTATAAGCTCTGGCAGATATGTATTGTTCACCTCCTCATCTAGGAGCTGCTTTCTCCACTCTGTTTGTAAGCAAGTGAAACATTACATCTGAATGCACTTGGAAGACCAGAAAGTTATGTTCTGAACCAGGTCCATCAAAGGTCAGATTACAGCTGATAAAGCCTTTTGCATTTAGCTCCCAAATTTAGAAAGCACTACTTCTTCACTTAAAGGATTCTGGGAATTCGAGGAATCACATTCACTGAGTTAGTTTCTGGATGCACTAAATACATGCTGGGTGAATGCTGAATAAAGGCCAAAGTTAGGAAACAAAAAGCTCCAGAGATACTTTTAGAGGAAGATAGGCAATTCCCATATTACTGTTTGCTTTGTGCATCACTCATGCATCATGTGTAGGAATGCAGTTAAGGTGAAAATTGTGAATTATCTCTTTGAACTTGTTTAGAATCACCACAGTACACAGATATCTTTATAGAAACTATCCCCAGGCAAAATTTCCTGTAGCAACCAGCTTTCTCTTTTCATTTCCAAGTTTCACTTTTACATGTGAAAAGTGGGACATTGTACTCTATAAACAGACAGCAGAATTGACTTAAGAGTGTGGGGAAAATTCACTAACATAGACACAAATTCAGTTAACAGATTTCATCAAGTTAACAACATTTTCACGCTTATTTTCCAAGAACATCCACTCTAGGATTTCACTAGCACTAATGTGCATAGCTTCACTACTTTACTACAGTAGGACAGAGGAACAGAAGACCAAAAAACTGCAGTGGAACAAAATCCCATCTTCTTTTACCCAGAGATTTTCTTTAAATCCCTGCGAATAAAAGGCTATCATGGGGGCAAGATACTATTCTCTGAAGTATTTTAAAATACTATTTTTGTTACCAATTGGACTATAACCAAGCTGCTTTTTCAACAGACATACTGAAATCCATGCTTTCAGCAAGCTTTTGATATATTACAAAAGAAGAAAACTTTAGGAAAAATTTGCCATAGATGAGACCTCCAAAGTCACACATACTGAGCAAAAGGATAAGCGGATGTCAAGGGAATAGAGTTTACATCCCAGACTCCACAGGAGATTTAGAGGCATTTTCATTCAGAATGGGAAAAAAACCCCAACCAACCAAAAAAAATCACCAACAAATAACTCAACCCTGAAATGCTCTTCTGAGGAAAATTTCCCATCCTGAATATCTGTTCTGTACAGAGAAATTCCAGATCTCATGGTAACAGCCTGTTGCCTCCCTCTAGTATTGCAAACTGCTGTTATGATGCAGAATGTTTGTGAAACTATTACATCAAGAAGTTGGTAACTGTCTCTTCTATTGAAGGAGGAACAAAACATAACAAAAGAGCTTCAGAAAGTGCAGGAGCCTGAATGATAGCAAGTACAAAAAAGAGGAACACTGACACAACAGATAAGAAAAATGCAAAATGATTAATTGCCTGGAAAGGCGTATTTAGGAAGCATGATACATCTGCTACAACTTTAGAACATAGACTGACACCTTGCAAAACTAGAAAAAAGCAAGCAAGCTATAAAACAGAATTAGACTTAGATTCTACATATCTAGATTTAGATCAGATTAGAACTAGATCCTAATCATTACAACTAAATGTATCCTTAGTATGACTGCACTGGGGTATCTGCCTAAGAAAAAAGACAAACGAACAGTGGGATTCTGGAATAAAATCTTTGTTATTGGTTGTGGCACCAAGATTTTGTTGTAAACATATATGTTTGTAAACTTATCATCTACTACTAAACAAGGCTTATGTTTAAATATATAATAATCTAACATTAAAAAATAATGTATTTTCTCCCCTAAACCCAACTGACTGAGAGCAGTAAAGAGTAGGTTCCTTCCTCAAGCATTACTGAAGTGTAACTAGACAGTAAATCTGCACACTATTGGTTTTTTCTAGTCTTATATAGACTGGGTTTAAGGCCTAAACCTATGACAATGTGTATTTTAGGCTGAACCAAATTTTCTCAAAATTACCTTGTGAGAGCAGGAGTAGCCATTCCAGCTTGAACTCCAATAGCCATAGGAATACCTCCACAGTGGATATTTCCCAGCTCTTCTGCCACTGCAATATTATAGGAGAAGTCCAAGCCCATGCCGCCGTATTCTGAGGAAAAAACAAGTCTATGATTCTTGTGTTCTAGACTGGAATAAGTAGCAAGAGAAAAAAAAAAATATTGCTACTGCAAGAACTTGCCAACTGCAATTTCACTATTGATTTTTAAGTATAATTACCAACCTTCTTTTCACAAAAGCTATACGACACTACTCTTTGCAATATCAGCATTGAGAATTACAGCTGCTCTAATTACCTCTTTGCACATCAGGTCACCTCTAAATATCCTAAGTAACCTCATTACTTTTACTGGGAACAGCAGGAAGAAGTGACATGCTGCTGAAAACGACATCAGAAGGCAAAATTATTCTTTCTAACAACAAGGTCATATGAACAAATCACACCACAAGGTAATAAGTGCTTTTATTTCTCCATGATAATGGCTGACACCAGCGCTCACCCTGCAATGCAATCATCTTCCTCAGACGCAGCAGTCAAGCCAGCACAGAGCAAGACCACAGGCAGGTTGTGTTTCTATGCTAAGTTACTGTCGTAGCTCAAAATCCACGTTAGATAAAACTACAATACAGTGAACATGCACATTTCATATCCTGGCCCCTGGCTGTGCAGACATTAAAGCATTCTTCGTTAGCAGGAGGCTGACGACCTGGGGTGCTGGCCAGGTCCCAGCACAGGCCATTTCTCCCCACAAACACACATTCCAATCTGAAAATTCAATTAAAGAGGAAATTAAATTATTCTTCACTTCATTCCCATGCCCAGTGCTGATAAACCACCATGCAGTGAAGCACAGAAAAGGACTACATGTCTATGATGGATGAGGTAATTTCTAGCTGTATTAAATAACTTACAGTCCAAAGGAAATACAGTGAGAAAGTGAAGGTTACTGCTTTACGTCATTCGTTGACTGAGAAGCTTTGATTAGATAATGTTTCCTCTTTTTTTTTTTTACTCATTTGAACACTGACTAAGAAAATTTCAAATAAACAGACACAAACCCCCCTCACTCACACACACAATAAGGGGCAGATGACCCTTTTCTGTTTTCACTTGCTGACATCTAACACTGAGGTCACCCCTCTACTGATCTGCTCTGAAGTTTCCAAAAAGCACCATTAAATAAAAGTCAAAACACCACAGTGCATATAAACACAGGGCTTTGCATGCTATCATCTGTTTCCTAAACCCACAAAAACTATCTTTGTGCATCCTTTTTCTGCTGAAAGGAAAACATAAATGGAAAAGGCTAAGCATAAAGCTCAGTTTTCAAATAACTTTTCTCCTTGGGTCATTCTGAATAGTCTTGATTGTCAGAATTTAAAAATGGCTACTTTTTGAGACTTTTGCCTGAAAATAATGTTTCTTAAAAATGCACACAAAATTAAAGTTCCTACCAGGAGCTTAAGTGGTACGGTGAAACAACAGCAATATGGGAATGTTTAACATAATAGATAATCCAATTTTCTTGCCTTTACAAAGTCCCCATCAATAAATAAATGCTCTGAGGAGAAGTAAGGAATGTATGTGTATGCAAAGGCAGGATAATTAAAAGATATCTAGCATGAGAGAGTTTTTACTGATTTTATATGAATCTATAGCAGAGTTATAATAGATAACCTCAGTTTTGGCACCACACAGATGCTTTTCATTTGATTTTTTTTTTTTTTAAATCAGTCAGTATTTTTATTGTCAAACTACAGTTATCACTGATTTTATCTTTTGTTTCATCTACAAGGCAGTTATATTTCTTCCACTTAAATTTCACAAAAAACCCTTAGTTTCTTTACCCAAAACAACTTCACAGGAAGAATGCTATGCACAAAACTTACCCAAAGAAGGACCACTTTATCCAAGTACACAGTTTACAGGCATTCTTTGTCCATACCACACGTCATTACATATTACCATGTAACAGACTTGCCTTGCTCTCATTTGAGATTAGTTATTAAGCAGTGCATTTTAAAAACAAAATGATGCAAAAGGTCAGTTCTCAAAGGGATGACACCGAAGGAATTTTCTACCAAAGGGAGTGAAGGAGCAGCTTCGGAAGCTGGAGGTGGAAGCCTTTCCAGGAAAAGAGATAATAAAATCTGAAGATTTTATAATCTGGGGATAGATAACCCAAGACACAACCACAGATGCACAAAGGGCAAAAGCAAATGGTAAAAACATTAATCAGACCACACCCAAGCTTTCATCAGGTCTGTTCCAGGAGCCAAGGAGACAGAGTTTCATGGAGAAATGTGAGTGGTTTGATGGACAGTTATAGGGAATGCCTCTTTGGAACCCAAAGTACTTGATCGAGATAGATTCACTTATCACTGCAGTCTGTGCCACTGTATTCCCAGTAATTTGGGTGACTTATGCCATGGCTGAGCACAGTTGAGCCCCATCTCTTTGGAGAACTGGATCTCTGCTCTGAGACAGGCTGCCAGCACTGTCACACACAGCAATAGCAGGCAGTGATGATTCTGAGTATTGAAACAACTTTATTTCTTCCCCAGCACATTGTGGCAGCCCGGTTCTTGCAGCCCCACTGCTGGGGACTCCAGCCAGCTATTCTGGGGCTGGTCTGAGCACTTTGTCCAGCATGCCACAGGACTCGGCTCTTAAACTGAGAGAAAAACACCAGGCTGTTTTTATTTCCACCTGCTGCAGTGATGATAGTGAATGTTTTACAGAATGAATGTTTAATTTTTACTTGGAACAAGACTTACTCTTTTTGGAATAACGCTTACTTTGCAAAAGGGAGTATGCTGGTGTTAGGAGGGTTGTGTTTGCCAGTCTCATCAACGAACACAACCTCCTGGAGGGATCCGTAACACGATGCAATGCTAATAGGCCAACAAAATTTTCATTCATTCATGCCTAACAAAATTTTTCCTGAAAGGAACCAAATCGATTCTAGATTTGCTTAAAAAAAAAAAAAAAAGCTATATATAAATACTCACATTTAAAACATTTATAGGGTAAATATTTCATCTAAACTTAAAACGAGATGAAGGACCTTTAAAGAGTTGTTTGGCTCCGTTACCATTTTTAATTTACAAGGAATTTAAAAGAACAGATTGAAGACAAGCTAGGTAGAAAGTCTAATGCGCTAATGCTTTTACAATCCAAAACAGGTAGAAAAAGGCAACTCCTATATTTAAATTGTTACTATTTTGATGACAGTAGTAAAACTTCCAGCTGTTAAATGGCTTAATTTGATATCTCATCCATTGTTTAATTTCAAGTGAAATTATAAAGCTCAAAGTGAGAATGCAGGAACACACAAATAAATAAAAAGTCTGCACTACAAACTATGGGCAGAACCCACACTGGGGGAGGGAAGAAGTGTGAGGAGGAAAGTGTAGCTGAGAGGACGTGCTGTGGACTGACTGCAAGCTTCCATCCCCAAGCCCCTGTGCCATTCAGGGTTGGGAGGGAGGTAAATGACTCAGGAATGAAGAACTGAAGCTGATCTTGGGAAGAGGGGGAAGAGGAAGGAGGAACACATTGTTTTAATTTGCCTTTATTTCTCACTACACAAATCTATTTTAATTGGCAGGAAATTACAGTAATATTCCCGCAGCAAGTCTGTTTTGCCCATGACAGTAACTGCTGACCAGTCTCCCTGACTTCTTCTAGACAGCCAAGTCTTGCCATTGTACTTTCTGCCCTGTCCTGTTGAGGAGGGGGAATGAGTGAGTGGCTAGCCAAGGTGAACCCACCACACCACAGTCAGTATATTAACCTATTATTTTAAATTGGGTCTGTGCTCTTCTACTAATCACCACCATCACCACATTATTTTAATGCTCCCAACCCCCAAGAACTCCTTACTTCATAGAGGCCAACAAATTTTTAAGTGTTAAGTTTATTACATTGGCAGTGGATTCCAAGAGAACACAGCGAGCTTTGAAAAACATTGTTTTTAAAAGATGCAGGTGTAGATTCTACTAAATCTGATAATTAAGGGTATCAGGACTTTTATGTATGAATATAAGCAAAGAGCATAGATGATGCACAAAACTATAAATAAAATTGCAAGACTACCTTATCGTCATCTGCAGCAAGTCAAAACAGAAACACTGTTGAGAAGATCTGTTGCGAAAACAAAGGCTAAGAACACCTTAAAAAAAGGCTCAAAGGCAAATGAGAAGCTGAATTTCATTCTTTGTGAAGACCAATGTGTTTCTTGTCACTTTCTCAGGCTCCCTGTTCAAAAATAACTCTGTCCAATGATGAGACAGACTCAAAGTCCCTAGTCCAAATTTTGTAAGAGTTTACAAGTGTCTCTGTTTGGAATTTGCTTCTGAACCTCATCTAGTAACTGCCAGTGGGAAGGACAATATCTCTGGTGAAAAGGGTCTGTGAGTGAGTTGAGGCAAGGTGAAACGGGGGATCTTCAGAGTATTTCAAGAATTGTAAGCGAGACTGGAAAAAGGAATGGTGAAAACACAATGTGGCCGTATCAGTAACTTCATCTTAAATACTTATATAATTTATCTTATTTGTTTACTTCGTTTCCAAAGTTTGCATAAAATGTATCTACACCAAAGAACATTGGGGTTTTATTTCTATTATTAGCACCTATCTCAGTGCAAGAAAAAGCAAGCATGTGCTTTTTAATTCTAGTGACTAAAAGACAAAACATGAATCAACTCCCATTTGGAAGACAGGCCTGAGAGACTCCTACATCTGACTCCAGGATGTGAGAGCTAATTGCCAGTTTTCATCACAGCCTACAATTTCAAATCAACAGAAGCAAAATTTGAGTGCTCAAAACCTTACTCCCCTGTCATAAATACAGTTCAAGAATTTCAACTTCAGAGAACTACATAGAGCACTGAAGTTACATAACTGCAAATGTCATCAGGTAGGACAGTACAAAAATCCTACCATAATTCCTTTCCTCTTCTTTATATAAAAAGAACTTAAAGAATTACCAAAGGTGAACTCTGTGCCATGCAATTTCCCACAAACCCTTTCTGGAAAGCTGAGCCTGATGAAGCTCAAAAAACATCTCCTGCCTTCTTGGTTATTTGCTCTGGTTGGCTGTAGAGGTAAAACCTCTCATTTTGTCTAACAGAAACAGCACTAGTCCACTTTTGTCCAGTTAAGATTAAAACATATGGTTTTTTGGAGTTTTTTTGCCACTTTCCCAGGATCAATTAATGAAAACCAAACCAAGCCAAACAAAAAAACCCCAAACCAAACAAAAAAAATCCCAAACAAACAAACAAAAAAGCCCATAACAACCCCCAAACAAACAAAAAACCTCCCAATACAAATAAAACCCTTGTGCTAGATGCAAAGTTCCTTTTAACGGATTGCCTTACTCAGATAGACCAAACTCCCTCAGTTTGACTGAAAGGTTGTCCCAAACCAGGAAAAAATATAGTGCTTTATGATTTTGTATGGTTGATCCTAGAATGATCACAGCCACATGCAGGAGTTTATCTCTTGCAGATATTCACTAGTTCATAAAAAAAATCCAAGGCAGATAAGGACTTATTCTGCTAACCAAAGTTTTACTTTGTCATATCACTCCTGTGATTTAGTAGCTCTTAGAAAAGGAAAAATATGGATTGGCTGCTCATTACTTTTCAAATACTCATGGCTAGCAGCACAAGTACAATCAATGAGCAATTAACAATGCAAATGGTGTGTTCCTGCAATACTTCTCTATTCTGTATATCATCCCTTCTTGCTACAAAAGTCATCATAGTTGCCCCCACAGAAACTAAATTCATTTTGATGAATAAGGAGATCAGGCCTTTCTGTTTTACATTAAGACAGAGTTGCACTGGAAAATATAGGAGAAACTTCCCCCACACTGTAAGGTTTAAAACCCTCCTATAACAAGAACACAAAATACCACAGAGGAACTTGGCAGTGGCTGCCACTGAGCAGATAAATGCAACACACAGACATGGCCTTAGCTAGGGACAGCATGGACACGTTCAAAAAGGTCTCAAAGCTGAACAGGACACTGCTGTAGAAACCCAGAACAATATATTCTAAACCACTAGTTACCAACAGCTGCACTTGCTACCCTCTGATTTCCAAAACCTCCCTCCCAGCTTTGTAAGTTTTCTTTATTTTCTAAGTGGTTATGCAGTGTCACCCAGTGCCGTGTGAGTCAGCAATCACATCTGCATAAAACTTCAAACTCAGAAGGATATCAGAGCTCTTAAAAAAATATTATACAACCCTCCCCAAATGTTATACAAAAAATGTTATAGTACAAAAAATGTTATAGGGAAAGAAAAGCTACATTGCACAGTACCATAGAATAATGATGTCCACAAGGGAACACAAGAAAAATTAACAAAGTTAAAAGAGGCAATAGCCAGAAAAAAAATAAGAAAGAAAAAAAGAAAATCCAAGACTGCACAGAGTCCCAAGCACCAGCTCCAACTCAGAGAAAAACTTTAAGCAATCAGTGGCCACAGACTCTTCAGGCATCTTCTGCCTGCTTTTAAATTGAGTTTATTTTTCCCCCTCAGCTCTGATCCAACAACACTTCAACAGGAATTCAAATTTAATCAAAATAGTTAGACCATCCTAGAATTTTTTTCTTTAAGGTTGAAGTGCACAGATCTCAATTACTGTATGTTTGAAAATGTCAGTCAAACTAAAGGCCATAGCATAAAGGAAATAAAAAAAAAAAACCAAAAAACAAAAACAAACAAAAAAAACCCAAACAAACAAACAAAAAAAAACCCCCCCCCCAAAAAAAAAAACAAAAACAAAAACAAAAAAAAACAAAAAAACAAAAAAAAAAAAAAACAAAAAAAAAAACAAAAAAAAAAAAAAAAAAAAAAACAGAGAAAAATGAAGTCAAGAAGTGCACAGGCTGAATATCACACCTCCTGAGCTTCAGTGGCAAAGCCTGCTACTTCTCATGGGGCTTCTCTTCGGGCAAGCTCATAAACAAACTGTAAAATAGGTTACAAGACTATCAACTCTGCAACCTGCCCACTGCTTGAGGTCTGTCAATCAGCAACAACTGCCAACCTCCTTACATACATTAAACACGCACATTCCTACAAGCTGTTGCACATTCATCCGGTTTAAGCTTTGTGGACACTCAGGTTTATTCTCTGAGGCAGATTTAGCCAGCAGTGAATACTGCTTCTCTCCAACTTGAAGGCTGACACCCTTCTGACAAACAGGTAAACACTACATCAACATCCTTCAACACTGCGTGTTCGTTGCAGTCCTACTGACACCACTGTGAGTCAGCCCTCAGAGGCAGCGAAATCACCCTGAGGCATCTGTCAGCCCTATGCAAAACGTGCTCTTCCTCCCAAGAAAATGTCTGCACAGCTGCTAAGCTATCTTCTTTTAAACATATTAATTCATTCTGAACAGGTAATAAAACAGTCGCTCTCACACCTGTACAAGAATGAAGCAGGCACATCACCTTAATGTGCTGCCAGTGCTCCTATTCAGGACTCTTCCTCTTACATGAACTACCATAAACTCCTACAAAAAGTTCACATTACTCTGCATCATGGCAAATTTTCTTCCAGCAGCATCTGAAGTGTGAATGCACAAATAGATATTATAAGGAATCTCCAGTAATGTATGGACATTCAACAACCCAGAGGTGAACAGGGAAAAAAATGGGAATTGACTTATCAATAGATAACAGACAGAGATACCCCAAAGAACATTTCCCAGTTTAATCACGACAGAGAAAAGATGAGCAACAGGACTGAATGGAAGTATGCACATTGGTAAGGATTTTTTAAAAGCTGGATGAAAAGGGGTCACTGTACTTGGTTTTGCAGAATTCTATAAGAAAAAAGCAGATTTACTGCTTTCATTTCTCTAAAGCATTCAATTACTTTCATTTCTTTAAGGCATCAGGATACAGAGTCAATATTAAAAAGATTCAGAGTTCATTATGTCTCTTCTGAATTCCAAATAAGTAAATAATTAAACCAAGAAGCAATACTAAGTGACTCAAAGATTACAGATATATTTCCTACTTATTAAAATTTCTATGCTGAGATTTAATGCAAAGTCTGGCTATTTATTAGCTGAAAGCTACATTTAATTTTCTTCCCTACAAGATCTTTTATTCCAGTCCAAGTTGATAAACAGCTTGGTGAAAATTCACATTGGTCTGAAATGAAAAACTTTAGCCACTTAGCTCAACATGTCACACCCAAAGACATAAATTTTAGTGGATCACATGTACCAAAATTTACAGTCTCCAAATGGAATGATAAACTGAGAATTGAAAGAGTGGGCATGGAAGGAGAAACCTGAAAAATGCTGATTTTTAATAAATTAGGAAAAAAAGGACTTCAGTAAATGTGCAGGGAATAATGAAATGAACTTCAGACAAGATCTGGAGCTAGCTTGGCTAGCACAATGGTTTTAGGTCAGTAGAACCAAACTTGGAACAAAAGTGCACTGCAGGAGGTTTCCACAGGAATTAAGCCCCCACAGGCTTAAGGGACCAGTGGATGAGTTTTTAAGTGCTTGAGAAGCTCAGCCAGATACTGAGAAAAACATGCCATGCCATCCTAGAATATCTGCCACATTGCAGGTCAACATATTCCTAGCACGGTCACAGTGAAGAAACTATTAAAGAGACGTTTATCAACTAATGCTGCACCTAGAAGCACACCCTTGTCACTAGGTAATTTCCTTGTTTATAAGTATTAAGAAGCAAAATTCTCTTCAGCCTATAACGTCTGCATGATGACACACCCTTCAGCACAAGCAGGGCTGGGACCACCAGTTCCACAGCTCCTCATCTCTGCCAGCAATTAAACCTGCACTCTGTGGGACAGCCCGTCATGCTGCTGGAGCATCTCCAGACGTTTCAGTTTCCAAGTACAGCAGAGACCAAAAGAGAGCATTTTCTGTATTTTCTGAATGTTCGCAAAACCTGACTGGTTTTGAAACTGCTTTGAATTAGCAGAAGCAAAGCAATAAAAGGGCATTCCTAGTTCAGAGCATTGGAGTGTGGTTAGCTCTTAAAGACAAAACTCAAATTTGCAGTTTTCTGGGAAAGGTAATGCATTTTATCTCAAACTGGTAACAAAAGTCAAATAAAAATGCAAAAATCTGAATATTTTTATAACATTAAATTGTATTCTTTTGGCAGGTGTCTTTGTGGTTTGTTTGTTTTTGTTTTTGTTTTTCTTTGTTTGTTTTTTGTTTTGGTTTTGTGTTTTTGTGTTTGGTTGTTGTTCTTTTTCCTTTTCAGAAGACACACAAAGGAAATTTCACAATAAAAAACCCTTCTGTGATAAAAATGAAAGACTTTTTTGCAATGTCAGAACAATGCATTTCCCCTTCTTTTTCTCCAGCAAAATAGACATTTCAGAAAAACGTATATGTTCCCATGCTTGTTCTATTTGTGATAATTTTAATGCAGAGAACATTTCATTGACAACTTTTATTTGTTTTAAGGAATGTGGACAAACACTTTAAACCCTATTCTAGGGCTGAAGATCTCTCATTTAGTTCTCATTTTCACCTATCATTCTGTGTGCATCTCTGTCCTTAGGATCTGTCAGCCAGACACGTTGGAGGGTGTACCCTGTATATGGTACTGGCCACAAATAAAAGGATTTTCAGTATAATGCAAAGCATACTGGAAATCAGATTCCTCATTCAAGATTCTTTTCTTCAAAAGAACCTTCCTATTATTATTTATATTGATGCCTTAGGATTTTCCTATATTTGTAGATTTTTATACAACTATGTAGTTTCTTACATTTAGAGTAGCTGGCAGCCTCTAACCTTGTGCTAGCTGTCTTAAGAGTCAGATAATAGCTGGAACACCATGCTTGGGAAACATGTACCAGAGCTAAGACAATTAGATACCATGTTACTCAAAACAAGAAAGCAAAGCCCAGCAACCTTGGAGAAGCTCCAATAAGGGAAAGTGAAGACAATGATAAGGATGAAGTGAAGGGTTCTTACGACCTCCAACTCAATTCTAGGAGAGGCGTGCCATGGGGCAGACCCAAGGGAAGTTCTGAGTATGGACATTTCTTAGATTGGATGCAACCTTTAGATACGATAATTGAGTAGTGTTATAAAATTAGTATGCTGCCACGCAGACAGAGAGCTTTCCCAGCTCTTACAGCTTGTTGACATTTCTCACACACACACACTCTCTCTGCATGCCAGCCTTGCTCCTGCTGCCCAGCCTCGTGTGGTGCTCCTGTGCTTCCTCCCCAAGAAAGGGAGGCGGGGAGCTCAGAAGAGCTCAACATGCTTGCAAAAGGGAGTTTTCTCTCCCTTGCTCTCTCAAGGTGGGGAGAAGATGTTTCCCCTCCCTTGTTCTCCCGGACTGGACCTCAAGAACCTCAAGTCCTGCTTGAAGGAAGACGAGACCGGTAATGGGAACTGGGTACCAGCATGAGCT
>JAWWTY010000077.1:23583269-23642535 GCA_035222235.1 Margarornis squamiger | reverse complement strand
CTGACTTGGGCCCAGATGTTGCAAGAGTCAGTTTCCCAGCCTGTGGGTGAAAGGGTCTTTCACCTGGGAGGGGCAGGCTGTTGTCTCTTGTTTGCTTCGGTAAGACATGGCAGAGTGGCTCAGGGGTTGGCTGGAAACAGCTGGGAATGAAACAAAAGGAACGCCTTTCGGATTAATTTACTCTGCGTGTTTTTGAAGCGGTGGTGCTTGGAAAGAGCTCACGTGGTATTCCTGAGGGTGTGAGTTCAAACCCAGCACCGGTCTTTTCTATCTGTTACTTGTCAACACATGTTATACTCTTTTATATCCTTTTATATTTTTATACTTTTTTTATACCTTATATTCTCTTTTATTCTCCTTTATATTCTGTATCCCTAACACCCTGTAAGTAAAAAAACTCTTCTCTACTTACCCAAATAAAGTTGTCTTGGAAAGTTTTATCCTTCCCCTTATGGCAACAATATTATTTCCATCACTCCATGTACTATGCACCAAGAAATCATTATTGATCAAGATTACCTGTTTCTTCTTATTGACTTGGTTCTGAAATCAGTAAAAAATCAGCCCTCAAACCCATGAAAAGCAATTTATCCCAAGGGGGAATGACAGCAACTTGCTGCAGACAAGATAAAATTATAGTATAATTTACTATTAAAATCACATCAAACTGTGTAATACACTATGGGACACAATGAGATCTGTTACATACCCAAGGAATAATCTAGGGCAAAAGGGAACAGTGACATGGTTAAAGATATCTGTAGAAGACTGAGATGAGTTAAGCAAAAAAAAATCCCACAACACCCTGCCCAGAAAATCCTTGTCACCTTCCCTGGCTCCCAGTGCTACCTGAATTGTAAGTAATGATCCCAAGCATTCATACACCCAGTAGTATAACCAGCCTTTTACTATACAGTTGAACTGTAATTTTTTACAACAGAAATAGAAAACAGATTCAGCCATAGCAAATTAAAGTCTACGGTAAAGGTGCATTTACACCACTCACTACATAAACACTTGCAGCTAGAGTCAGGCCTCTCTCAGGCAGGAACCTACCTCTGCTATTTGCAGACCATCCAGGAACCTGAGCAGGGATGTTTGTGCATTCAGCTACCACTCAGAAGCTCCAAGAACATCAGGGGTTCACTAATCATCTACATCATTCACATTTTTATGAGTAGCTATACAACAAATTACAACTCAAATTCTGGTTCTTAAACTATCACACTAGAGTGACATAGCAGTAAATGTGTTCTTCATGGCAAGAATACCTTGAATATGGCAAAGGTGCAAAGAATTAAACTTTACCACCTAAACTAATTCAGAAAGGGAAAGTATATTAAATCAACATACATATTGCATTGTCATGGGATGATCCTGAAGCTGAGTTTTAAATATTTGTATTTTAAAATAAAAGCAGCAAAACAAGTTCATATATACAGAAGGAATAAAAAAATACCCTTCTTCACAGAAATTAATAAATTATTCCAGGAGATATTTGAAAAATAGTCTTAGGAGTATTGCCAAATGCCTGAGTTATTATTGTCATGGCCCAATAATCTAGCCAATAACACACCCTCCTTTCAAATCAATTAAAAATAGCAGGGAGACTGGAGTCCTCTTCACCTTCCACCTCCCAAGGAGATAGACATTCCAGTCTTCATGCTTCCCCCACTCCTCCCACACATCTACGAGTAGACAGAATGTGGGGATGATGGGGAAGGGGAAAGTAGCCTTTTCAAGAAAGAAAAAGCTCTTGTCAAAACTACATATTATTACTATTTAGGTTAGTCTTGTATGATGGAATTTCCATTAGATCCATCTAATTGCAAAGAATTTTTAAAGTATCATGAGCTTGGCAATGAACCATCAGATACCAGGCCTTTATTAGAGTGCTCTGTGCACTGTTTTTAAATGAGTAACTAAAACATCAGAAATAAAAAATAAAATCACAGTCAATTTATTGGTAAATAGTTGTAAGAAACAGAGCACACAGTTAAAAAATTATGTTAATATATTAAGGCTTTTTGTCATGTTTTGGAGTTACATTACTTTCCATCTCCTAAGAAGCACTATTTTAGAAACACTAAACATCCAATAGTCACAAAGTATTTGCCTTATTTTCACATGCATCCCTCTATCCATCTGTAACACCACAAACTTCTGTGGTCCCACTGAGTAGCAGAGGGCTGTAAGGAAGGGAACTGAAGAGGATTTTATTAGTAAAGGCACCTTCTATCAACAGCTAGAGATCTCACTGCCTAGCCACTCTAGTAAGATTGCTGACGAATCCTTTGCCTCCCTGTGGTCTCCTGGATATTCAGAGGAATATTTTCCACCACCTCCTTGCTACTCTTAAGACACATCTCCAAAGAGACTGCTGATAAGCTTTCTAGTATTTCAGAGACACCCTAAAGAGATGCTGAGATGCATTTTTTCCTCATTTATGGGCAGCTCATGATATGGGAGATGGCTGGAACTGCAAGGATCATTTTGACCAACCATACCAGGAGCCCATTACTGCTGGACCTTTGGAGTTCACCTGCAGCTGAGATGCTGTAGGCTTTCCACATTGTGCAGCAGAGGCAGCAGACGTGCAGATGTTTGCCCTGGAATAGTTCTGGCTTAAAAATGCATTTCTAGTACAAACCTTGTGTCTCACAGCCATGGGAAAACATAGCATGGTCAACATCTCTGAATACCCTTAGTCCGTTGGAGACATCAACCTCACACTGACTCTAAACCATCTTCATAAACTGCTCAAGAGCTGTTCAAGTTTGTGAAGCAGCTTTTTTATCAATGTCAGCATGATCAAAATCCAGAACTAGATGCAGAAGAAACACAGTGATATATAAGCACTCATAATCAATGACCCATTCTGAAGCTTCTGCAATGTCTCAGACAAAATTATTATAAATGCATCACAATTCATAAGCTTCACAGTGCTGACCATACCACATATCCTTTCAGCATAGCCTTTTTTCTCCTTAAGAACTACAACTATTTGCTAACTCATTATGATTAATCCAGCTTGAAGCATTTCTCAACATTAGGTAGTCTCAAACTGAGTGATTCTGGCTACTGTAAATTAACAGCAAGCAAGGCACCAGTGACTGTGCCTCCTTTTTCCCAGCTACATCATTATACTGAACCATGAAGAATGAGAAAGCCCACACCAAAGACATAAATTGATGCTCAACTCTCACCCTATGTTTAAAATAGTTGAGGAAAGGGCAAAAACATTCATTATTCATTGAATACTGAATATTCAAAATTAAAAATAAGGTTTAAGACCATCTTATATATAATTGAAACAATGAAAAATTACATGAGCTATTCCTCAAATGTAGAGTTGAAATTCTCTTTCCATTAAAAAAAAAAAAAAAAAAGGGAGGAGGGAAGTGAGATAAGTTTTTCTGTCTGGAAAAGATTATGGCATCTTCTAGGCTACAACCTCACCACTTCAAGTCAGGGGACATAAAACAAATCAGACATGAATTAATGTGTATCTTCTTCCCCAAAAATCCCCAATCCAGCAAAAAAGGAAAAAAAGAGCTTATTTATTTTGCTCTCATTTATGCAGATGTGGTAACTGTAATGACTGAGCTACAGAACTTCTGGTTTTCTTACAACACCAAGTGCTGATAAAGAGGTTTTTTCTTGTTTGAAATCCTTCTCACATTGTGACTGTGACTAATGGTGTTTTCTAAATTTTGGAGTAGCACTGATAAAGTATGGACTGAGAACAATTAATTAAAGCAAGACATGAAAAATGTAGCAAATACAAACTCACCTAAATAGCATGCTAAAACACAGACCTTAGCTATTACACTTTCAAACCAAACCATGTCACTATTCTCTGCACTTCAAGGAGGTTTACACAAAAGAATAGACACAATTCCCTATTGCACAGACTTTTCTTACGTGTTAGAAGTATTGCCATGAGGAAAAAAAAAAGTAACACAAAAGAAAGCTCAGCCTTTTACCATTTTAGGGAAATTTCTGTATTTGGGAGCTCTGCTGCTGCAGACTGAGGTTACCCTGGTTAATGTTTTACCACTGGAAAACATCTCCCACTTGCAATTTAATTGCAATTCACTCTGCAAGATTTGGCTTGCTCCTGATTTTGTGTCAGAGTGGTTAGTGTTGTTTGGCGTTCAGTTTACTCTACCCATGCAGTTGAAAAAGTGTGTGTAGTCTGTCAACTTCCAGAAAACTGTAGGCTAAATAAATTTAAGCAAAATGGAAAAGAAACTACCAAACTTTACTATACTGGAATGAAGAACTTTAAGAAACTGGTTGCTCTTATTTGAAGATGACTACGGATAAATCAAACAACGTATCTTGACATGATTTTTATTTGTTTTCCATCTCTCAGTATATCCTTCCATTGTGACTTTCCAGAGCTAGGATGTGTCTTCAGACAAATCCTGTCCTCTGGTTGATGTTTTCCACCCTAACCTGGGGTGAAACTGCTCCCTTACTTCTTCCTCATTGACAGGTCCTCATCAGTGTAACCTGGATTTGGGCACTGTGCATCACTCAGTCCAGTTCCTTATGCTAATGAAGATTCATATTCTTTTTTGCCACATTCAGGATGCTTTTGGACTATCTTAGCAAGATGAATGGGCATTGCTAATTTGGCTCTTTTGTTGATTACAAATACAAAAGAGATTGAAAAATCCAAAACAAATTCATACAGGTTTTACAGCTGGATCAGGAGACCTCTCTGTTCAGCCTGCCAGCAATGGAGAATGTGCTACAACAAAGTTATATAAAACTAATCATATTGAAAATCATATTGAAAATATTCATATTGAAAATATCATATTGAAATTTAATTATCCCTAACGATTTTGCTGAGCAAAAAGCCCTCACCTTCCCACACTGCCTGGCAGCAGCCCCATTTCTTGACGGTCAGATTTCATTTTAGAGATACAAGGTACTATCTGCTCATGTCTTTCCCATTGAGAAAAAGTCATAAGGACAAGAGGGGCCAAACACTTGTACCTCTTATATACCCACTCTTCATTTACCCACTCATCTACCTTCATTTTCTTATCTCCTTGCATAACCACAGAAGCATTTTATATGTTTTTAAAATAAGTGGCCAGTGAGGCAATGAAGCCTTGGTTTTATACTATGAACTTTCTTTGAAAAGCCTTACTACTTCGTGAGAACATGAAAAAATTTTTTCCCCTTAATGGTGACTGCAGGATTTACAAAACTGGTAAAAAGGCATGGAAGAGGATGACATGGAAGGACAAAGTAATTTAGAAAAAGTGCATTGCCTGCAATTTAATATTGTGTTGTTTATGGTCTCTATGGCAAAGTAGATGTTGCAAGATAACTAACACAAGTATAACAAGCAAGTCTCTTGATACACAAATTACAGGACTTTGCCACAGTCTCAAAGAAGTCTAAGGAGAAAAAAACCCCTGAAGATAGGAATAGCATAATTAATTAAGGAACACAATAGAGGAGCAATTTCAGGAAAGTGCTCAGGGAAGAAAGGCAGACAGCTTTTCTCAAGGGGAGAGTGATGCTCTTCATTGCACAAAACAAAGAAGGAGGAAGTTTAAGAATAAAAGTATTCTATTTTTAAACTTAATTCAATGAAGCAAGGAGTGGAAGGCAACGTGAACCTTCACAACCAACTTGGTATGTGCTTTAAGTGGAGATTCCTCCTGGAAAAAGCAACAGTAAGAGAAAACTGTTTCAGAGGCAGGTGAAGATTGTGGAGAAGCACAATCCATTTCCATCATTCAGAGTAACTCAGCTTTAATAGACTAAGCTTTTTGTACTGCCATCCCATAACCTTGCCTGGTATAAGAGTGGCCTCCATGGAAATGTGCAGACACAGGACAAATCTAACCTCAAGGTGAGGGCATGTAGCTCTGCAGAGACTGCCACTCCAAAACCATTTGTGACTTTTACCAGCTGGGACTGTCATTTTCTTCATCCCACTGTGAAGCCTGGTTTGAAGATAAGCGATTATCCCTGAACAAGTATAAACCACTGTCCCTTCTGCAAGCAAAATTCAGCAGGAGGAGAATTTTTGACTCTTGGAGCAGTGATGAGTGTCACACTAGCCCACTGTCTGCAGTTCTGCTCCTATTCCAGCCTAAGCACAATTTGTCTCTGCCTGTTTGTTTCCCCACCCCTAAACCACACAATCAGAACTGCATGATGCAACAGAAAAAGTTATGAAATAACTAGTACTAAAAAGTGGCAGATTGGTTTAAATTACACTACAGTATACTTCAATGGTTATGATGTCTCCCTGCACAACACAGTGGGTCTCTACTAATTTTTAGAAGGATACTTCTTTTTTTTCCCTCAACTTATAAAACTTATATCTGCTCTTGAAGAACCTTTGTGGCAAGAAAGTACGCTTCCACTTTAGAAGTCCGTTTTTCTAATGCTAATGCCCATGCTATACACTCTTTAACGAGTGTCACTAATCTCAGAAGAACTGTTTGAATAATGTAAAACCATTTTCCAAATGAAAAACCTCCTGACCCATACCCAAACTCTATATGGAAGTTTCACATTTGTCTGTTTAATACCCTACTGGGGTCTTTTAGATGACAAAATAGCAAAAAAACATTAATAAAATCACAATGATCTGTTCCACAAAATTTACTTTAAAAGTCTTTCCATTCCATACACTAACTTCAGTGTGACTGAGCAAGCTGTCTAGAGGGACCAACATGAAGACTGATGTTTTTCTTGTTTATATTTTCCTGTTTATTGTTGAGATTATTTTCTCATTATTTTCATGATAAAGTATTTCAAATTTTTCACTACTTTCAATGATGCCATGATCCAGGTTTCTTTTACACAGAAAGAGAGCAAAACCTTTTTTTTAAATAAATATATATGTGATTGAAATGTGCATAGCACATTTATTTGCAGTCAGAAGTGGTCTTTCTGCCTGTTTGCTAAAAACCAACAAATTTATAAATGTGTTTGAAATTGTTTAATAAACACTTTTTCTGAACAAATTTATGAAGATTCTGAAGACAAACTGCCTGTTGGCAATAACAACCTGATTTCCTTTTCATTATTCATATTCTGACACTGTTCACTGAAGAGACTTATTTATATCTGTCTTACCTATAAAGATGCTCTTAAAGATGATTAAACAATAAAGACTTGAGGACATGAAAAAGAAAGTCAAGAACCTCTACAGATAAAATAATTGTAAAAGTAGTCTACATATAAATTAAAGAATAGTCATTTCTTGAATTCCTATTTAGAGACTTCAGGTACAAGTATTAATATTGATCATAGCACCTCCTGTTTTTATCTTGGCTTACTACACTAAGTTATGAAAAACAGACTTGAAACTACTCATTGTATTGTTATTCCATTGTTATTTCAAAGTCAAAACCTTTAAAGCATTTCCTGAGTTTAATGGAAAAAAAAAAAATTGTATTCCTCATTAACTCTTTTCCTTCATCTTGGAAATAATCTAGAGACCCATAAACCACGGGCTGAAACCTACTTCTCTAATTTATCCACAAGTACTGGCTTCGGTCAGTTGATTACTGCATGAAACTTAATCACCCATATTAAATCTGAGGTCAGATGACATGCTCAAGCAGTCCCCCTGCTTGCCACTAAATCTGAATAAAAGAACCCAAGAAATCAAAGCATCCCATGAGTCCCAGCCACATATTTTCTCCTGCCCTTTTAATACAACTGGTATGTCTCCAGCAGTAAGGTTTCCAACTGTTGGTGACAAGTGGTAATCTCACCATTTGCTGGTATTTTTCAGGCTGTATTTCTCCTTTTCTTCCACTGTCCTAAATAGTTTCTCCTTTCCTTGTTTATGCATGACACATACACTGTAATCACACACCTCTAATCACTCCCTAGCTCAACTACAGAGCTCTCTAATTGTTCCTACAAATCAATCCTTTGAGCTTTCTTCATTTCTTCCCTGACCTCATTAGTTTGCCAAAAAACTTTCAGGCCAAGACATGCCCAGCTAAAAGCTTCCATTCCAAATCTGTCCTCAGTGTTACTAAAATATGCAGTTAATTTTGTGTTTGTCCAAAGAGTTGTAGATGAAAATTCCCTGAGACACAAAAAATATTGATTCCCTCTTTTCTGAGATTTCACTAGTAATTACAGTGATGACCTCTGTGACATGTGTGGTAAACAGATGCAGAAAGAAGCTTTATAGCAATGAGAAAAAAGAAAACAACTTTTCAAAATAAAGAAGTGATCAAATTCTGCTCACACTTACATAAAGGATAACTGCAAACTTCTAACAGCAGAACATGGTTCAGTGCTCCTTACTGAACTTAAGTCTTTTACTGGCACAAACAGTCCAGTATCATGGTAAAATTATTCCAACAGCCAGACATGAAGAGCTTTCAAAAGTGTGTCTCTAGTTGATGAAAAGATAGTTTATTAAAAAATACTTTGAAATCAAGATCACACACCAAATAAGACTAGATAAAATACACTACTTGTTTTCGATAGCATATTAAAAAATGGTCATTATTCAGCATTTTTTACTTTGGAAAAACAAAAGAACTGTAAGAAATTAAGGTGAGTTAAAAAAACCCCTAAAAACAGATCTAAGATTTTTTTTTTTATTGCCACTAGACACAGCACGTGCCAGGAAAAGGGCTCTGTTGTTTCTACGCTCCCCAACAAATTAACCACAGCTTTCCTAGCCAATAATGTACACTGCATTAACAATAGATAACAAACTAAAAGACACCTCACTTACTATCCTCAGTTGCTGCTTGGGATTTGAAGCAGCACTAATCATACTGCAAGTAACTCATTTTACTGTCATCTAAACATGAAGGGTGACAGAAACTGTAGTCACCCTTCCTACTACAGACTCAAGTCATTCAACCTCCAGCTCCTCATGAATATCCTCAAGAAAATAGCTACACTTCATCTCCTATGTATTTCAGGAGACAGCACCGCTTCCTTCATTCCCTTCTGAGATGGGAGGTTGGGAGACAAGCACGAAAGCAGCCATAGTTTTGATATTAGTGTGAAGAACAAACCCTCACACTGCATCACTGAGATTTACAGCAGCTGAGGGTCTCTGAAACTGCAAGATGTGCAGTTATTCCTTTGGAAATAGCTATTGCCAGCACACCAGGAACAATTACAAACACACAGAAATAAATCTTGCTAATATTTTCCTATCACAGTTACTGTTAAACTGTTCTTAGGCAGAAGTTGGGTTCATGCTGCCATTTGAACAAAATGATGGACAGAAAAGTCCAATCCCCATATTTCTGCATGTCCAGACCCCACAGCAGCAGAGTGGTTTCTCAGACAGCAGGCACTCTGCTCTGCCACCCACATATTTTGCTGCCTGGCAGGGTTGCAGGTCTGTGGCAGAACAGCTAGCTGGGCAGGATTTGCACAGCATACCACAGCAGTGCTTCCATGCCCATAAGCTCACTGCTAACAAGTCACATCCAACCACTCTGCAAGATGCAAGACTAAAGTCTCAGATAAGCACCAAGGGGCCAGGAGGAAAAATGGACAGCATTGTTTTGGAAAATGTAAAAAAAACCCAAACAACCAAAAACAATTGTAATTTTACATGTTGTTCTTCCAAGAGTGAGATCTGACTCTCTGTATCGTTTCTGAAATAACAAAGAGATTCAGGTGTATGTTCCTCATGACAATTTGAGATTGCTTAAGAAATGCTTACACAAAACTGGAAGAGTTACAAAGCATGAGCAAACTTCCTCACTTCAATCAAACTGGCAAGTTTTCAAATTTCAGTATGACACATTTATTGCAAGTTTACAGTAGTGTCCATCTGCCCAGAAGTGAGAATGCAAAGCCTAAGAGTTTGTAATGCCTCACTGAAATTTCACTTGCTGATTAACAAAGAAGCATTTCCAACTTGCAGTACATCTACTAGCCAAAAAAAAGACACACTGAGCCTCTAAGAAATAATATTCTGCACAGATACCCATACCTATAAATCCAGTCAGGAAAGATTCTCAGAAAAAAGATGATGTTCCACGTGCAATGCAATTATTTCACCCTTTAAAGTTTATGGCAATATAAAAATTGTTCATTATTTCTTCTTTAATGCCTGGAAAAATTATATGCTTGGAAGATGCTCTTAGTCCCTTAGTTCAGTTTTAGGTAGTCCTGAGGGGGGTAGGGAGTTGGACCCTGTGATCCTTATGGGTCCCTTCCAACTCCAGATATTCTACAATTCTGTAATGTGCTGTAACATACATATGCACACACACATATATGTATAATAAGACACACGTGTATACAGAGGGTATGTACATATGCACACCAGCAACATGTCTTGCCACTATTACATTACAGACAACATGACTGAACACCACTGCTTAGGGCTGACTTGGTTCTCCTTATAGGACAAACTCCAAGCACAGCATAACAATGACACTCACCTCTTTCCTCTTTGCAAATCACAAAAGAGCTACAGAGAAGGCTGGAGAGATTTCCCTAAGTCTGTTCAGTCACAGCTGAGCTTCAGCCTTGATGTAAAACTGCATACACTGTCTTCACATGGACCGATTTCTTATCATTCCTACCTCTGCAGGCCTGGGTAACTAATAGTCAGTGAATTAGCCCAATTAGTTTCAAATTAAATCTTTTAAAAACTGATGAAGAATTACAGCAACTAAGCCATGCTAATTAAATATTGAAGGAATAAATGGAAATAAGCATCAGGAGAGGTGTTTCTGTGCTCCACTCCCAATGCACAAAGGATTTAAGGGCATTGACTGGAACTCATTAATTGGATTTGTGAGCTTCTGCTTGACCCCTGATTTTTCTTTAACATACTAAGGGTGTGTAAAATATGTATAAATGCATGAATATGTAAAGCACAGCTGCTGAAAATGGATTCATAAAGATTTCCTTAGAAAAACCAAACCAGTGAAGCCTGTGATAAAATATTCTAAAGAAAAAGAATACACTCAATAGTAACATACCTTGTCAAAGCAATACAGAAACACTCTATTATCAGTGTGCAAAATATGTAGTAAAAGACTACTCCTGAAAAACTAGCACAGTCATTCTTCTCACAATAACCTGACATATGCAACATTGCAGCAGCCTTTAAGTGCAGAATAATGAAAAATTAGTAAGATAGGTAAACTGACAATAAGCAGAGAAACAGTGAAGATAAAAGAATCTCAGTGAAAGCGGAAAATGCGATGGAACTTTTTTCTATAAATATCTACGGCATCAGTGATGATCATTACTCTGCTTGGTGACCAGTAAACAAAAAAGAATTAGATTGCGGCATCTTCTGCCATCATGTTGAGGGAAATCCTATCTGAAAAGCAATGCTCCATGTGCTCGGTTCCCACTGTCCTCTGCTCAGAGCACTGTACCAGCAACTCTGCACTCCAGGCCCTCAGGATAGAGCCAGGAAAGAGGCAGTGTATGGGATAAGTAGCTCCAAAAGCAGCTGCTCCAGCTGGTACCAAGGGAGCAGCTAAGACAGGTATCAGGCCAAGGGAGTGGACAACTTCAGCTCACACCACCATGTTTCTTTTCTTGGTGGCACACATTCATGTCTCTCTCCTCTCACCCATTAATGACTTTCTCAGACACACAGGAACTGGTTATTTTTTGGACCTCGAATTAATCTGACTAAGCTTAGCAATATCCAAAAGTATTAAAGGAAAATGAGCACTTAAAAACAGAAGAGCTTTTTTTAGGCAACTAATTGAAGACTTCACAGCTTCATAAAAACAGCTTTCGGTGCTGTACCTTGCTTCCAAAGACCAGCATTGATGTTATTTCATCAGAGGTATCCCTCTGTCCCAACTTTAACAGTTGTTCTATTCCAGACAAGAAAGAGGGTGTGGTGACATCTGCTCATCCCCTGGGTGACAAATCCAAAGGTGGCTCAGGAAGCTTCTCTGGGTCACAGAGAAGTTGTATTAGGTGACTCCTGCCCTTTAATCCAGGGTTTATTAAAATCAGTGAGGATGCTGCCTTTAAAATCACTGGGAGCAGTACTTGCCACCTGTCTCATCATTTCCTCTCTTTGCATTGCACCAGCATAATCATTCTGAGAGACAGGAGAGGTCTACAGCACTGAAGCACTTCAGACAGACTGACTGATCTGGTTACACGGTTCAAAGCAATTTGAAGGCTTTATTAGAAACCAGTGAGGAAAGATGTCCTAAGGAAGTAAAAAAAGAGGAAGAATATTTATCCCATAATTTCCTTCCTCTCATTACAATCTCAATTTTTGAGAAACTCAAATTGCAAATATGTGTCCAATTTTCATTGATGTTCAATAGAGACAAAAAGCAGCATCCAGCACTTAGGCCTTATATTGCACACAGGCTATTTAAAGAAAGGTGGTATTTGCCTCATAGCAGCTAAAAAGGCATAGGCAAGCAATAGCAACACTATATTCCATTATCCAAGTCTCAGCCAGCAGCCTGAGTATTTAAAGGACTGTTGCAAGAACAAGATACATGTCTTCACAGAGGATCATCTTGAAAACAAGCTTAACTATAATCCCTCGAGTTTTGTCCTTTGAGAATAGGTTACAACACATATCTCACAGACAAAAAAAGAAGAAGAATGATTTGATTCTGCTTTTTATTGACCATCTTCACAAACATGTTGAATTCCAAGCCTATGTTGAAAAAGAATATTTTCATCTGGCCCCGTGCTTTAGAATGACTTCATATTATTGAGTTATATTTTGTCCTAAATAATGCTCTGATTGACTGCAATTCATTACTTATGAGTAAAATTGCAGCTGATCATTAAAAATGTATTTGTGGTACCCTTCAGATTCTCCAGGGTCAGCTGAAATAAAATCACTCCTGCCAAGTGATTTAACAGACTCATGTCTGAGCAGCAGTAACATTTTCTAATGTGTTTTAAAAACATTACCCTTATTTCTGAAATTAACCACTTGCACAACACAAAAACCAGCTTTGACTGCAAAACATCACAGACAACAATGGGAAAAGTGATGGGAAGGTGAGCAGTGATGTTGGAGGTAAGCACTTCTCTGCAGTTTATCTGCTGGGGTTTTTCAAGTTTGGACTACCGTAATTCTCTCAAGATTTTCTGAGAGCAATCACAAACCACCCTGATCAGGAATGTCCTGTCTCCCACATTCACCACAGTTACCCAGACTCCTAAATTTAGGGTACAATTTCTGGCTCTGCTCCAAACTTTGCCATCTCTGCATTTCAGCTCCCATCTCTGAAGCCTCCTGAAAGCTGACTTCAGGTGGGGCACCTACAAACCACCCAGCATCACAGCCCTGCTTCCTTTGGTGGCCTCCAGATACAAGGAAAAAAGTATGACCATATGAGGGTTTTCATCCCACTTTAATAACACTGCTAGTGTAGTTCTTGCACTGTCATTTGTTTGGGGGGTGTGTGGGATTTTTTCCTTTTAAAATACGCCAGTATTACCCTGTCATAAATAGAGATAAAAAGGAAACATGCAAGGCCTTGTGCAGCGCCAAACCCAGGCATAATTGCAAAACACAAGTCTTACTTCACCACTGCCTACTGCACATTCTTCAGCTTTAGTCACAGACAAATTGGTGCCTATGTTATGTTTGATTTTTCCCCTTTTGCTGTCTAATTTTCCTGTTTCTTTTTAAACAGTACATCAACTTAATGCCAATCCTTTCCTTTTTTAGCTTATATTTACATTTGTATGTCCATGATATTAACTACGTAGAATCATAGAATGCTTTGGGTTGACCTTTAAATGTCATCTAGACCAACCCCTCCTGCAATGAGCAGGGACATCTTCAATTGGATCAGAGCTCTGTCCAACCTGATGCTGAATGTTTCCAGGGATGGAATATCTACCACCTCTCTGGGGAACCTGTTCCAGGATTTTACCACCTTGATTGTACAAAACCTTTTCCTTGTGTCTAATCTGAATCTACTCTCTTTTAATCTAAAACCATTACTCCCTGGCTTATCACTACAGGCCCCACTAAGAAGCTTGTCCCCATCTTTCTCACAAGCCCCCTTCAGATACTGAAAGGCTGCAATGAGGTCTCCCTGCAGCCTTCTCTTCTGCTGGCTGAGCAACACCACCTCTCTCAGCCTTTCCTCATAGGAGAGGTGCTCCATCCCTCTGATCACCTTTGTGAGTCCTCCTCTGGACCCACTCCAGTGGGTCCATGTCTTTCCTGTGCTGGGACTCCAGAGCTGGACACAGCACTACAGGTGGGCATCTCACGAGGGCAGAGTAGAGGGGTAGAGTCACCTCCACGGACCTGCTGGCTCCACTGCTTTTGATGCAGCCTAGGATGCAGTTGGTTTTCCAGGCTGTGAGCTCACATTTGCCAGGTCATGTCCAGCACCTCATTCACCAGCACTCCCAACTGCAGAGTTGTTCTTCACAAGCCTGCTCTCATACCTTAAGCTAGTAGATAATTGGGACTTCAAGCAGAGCAGTGTATGGGTATTGTTCCATTTTACCTTTTCTCACCAAGCTCTGCGAGAAATTACTGATTTCAGTTAAGTTCTTCTTTATTATTATTCAGCAAAACTTATATTTAAATTTCTCTTTTCCACAAAACTGTTGATATGCTTCAGTATCTACCTTTAAGGATACTCCCTTACAAGAAATTAAACTGCAAAACCTTTTGATTATTTCTGAGTGTTGTCAGATTAAACTTAATATTAAATTAAAAGCTGTTTCATAATGTCAAAAGGAATGTTCTGTATAATAATCTGCCTTCTGATGGTAATTTTGTATAATCAATGCCACCTTTTCATGGAATCTTTTGTGTTCTGAAGTTTATTCTGTACTCCTATATGGAAAATTAGATCATTCAGCATGTAGAGGCACTTACAGAACACAGCTCACAACTACCCATTGTATAAATAAAATAGCTAAATGAAGGGAAAATTATTTTAAATTACCAACATTTTTTTTAAAATTTTATTTTATGCACTATCAGTGTCTTCATTCAAATGACAGGAAAGGAAATGATGGTAGCCAGTGTTACAAATTACCAGCCTGTACATGTGCTACTCCATCTCCACATCAGGGCATCGAAAGTTTCTTCTGGAGGTTTTCTCCATCTTTCATTACAAACAAGCTAGTTACAGCACTCACTGGAGTGGCAGGCAAGGGGGCAGGTTCAGCCCCCAAATCTACTGGTCATATGAACATACCCACTGTCTATCCAGTTTCTCTTGACTAAATCCAGCAGTGGAAGATGATGCACACCACACCAAGGGACAAACAGATCTATTCAAACCCAGGCAAAACATTTTAAAGCTATGCAGGACAGCCACATCCATGGGACTTAGCATGAGTCCCAGACAGCTTGAAATAGCACAGAAGACCTGATGATGTCTCCTGACTCCCCATCATGCAGGCACAAGGTACAACATAGCATGTGTTCCCCTCTCCATCCTCCCTCCCCACTTTGCTGCACATTTTCCTTGCAGAAACCACACTAAACTATAGATCTAGATAATAGTTGCTGCAATAGCAAAAATATCTTATGTTAATAAACTCACCATTTTAGTTTTGGAATCTTAAATTCTTTCAAAGTCCTTTGCCTGAAACCTGGGAGCAATTAAAGCCTGTTAGAGGTTTAGCAAGATCAGAGTTGAAAGATTTTTGTAATCCTCTGCGTTTATATATTTTATGTTTCAGACACGTAGTTAAACTGCTCGAAAAATGTCCTTTGAGAAAGTTTGATTCATTTTGTTCCACTGTTTTTCCTGTTTCCTAAGAGAAAACTGGCATTTTCCCTCCCTTCCCTACTTTAGCAGGGAGCACCATAGAATCCATGCAAGGACCAGATTCTGATCCATCTCAGACAGGTGCAGCATTGAAATCCCTGGAGCTGCTTAGGGGTTACACAGCACAGTGTGTCTACAGGCCGGGTCAGTTCTTGTGCAATCAGTCTGCAGAAGCACATTCAGTGGGCACCTCCAAAATTCAGGGTTCCTTTGGTTTTAAATGTACCACCCAGAAGAACCCACTATATCTTTCATGTATCTTAAAGATCTGCTGCTGAGTCAAAGTTGATGAAAAGACAAAGTTTTCAAAGATCAAAATACACATCTCGTTTCTACGAGAGAAGAAACTGGATTCTCAGTAGCAAGAAAAAAATGCAAAACAGGAATAAAATGAAATCAGTTTCTTGAAAATAGTTACAAAGTTCTGCCAGAAGGAGAACATTTCCTGTTGAAATGATTCCTCTGTAAAGAATTTTCCTCCTGATATTTGTTTCCTCATTTATTCTCCTCTTTCCACATCCTCCTGTGGAACTGTGGGACCTGATGACATCCAATTACAACCTTGGCAGAGAGAGAGGATGGGATTCCCAACATTGTAAGGACATAAGCAGAAAATATAGGAAACTGCCTGTATTCTTGAGAGCATCTGGTTTATCTGGGCATCTCATTAGTGTGGTGCCTGGAAGTCCTGTCCAAAGGTAACAAGATATAAGGTTTACACAACTTTTCCCATTCAGAGGCGTGTTAAGAGAATAATATAATCCACAGAAACGCAAGAGGATTTATCGCGATCAGCTCAAATCCCCCTCTGAATGGAAAGATGCCAACATCTCCTCCCTTGCAGTGTAGCACTGCTACAAGTATCAGCTGCCATAACTACTTTTATAGCAATGCAGAACCTGACGTGTACAGAATATGAATTAGTCTATTATTTCAAGAAGGAGAACATACAGGTGGAATGGAGAAGAAAGACAAGGAAGGCCTTAAAAAAAAAAAAAATTAAATTTTGCATGGTTCCTTTTTGTTCTTCCAAACAACCCCAAGCACAGTGTGACTGTCCAACCAGCAAGACAGACTGTCCTCCCTCCTTGATGCCACAGGACATGATTAAAAGCAAAATAAAAAGCAGGCTCAGTATTATTTTTCTTTTTTTTTTTTTTTTTTTTTTTTTAATCATGTTCCAAGTATGACACCAGCCTTGTGCACAGGAAGCATCTGGATACACTGGAAAGAATTTCCTGGCTTGCTGCAAGTGACAAGCTCAACTAACAGCTACTTTCCACCAGCTACAGCAAAGCAAATTGCTCCCATACTACTTCTCTTAGGGAAGAAAAAAGGGGGGAAAAATCCCTCATTAGTCTACCTAATAAAAAACCTCAAACAAAGCCCAAAAAGCTAGTAAAATGGATCCAGAGGCTTTTTGGTTTGGTTTGTAAACATGGACTTCCATAATACCAGGACTGAGCCTGAACTGCTCATCTATGAAAAGAGAAACTTGGAAAGCAAAACCCTATAAGAATGCCAAAGGAGCAAGATAATCTATTTATCTTCCAAAATATAGCTCTTGAAAAGGTTATTGAGAAACAACAAACAAAAGACCAGGTAAAGGAAGCACGGCATGTTACTAGCTTGAGAAAAAAACCATGAAATTTAATCTTGAATAAGCTTTCCCTACAAAGCAATGTCTATTTTTCTAAATTTCTCTTAAATGACAATGGCTTTGAAGAACACACCTACAGCAAGTACATCATTAAAAAAGCCTCAATATTTTCAGTCTTCAGTACCTTAAGGTCTTTAGTAATGCCAGCAATATCTGACCATAAAATTTTGTCCCCCTTATGCCCAGATTTTCATTAGTTTTTCACAAAACAGTTTTATTACCGTCAGTCCTTCCAAGGTGGGTTAAAACTGATGAAGCAGCAAATAGCAACTGTTAGACAAATTACAGACGGACCTATCTGAATTCTCTTAAGAGGGGAAAAAAATCAAGCAGAAAGAGATAAGAGGTTCAGTGGGAAAAATAAGTAGACAGAGGTGGCTGAAAACAACTGGTAAGATTTAGAAAACAAATATGGACAGTAATGACCTGTAAAGAAAGGTGATCATAACCATTTTAACACACACAGGAGGGAAGTGCAAAAATTAATCGGACAGTGCTGGGTTAAGGGTTGGACTTGACAATCCTAGAGGTCTTTTCTAAACTTTATGATTCTATGATTCTAATTAAAGGCTTCTTTTCTTGGGCTAGGAAAAGATCCTGTAAAAATTGAAATATATACTATGGTTGTTTTTGCCAGGCTTAGACCTCAGCACACAGAGCATGTGCTACTCAGGGGGGAATTAGTGAGCCAATAGAGGCCACAGAGCAGAAGCTGTGAAATGGTGTAGTCACCTGCTGAGTAGCTGATGATCAGAAATACAAGTACACTCTCTGGAGTAACTGTGGATGGTGCCACCATCCATACATTTATGTAATAGCTTCTGGATTCCTATTAAACTTTGCTCCTTGCAATTTCTGTGGGATGAGTTTCACAGGTCATACAAAATGTAAAAAGAAAAAAAAAAATTAATTCTTTTCAGCATGTTTGTTACTCACTGATCCTTCCACTTTGTTGAGAGACCCCCGTTCCTGACTAAAAAAGCAAGGGTGAGCACAAGAGTCTCATTCATTTCCTCTGACACACAGTATGGGAAACAGAAGAAATGCTGACTAAAGTATTCTTCAGAGAATTCTAAAGCATTTATTGACGCCATGAAAAGCTCAAATACTGACCCCTATCATACTCATTCAAGGAAATAAGGGTTTCTTTAGTGGACTCAAGGAAAACAATTTTAAAACAAAGTTTTACTTCAGCTCCTTTTTCACTATTTTTTTTATCTGACACACACTTTTCATATTTTTAAATTTTTTCTCTGCAAACAGGGTGAAGCTGTATTTCCTCCAGATGATCATGACTTTCAAATGACAGCACAAAACCAAACACACCTGGAATAAAAGTGGTAAAAAAAAAAATCTTCATTCTTGTCTTGCAGTTTCGACCTCATTTCCTCCCAATCCCCATGTCTGCTCCCCAACCTCTGCCCCAATAAACTTCTGACACACCTCCTCTCCCAATGTTTCTGTCAACAAGGTCAGCTGCAAAATAACCAAAACAACTACTCAAATTTCACTGGCACCACACTGCAGAGGCAAGGCTGCCACAAACTCTGCCCAGCACATCTAATCCACCAGTCCTGCTCAGTGTTCCTTTCACCCTCAAAGACTGATATTGTTTCACAGAGCCTTAGGGTCCTGATATTTTCCCATCCTTCATTTTTACATTGCACTGTGCACCCCTCTCCTGTGGATATTGATCCAGTTTGCCCTGAATACTAACTCTGTGTGTTTCCACTTAAAAGATGTTCTCTGCACCATTCTTTTAAAACGTGTAGGAGACCAGAAAAACAAAACCCATTAAGACTATTACACTGATCTTCCAGCATGTTGATGCTAGTCTGCAGAGAGAACATCTTACCTAAGCAGGATTGGGATTTACCTGGCTGGGAAACAGCTCTGTTGAAAGAGACCTGAGGGTCCTGATGGACAACAAGCTTAGCATGAGTGAACTGCAGCAAAGAAAGCTAACAGGATGCTCGGCTGCATCAACAAGGGCAACACCAGCAGAGACAATGAAGTCATTATCCCTCTTTGCTCAGTGCTTGTCAGGCCATGCCTGGAGTACTATGTTCAGTTTGGGTTTCTAATACACAAAACAGATGTGGACAGGCTGGAGAAGGTTCAGAGAAGAGCCACAAACACGATCAAATACGGAGACTCTCTTTTCGCAAAAAATCACATGGAAAAGACAAGGGATAATGGGTACAAGGTACCCCTGGGAAGATTTTAATTAGACACAAAAGGAAAAGTTTTCACAATGAGAAGAATCAACTATTAAAATAATTCTCCCAGGGAAATGGTGAATTCCCCAATGTTAGACAGTTTTAAGGTTCAGATGAACAGCATGCTGAACCATCTTCTCCAGCTTTTGCCTAGAAATATTGGAACACATGATCCTTGAGATTCCTTCCAATTGGTATTCTGTGATTTAATGATTTAAAAGAAAAAAAAAAATCATCAAAAAATCCTTCTCTCTATAACATACTTTACTGCAACACATGTAAAAATTCATAATATATATAAAATCATATTTATCACTATAAAGTACTATGCAGGACAGAATATTATTTTTCCATATGGGATACATATTACATCTGGAAAGGGCAGTTGCACACATCTGAGCCTCCAGTCCAGGAAACTGAGGAATCCTCATATCCTCAGAGTTTCAAAGCACACAGTAAATAATGAAATTCAAGTTATGATGGCACCAAACACCCCTTTGCCTCCCCACAAATGTGCCAAGCAGTTGTCTTGCACTGGTCATATCATCCAGTCAAAAGAACAAGTTCTGAAGTTTTAAAGCGTCTTTCACTCCTGTCTCCAGTGCATCTTTACTTCAAAAACAATTCACATGCTTTTAACATTTACTAATCAGCTTAGAAACTGAGGGTATACAGATTGATAGTTTGGACTGATTCCAAATCTTCTATACAGTGCATTATTTAGATGAAGCCTATAAAAGACTTTCAGCATGGTTGTGCCAACAAACCAGAGTGTAGGCTTCAAATATTTCTCAGACCAGTTTAATAGACTTTATAATAAAACAAATTTTTTCACTTTCTACTTCACTTTGTAGAAGATAACATGCAGTCTCTGATGTGCATATCCGTATTACATGAAAGTAAACAATGAAATCAAAGTAGGACTAAAAGCGGTATAAACATAAGACCCATGTCAAATAACAAGATAACTTTCAGGTTTGTTGTGAAATGATGAAACCTATTCCCCACAATACAGCATGATTAAAAACATGCTTCCATTCTCTACATCTCTAGCTCCAAACTCACTTGTTCCAGTCCATCAAATAAGAAAGTTATAAATGGCCATCTCTAACCTTATCTAAGTATTAAGCCCCAAGGAGCTAAATTCCTTATATTACTATACTTCCCTTACATCTTTTTATTACTGTGTAGCATATGAAGCTATTAAGTGTTGTGTGCACTACTTATCCTGTAAGCAAACTGTCTGTCACATGCAGACTTACAAATACTGGGTCCATGCCTTTGCCCGTCCTCCTCTATGGGATAAAACAGAATCACACGATGGTTTCGGTTGGAAGGGACCAAAAAGGTCATCTAGTTGCAAACCCCCTGCCATGATCATGCACATGACTGTTTTTCAGTTGTATGAAAAGGCACTTTGCTGGTATGGGGACCTCTGAACTTCCTTACAGATGCTGGAGTGACCAAGGGCTTATGTAAGATCTTCAGGGATTATAATATTAATGATGCTTATGATTTGCTTGAACTGGGTCACTAGGGATTAGAAATGTTAGACTAGAATAGCAGAACCAACACTAAACACACTTCTCGTCTGTTCTTTTCCCTTTCATTTCTTCTTTTGCAGCTACACACGTTCAGCCTGACCTCCAGCTTCCTATCATGCTGGTGATAGAAACACTTAACTAGAACAACACACTTTTACTACAATCTTGTTAATCCTCCCTTCAAGCCACATATTGCTCAGTTTGGTATTTGGTTATTGAGCCACGGGATCTGCAGGCATTGACAAGACAACATCTTTTCACAGATTTTCTATGTCAACCTCACAATGACTGTTTTGAAATATTTTTCCCTATTTCAGCCCCATGAAAGAAATCAACCTTCATCTCTGGCAGTTCATAATGCAAATATGAGTGGGTAAAATTGAATTAATCCTACACTTCACAAAGGTAATATTCCCACGCTCACCACACTCAGTGTACTGATATGTCTCAAAGAGTAATATGTGCACTCATACCTTTCAAGAAGATTTTTGATTAGGTATATGACAGATCTCAAGAATCTTGAACCCCTGAGAAAAGACAGTTATGTGTAAATTAAAGAGACTTATAATACCAAAATTATTTTAATATAAGATCATTCATTGGCCAGGCTTTATCAAGAGACTGTCTTCTCATTCTATCTACAAAAGCAAGGAATACAAAAGACTCCTCTAATGCAAACTTCCCAAACAATATGTCTTATTTGATAATGTCTCAATCCCTATATTCTTTTCAGGTATTATACTATTTCATATTTCTTTAACATATTCACCTGCTCCCTTTAGCATGCATTCTTCTCATATTCATAATTATAAAATCAAGAACATCAGATTTTTAGCAGATTTACCTTTTTCAAAAATCCCCCAATGCAAAAATTTCCTAGAAAACTGAAAGAAAGTCGAGTACAAGAGAGGACAGGCTCTCCTGCACAACCCAGAGCACAACAGGGACAGAACAGGGACAGCTGCTTGGAACTGTCTCTTCTATGCAAATGTAGCCTAAGTGTTCCTAGTCAGCGTCAAGACACTACGTGCATCTGACAGTTTGTGCAAAGCCTGTGATACACAAAAGCAAATTTGGCATGGCAGGTCTGTCATGAGAGAATCATGCACTGAGAGCTCAAGCAGTTAATGGCACATGCATAGGTGAGCATTTTCTCCAGTTACATACTCCTCAGTTCCCCCAGGAAAGAGCCATTTTGAATTTCTTTCTCAGTATCATTTTGTATCATTTTGGCATAACCTGTAAAAACTGTGGTACACATACCAGATTTCAGAAATGCCTAAGTCTGCCCCTATGGTACTGGTATAAGCATACCTGAACCGCATGAGGTACTGCTGTACTCTGCACTGCAAGTCGCATATGTGAGGATTTGCCTTATCTCAAGATAAGGCAAAAACAGAATCCCAGGAACTAATCCAATCCCTCCATCAACAAAACATTTAAAGGAAGATTATCTGTTCCACAAAGACTGGCTGTCCTTCAGTAAGTGTTCTCTGCTGGGTGTTCCTACAAAACTGCTGTTGATAGCTGAATAAGCTACTCCCAGAGGTACTGCTGCACTTGCCAACAGTCACAAAGAATGAAGGATTCCCATTCCCCAGTCATGTGCAGAGATGAGAAAGAAGCAAAGATGAATTCAAGTACTCATTTCCTCATCTGATCAGAAATATCTGATGATCTGTGAAACATAGCAAACAAAATGTTCCCTCCCTACTATTTTCAATTGAATTTCATTCTGAACTTACAAAATGCTAGATGGGACTTGAACTGTCAGCGTTTTGCAACAGCTGAGGAGGGAAAAAAAGTCTCAACCACACGAGACGTGTATGTACACCTACAAACAACCTATTTTCCTGAGATTTCAATCCTATCCATCAAATTAATAAGCACCTGAAATTCCTTATCTAATCAAGGTCTCCAAACTCCTGCCACTCATCACTGATTTTGTCATCAAATTGATTGAAATAAAGCAGTGACTTATTTGGTCTATTGTTTTTCTTGGAGGCCTAGCAAAATTATTTCCTGATTGCAAAACAGGTATACATGATAGCTTGTAAACACTTTGGAGTGTTCTACTGGTTCATTGCTGTCTGAAGATATGGCACAACAGCTTCTCTTGCAAACTTTTGGAGTGATCTTTAATTTATTAACTGTTATTGCACTCCTTTGAAAGTGAAAAAAAAAAGATCAAGTAACTAGTTCAGCTGGCTATGCTTAAACACAAACTAAGCACAAGCATGGCAGCTAGTCCACTGTTGCCATATAGAAATGGTTTGGGGCAAATGAATTCACTTCTGACAAATATATCCCTTTTAGCTTCTATCCATAGATATACCTGGAAAACTTTCAGTTACTCTATTAGATACCATCAAATCCTGTTTCACCTGAAATACTAAATCCCTTTCTAGTGACCAAATTCACTGTTCCTCCCAGATCCTTTCTTTGCTTATTCCATATAATAATAAGGCTTAGTATTACAGAAAGGGGGAAAAAATAACCCCACATACTATTTCCAAGTGACTCTCATAAGGTCTCACTATACCAGAGAAATGTACACTTGCGAAGAAAATAACAAAATTAACCTTAGAGGATAGACTAGATCTACATTCTCACATTCAACACACAGACGCTTATAATAAACAGGCTTTCATAAGGAAAGATATTGCATCATTTTCCAATTGCAGTGCCATCAATCATTTGAAACATTTCTTTTGTTTCATCAGATGCTTATCTGTATCAAGTGACAAGAACATACTGCTTATTCCTGTCTCCAGTCCTGGATCCAGCATATATCCCAGCAGTAGGGGAAAGAGATAGAAGTGTAGAACTATACTTTCCCATCCATGCACAAGTCTTACCACAGTTTCCTGATTTTCCTGATTATTAAGAACTTATTTTCTCAGTTCACTGCTAAGTGTTTGACAGGAATAAATGAAGGCTACTATTTGGACAAATCTGTCATAATTATTTCTAGATGCTAATGCATCCTGCTAAATATCCTAGAGTACTGCCAGTGAAAACACTAATGAAATACCCAGAGCGGGCATCATTATCACTCATGTTTCACAGTGATGCTAGGTGAGCATGCAGGAGAGCAGACACGGCCCTCTCCCATACTTTACAGGATTCCTGTACTTATGCATCAGCTGATAAAATCAACTTTTAATGATCTGCATTGGCCTATGCAGGCACACAACTGTACATTTTGAACATGCATATTTAGCAATACATCCTAAAATTTAGCAACAGCCTAGGCTTTGTTTCATAAATCATAAGATCATAAATTATCACATGGATCTTTACAGTTTTGACTCCAATATCTCATCTAATGTGCACATTAAACAGTTCAAAGACTATGTCTTGCCCACCTCCCCTAGCAAAGCAGACAACAGCCAACAACCAAGACCATTTAAAATATTGTTGCTGCCAACAATAGTATTTTCTGTCCTTACTTTTGGGACTGTCAGTACCTCCATTATCCAAAATTTTATAATTTATAAACATAGTAAATATAAATGAAGAATAGTAAGTATATAGAGATATTGTGGTTTTTTATTCTCAAATTAATACTTCAGGCTGAACTGAGTGATTCTGTAATAGAGCAAAAAGACACTTTATGTATAAACCATTTCATTTTTCAAGATATATGTTACCAGTAGGAAGAATCTCCCAATATAACAGAACAACACAGATATTTTTCTAAGGAAAACCAGCATGCGCACTATTTTTGAGTCACATAAAGAATACCAGAGCAGAGAAATGATTCAAAAAGAAACTTTCTCTGGCACAGAACTGACCAGACAGTGCAATAAGTTAAATCTACTTATCATCTTAAGAATTCTCCAATTATGTGTGCATGTTTTGGCCTTGCCCACAGCGTTTACACGACCCCTCCAATTAACATCCTGAACTACAGCCAATATTCGCTAGAAGCATAAACAACTGTGAAAAAAATATATAGGAAAAACTTGGTTAAGTTTGTAGCCCATAGCTGACCACAGTGGGAATTGATGGAACCTTTGCAATAAAAATAGTGCCCCAAATCAATTCTCCACAAAGAGAAAGTTTCCAATGATAAGGGACACATGTAGGGCACATTATTCTGAAAACCTGACTCCATTAAGTGCTCATTGTTCATAAAGGGAATGGTGTTTACAGAGGAAAAAGTCCACTTTCAACAAATCTGAAATCCAACAGATGTTTCCTTCTATCTAAGCAAAACAAGTTTGTGACCCTTTTCTGCCCAACCAGAAAGCTTCAAAATTAATTCTGCAGGAAAAAAAACTTCCACACTTAAGAGAATGATCTTGGAAAAAAAATTAGAAAAACTTGTATTTCAAAATTGCAGCTGCTACTGAAGTGAATTAACTTTTAAAAAATGGTGTCATTTAAAGAGAATGATCTGGATTTGAAGAGTTACAATATGATAATTATAATTTGGTTTGTGCTGGAAAAAGAAAGTAGGGCAGGTTTTACTCATGCTACTCTGCATTGCAATTACTCTCCTCAAATCAATTTAACCTCTCTTCTCCAGACCTCCCACAACATCCCTTCAAAACTGGCTGCTCTTGGCTTCCTCAAATTCCTTAAGACCTCTTTTCATCTGCACACAACACTTAAATAACAGAAGTGTCTGAGTAAAGCATAGAAGACGCATCTCATCATTTTATTTCAATTATTACTACCAGTACACACTAATCATACAGGAAGAATAAGCAATTTATAGAATTGTAAAAGATAAAGAATTTCAGGCTTTGCCAAAGTCACGCTGTTGAGACTGCACCACACCTGAAACAGTCCCACACCTGACTGTTTCACTTATCATCACGAGAAAGTTTCAGGACTTTCAGGCTGTACCTGATGTCATTACACCATTACAGAGCACAGCTGGATCTGTGACATTCTGTTGCACAACCGAATGCTGCAAAGACAGCATCTTTCAAGAGGCTGGTACATTTTCTATACCCAACAATATTTTGCTCCAGAAAATAAAATGAGATGGACCACATATTGCTGAGAATTTTATCCATTTTTTATACCTTTTATAAAATGCGGCTGCAGAGGCCAAATAAATTACATTAACAGGTAGATACAAGCACCAAAGCCAAAGTCAAAATAATCTTAAACATGAGTATGTTTCACAAGCGTAGTCAGTGCATGCAAACTTCTGTGCCTCCACAACCTTTACCTCTGCAAGTCTCTTCTTCATTAGATTTCACTGCAATTATTTCTTGTCCTGTCTATTTTGTGATCATTATACAAAGTTCCCACCTCCACAATGTTTCACTCACAGCACTTTCAGCACTGAGGTTCTTTACCCCAGCTGAAGCCCCTGCATGCCCCAAGATGAATATAACAAGACATGACTGTAATCTGTCAGCAATGCAACGCATCATTATTACAACCACCATGAATATTGGCACTGTGAAGGAGACCCCACTGAGATGCAATTCAAATCCGACTATCAAACAATTATAGCTGAAGGTAGAAGTGGTTTTCTCCCTCCCCCAATAATCCGATTTGTCCTTTAACTAGATCTGAAGTATAATCTCAAACTGTCAGCATTTCTAAAGAAATACCAGCTCAGACCTAATTGGATTTGTCAGACAATTGTAGCTAAGCAGTTCTCTGAGCTCCGACAGCTGAACAGCTAGGGAAAAACTTTCCATGTTGTAAGGTATAAGAATATGAAAGTTTATTTCAAGAGGAAAAATTTCCTCTGAAAGTAAGTGGTAAAAAGACATCATTTGTTCCACAGAACCCTGTCCCTTAGCAATATAGTGATGTGGTGTGGCATAGCTAAGGTTTTATGAGCTGCTCCATCCAGACAACTATCTACAGTTAACTGTTCAAACACTTTTCCTTTCGGGCTGCTCTGAATTCACCACAATTGCTAAAGTTTGCCTGTGCAAACTTGCTTTTGTTTTGGACTTTTTGACCATTAATAAGAAAATGGGGGAAAAAATTCAGATAATGTTAACAAGAATATGTAACTAGCATTTGAAAAGAAAAAAAGCATATATTATACTGCATATAAACAAAAAAAAAAACCCAGTGGAATATGTATAGTAGCTAAGAGCAGAAATATCTCCTATTCCTCTGGATTTCTTTACTTTTTCCATCACATATATATGTGATGTGTGCGTGTGTGTATGCACACATGAAACTTGCTCTGCCATTGCTGTGTGTCAGGTTGTCCTGTTCAGACTCCTGTGGGCTGGAGCAGTGCATTTTCAAGACAGTCTAGAGGATAATGGCCTAAAACCCACACTAACCTCATCCTTTGAACGGTGAGACAGAATACATTACAATTATGTGGAAGTTGCAGGTTCAGGAAGTATAATAGGCCAAAACTTTAAACCACTTCCAATGCCTTCAAACTGTGGTTCCTTTAATGAAGATTTAGATTATTCCATATGCATCCAGATGCAGAAGAAAAGTTATTATACCGATTTTATGTTGAAAATCGAAATTATGTCAATTTCACTAACTTTAAAATAAGAGTCACTCAGGTTTTAAAATTTATATTTGGAGAATAACAACTTGAGGATTCAGTAATGTTATTTTCTGTATTTGCAGAGTTGGCAACCAGCAGGTATGTGACTGAGGAATATAAGTAACCTTTGCTCTGAATTCCAACCCAAGTTTTGATCTGAAGCAAGAGCAAATTGAGATAATGTATTTAGCCTACCACCATCATCATCAATATTCAGAAGTTATACACTCTCCTACCTGTTGGCTTATCCACACCAAGGAATCCAGCCTGTCCAAGGGTTTTAAACACTTTATGTGCTGGGAACTGTCCTTCTTCTTCCCACTTGTCCACAAAGGGATTAATCTCCTTGTCAATGATCTGAAATTTATTTGAAAAATAAATTTTAGATGTTACTAACACAGACATTCCTATACAAACACCTTTGACTTCTTTTGTCTAAAAACTGTGATTTAAGAAGAAAAGAGAAAGGTATGGGAAAAATTTTGAGCCCATTTATTTTCTTACTTCCTGTTGGATATTCTTATTCTTCACCCATCCACAACTATTACAACACACTTAATGAGTCAAATATTAATAATTCTTTCAGCAATTACAGCCACTAAAACAGGAAGCCACCAATGCTGGTTTAAGCCTCTCCAAGGACTATGAAAATGGCAGTTTCCCCTTTGTTACCTTTTTGGCATTTGTTACCTTTTTGGGTACAGTTTCTAGAAAGTGACAGGGAGGGAAATATGGATTATCCTCAAAGAGATGTTGCCAAAAAAGGTTGATGATCTGTTCACAATGACCACAAACAGTGCCAAGGCAGGCAAGTACGAGAGACTTCATTTCCTCTCCCTTTACCTGAAACATTCTCAAGGAAGTCAATGCTATTCAGGGCACTTAGGTCCAGTCTGTATTTAGACTTCCCTAGGATCTGACAGAACACATACTGGGAAAATAGGGTCTTCTTCCAGAATTTATAATATCCTCAAGTCTAGTCCCTGGGCAACTCTTGACTGTGCTACTGCTGCACACCTTTCAAAAGTCAAGCCTGGCTACTTGTCCTTGCTTTATTCAGGCTGCTGTCTTCCCATACAACTGTTGCAAGCAAAACACATCTGGAATACAGCCCCTATATTCAGTAACACTTTCAGGTTTCAGTACACAAGGGCTGGACATTTAACTCTACAAAATCCCAGATTTCCATGGCCACGGGAAGGGGGTAAAATGGGTAGGTGCATTTTTGCTGCCTACCAGCCCAGTGTGAGGCAGATGCAGTTTTGATAACTCTCAAAAGGAGCCAGTGGTATTCTGAACACCCCTACCTACCTCCACCAGTCAAACCAGAAGCTGGCACAAGCAGCTTCTGCCACACAGCCAAGTGCACCACATACCTGGGTCACCCAGCACAGTGGGGTCCAAATGGAAACATCCTTCCCCCAAACCAAACCCTACCAAAACAAACACCAGTTCCCAAGAGAAAGGTAATGTTTTTCACCCGTGACCACAATTTTACTGCTACGCCATGTCATGAAGGGAGACTATTTTTTCAAGTACTTACTCCTCCTAGTCTTCTCTCCACACTAAATAAACAAGTCCTGTGGTGCTAACTATTTCTTGAGCTGGAAATAGAAACCTCTCCCTCCCAGACCACTGTGTTCTTGAGACCCTGCAGAACCTTCTTCCAAACTATCTATTTATTGCACATTCTTTGGAGAATTTCAGCCCATATATGGCTGCTTTCTGCCTTCCAGTTGGCCACAGAAATAAGCATACTTCATTGCTTATAACAGAAAAATCACTTTTCCACTTCTCTCACCAAATTCTGGAAAAGTAATATAGTAGATGTTCAACTCATTCAGTCATAATAATTTCTCTTCCTCTCTTATATTGATTAACATAGGCCTCATGATCAATAGTAACAAAATACCAGAACCCTATCTAGGAGAGCTCACATTTCACTTCCATATTGCTATATCCTAGATGCTCAGATCCTAAGATGCTGACTCTCAACGTTGAATTACAGGTGGTGAAACACCTCTTTGATTGTAATAATATCTGGCAATGCTCATCAGGTAACATCCAGGGAAATGCCTGAAAGAGGTTATGAAATACATAAAGTTTTCCCAGTGTTTTGGTGGATCTTGGCAAAAATATGAAGTGAATGTACTAACAGAGTTTTATGCTTGTTATGGCTGGTGCTGGGCCAAGTGTTTCACAGCCTACATACAAAGCTACCTTTGAAGTTCAACAAAGTCAGAAGAATGACTAAGGCATGATTTCTGCCGATTATAACCTGCTTGCTCCTGTGTCTCTGAATAAAACTCAAATTGTTTAACAGAGCTGAATTATTACCAGGTGGTTTGCCATGCTGAGTAAAATAAGATCTGCTTTGCATGACACAACAAAAAAACCCAAAGATAACCTCACTGCACAAACCACAAATGGTGCATACCCCTAAACTCAAGAAAAAATAAATGGCATAGTCCAGATATTGATACCCACAGCTTTTTCTTAGCCATTCGACCATCAACTGTATTTTCGCAAAGAAAAAATAGGTCCTGTCAAAAGCTTTTACGCTTCAGTCACAAGCTGCCTTTAAAAATCACACAAGCTATTTTATAATCATAAGGGGACTGGGGGAACACCTTCCCTTGTACTACAAACGTAACTCATATTGCCAGAGAACTGCAGTACTGCTCAACTGGCTGATTCTTCAGCACTGATTATTGGATACTATCATCCCTTCCTAGGAAAGAGAAACAGAAACAGGGAGAGGTATTTTCAAAGGGTCAAGTCAGCAATGAGTGAAGGCACATAAGCAATTACACAACATGTGCTTAAAACATTGCTGAAGACACGTCAAACAGTGCTGTACTCCTACTCATTACATTTGTCCCTTCCCTTGGCTTTAGCAACTTCCTCATATCTGTGCCCCGAGAGAAATATTTTACACTTGAACTGCGGACACATATTATGTGGGCACTTTAACTTAAAACTAAACTTAAAAAGGCATACATGCAGTGTTTGGAAAATATACAGAAGCAAGCTTTTGGCATTATGTAGCCGCTGGTCTGCTTATTTATATATGCTTTATCATGAAAAACATGGAAATCATGGGTGTCAGCATTTAGAATTGCATCACTAGGACACCAACTATAACAAAATCTAAAACTCCTATCAGTAGAAATATTTAGCACTGCATACTACAGATGCTATCTGACAGATACTCCCAGCCACAAATGAAATCTTTCCACTTGATCTAGCCAGCCAAATCTAATGCCTTTAGGGATGTAAAGTTGATTTAGGAGCCAATGTAACTTTCCCACCTGCTGATAAAGCACCAGTAAACCACAACAGAAGCTCTGTTATTTTCCTGACAGTGAGGGCACAGTGTCTCATGCATGGGACTGGTGCTTTTCTCAGGGTGCTTCATTCGAACAATGAAGATACAAACCTCCAGACTGGTTTAGCCTGCACTGCAGCAAGAGCTCGGCCTCCTCTCTGGGAAACCTTCAAAAAAGAGTCTCAGAGCGGATATCAGCTCTGAATTATCTCAAAAAACACAGTGGATATTTGCCCAGTCGGAAACTGATCGAGCCAACAAACTCACTTCTTGGTGAATGACAGTAAGAAAATAAAAATGTGTTTTCATTAAAAATAGTCTTGACAAAGTTTTGTGAAAACAGCACCTGTAGCTTCCTGCCCAGGAATGGGGAAATGCAGTGCCAGGGTTATCCAGAGGACAGAGACAAAAATTCAGATTTTTTAAAAAATAGATTTTTCTAATTTCTCTTTAAAAACAGAATAACGAAAATATTCCTTCAAACCATGGCCAGATAGTTGCATGTTTTGACTATTGTCCATTGGAATTTATTACACTATTTAAATAAGTAACAAAAATGCACATTTGGGGGTTTTCCTTCACATGATGCTCAGCATTCTGTGCTGATGTTGTACCTACAGGTACCCAGAAACATTAACAACTGACATTTAATTCTCATTGCATTCTAAAATAAATGCATTCTACAAGAGTAGAAACTGTGATTGAATTAATTTGGGTACTGAGAGCATGGACAGATGTCCTTTACATCAACTAAACATTTCTTTTCATTATTCACCAGCAAGTTGATCTTCTATCAGGCAATTCAAACTAGAAATTAAAGGCCATACCACTTCTAAACACAATGCCTCTTATATCTACACCTTATAATACTGCACAGTGATAGTATATTTCAGCACACTATTAACATGATGATGAATCTTGAAAACAATAAACTGAATTCTTAAAAATTGACACAAAATTTTGTTAAAGATTCTTGCAAGTTATACCTCAGCTGAGATTAGACTATTTTACTAGAAAATAAAGAGAAAATGACCACAAAAAAGGCAAATTTATATTAAGAAGATTAAATGGATTTTGATGGGGCAGGATTAGATTAAATGTTAGGCAGAAATTCTTTATTCAGAGGGTGGTGAGGCACTGCAACAGGTTGCCTAGAGAAGTTGTGGATGCGCCATCCCTGGAAGTGTTTAAGGCCAGGTTGGATGGAGGCCTGAGCAACCTGGTCTAGTGATTGGTATCCTTGCCCATGGCCAGGGGTTAGAAACACATGATGTTTAAGGTCCCTTCTAACCCCAACCATTCTATGATTCTATGACATAACTGTACCACTTTATGTTAGGAGAAGCATTTTTTTTTTCCTTTAAATCATTACAGTAATTGAACTTAGCTCTATTAATATAACAACCAAAGATAACCCAATTAATAAGATCTTTAATGTAAAAAGCAAATAAATAAACAACAAACCACTAATGACAGTTCTTCAGTGGTTATATCTAGACAATAGCACTCATTTAACAATGAGTTGGAAAGGAGGTAACAGACCAGAGAGCCTTTTGCCTTCAACATCAGCAATAAATAAAGAAAATAATTAACAATTAGCATCTATGGCACATAGTGGGCAAAACCAGGTCCTGCAGAACCTCCTGCACTCTCAGCACTGGCATGATAGATGATAGCTTCTTCTGTGCTTCCACTCCCCATGACACATGGTAGGAGACCCTAGCAGAAGTCAGGAGCTGCCCAAGTGCCTGGGTCACCCAGCACGGTGGTAGCAAGCTTGGACCTGACATGGTCAATGCCCCAGCAGAAGATGCAATCATTCAGTATCCAATGACATTGGGTGCAGAAACAGAGGCAGTATGTGACTTAAAAGATTACAAGTTAAAAAAAATAAAATTAAACAAATATGATTTAACCACACAGCTGCCAGAAAACATTCCCTGCAGCACTAACCTTGCCTGCTCATACACAGTTATGTAGTGCACTTTCTTCTGGCAACCAAAATCCAGTATTATGAGCTTGCCTGAAGTCTGCAGTGATCTAGAGAGCAAAGTTGCAGCCTACTGCTTCCTCTTTCAGGATGCATCACCACCACCGGGCAAAGGTCTCCAGGAAGTTTTGCAGGACCATTTTCTGAGGATTGTTTTCCTGAGGGTTTTTTGGGGGGCTTTTTTTTGGGGGGGGAGGGGGAGTGGTTTGTTTGTTTGTTAGGGGAGGTGTTTTGTTGGGTTTTTGTAGTTGCTGTGTTATTTGGGGGTTTCTTTAATACTAATTGAAACAAAAGTAACTGGACACGTCTCTGTTTAAATCATTGTGTTTCTTCCCTTTCATGGCAACATAGCTCCTTGCAACATACCTAATACATAAACCAAAGACAATTACTGGTCCAGAAATTTGAATACTGATTAACTTTTGATCCCATACATCTGACTACAGTTTTGACTTCAGGAAACAAAAAAAAATCCAAACCTTGGATCAACCACAAAGTTTTTGTCAACACATACCGAAAACTTAAAATCCTTAAAGTCTCCCAGGGAGTGCAGAAGCACGTGAGCCCTCCACTCCGTGTACATTTGCTGGCACAGATCTGGGAGCTGACACCTCTGGGATCTGCGATCCCCATTGCTGAAGCAGAGGGCACAGATCATCATCACCATACTAAGAAAATGAAAGGTCCAGTCCAAGACCCCAGAGCTGAGCCCAGCTTAACCTTTTCCTGAGGAATGAGGTGCTGAAATAGCAGCTCCAGCTGGGGAGAAACCCACATGATCCTACTCAGCCACTCCTCCCTCTCGATGTTCTTTTTCCCAAGAGAGTGGCAAAGGCAAATCCCTCCTGCACAGACCTGCATATGTTGGCAGACCCTGCACGCTCCCAACCAGAAGCCCTTCAACCACCCTATCCAAGAATATGGCAGAAAAGGGAGGATCCCAAAATTAGTGAGAAAAAGTTGAGTGCTGAGGGCAATGGCTATTCCTGGCATCTCAGAGCAGCTGCATTGAAACCAGGGTAGTGGTACAAGAGCAAAAATGTGTTCTGGGCCAATTGAGGCACTGATCTTGGACAAGCCTTTTGGGCAACTGGGAGCTCTGACTACTTGTGTTGAGTTGTGAAGGCAGTACAGAACTGAGGAAGTGACCATTTTTTTTGCTCCTGCAACTCATACTTTTCCACACATAGACGCTGAGGTACAGTGTAATGCCTACCAGAGGTTGTGATTTGGGTCCTCCTGACTTCGTGTTACCTCCCTGTAGGAACAACACAAGCTATCTCACTGTGGCCCACACCATCACGTCTGACAAGTCATGGCAAAACCTATATAAACTCCAGGTGTTTGCTCAGTATTAAACTGCTTATTAAGACACAGTTTCAGCTGTTGGAAGCGCGTAACTGAATAGCCTAATCTGATGAGATCTGGCAATGATAAAGCAATATAATAGCTAGGCCTGAGCCACAAAAATATCCCCTAAGCACAGTTCTACTAAAAGATGCTCTCAAAAAGTCTAATTAGATGCAGTGGAAAGTTGTTCTAAAGTTAATATGGGGTAGGAAAAAAATCTAGCGGCTGAAGACAATAACTGCAATCTCAGATATATGCACTATTCTGACATCAAGTAACAAATAGGAGCACTGCTTACAAAATTGTCTTTATTGCATTTTTGCTACACAATGAAGCATTTGTACAGTGAGTGACATTTTTCCTATTACCAGAAAAAGCTTGTTACAGAACTTGCTTGAATATGCTGAAGCCCATTATCTTCCCCTCTTCTACACTGATTTAAAAGCAACTCTTGGTAGGGCACTAGTGAATGTACCAAATGGTCTCTCTCATTACAGTGGTATATCCCAGCTGCCTCTTCCCATAACAACAAAATTCAATTATAAAGATTTCCCCTCTGCTAAATGGCCAACAAAACTTCTTGGCACAAGCAAGGGAATTAGCTCCTAAATGTTTGTATGATTTTTCTGTCAGACACAAGATAACAAAGTCTATTTCAAATACCCCTGAATCTGGCAATACATTTTGCTTCCCTTAGACAGAAGGGCATGCAGAACAGACTCTGTGAGCCTTATCAATGTCACATTAAACTGTTTTCTTCCTCAAACTTTTCTTCAGCTGCATGATAAATTAGGGTTTAAAATTACAGGTGCCAGTCATGCATTTTTCAGATTCAGTTGTGTCTTTTCTCCCTCTCAGCAAGAAACTAACTTTTAAGTTATTTATTTGTAATATCAACAACTTGCTACTTTGCTGTTCTGTGACAGGGGTTTATGATTTGCTACAAAGATAAATAAAGCAACTCCATCCAAGGTGCTCCAGTGGCAATAGTGGTCACCCGTTAGTATTTTGCATGTGGTCAGAAGAGCCATATTATTTTGACAGAGAATTTACAGTAATTTTACCAGAAAGCTAAAGCAAATGTCAATATTTAATTCAGATCCTGCATGCACTAATATGGAAGAACATTAATTCTTGCAAAAATACATATATATGGCAAATAAGCAGTGTCCTTTGGTGGAGTCTCAATGTCGGAGGGAAATACTCATCCTAGAGACACATAACACAGTGTAACTAGACCCAGTCACTACTGGGCATAAAATGAAATCTCATTTATATTACATGCAATTCCAGCAAAATATGTGTCAGATTTCCCTGTTTCCCAGACCTTTTTACCACTAATGCCAGAGAAAAAGAAAAATGGACAGCACATAGGTATATGAATACTGTTATACACACACATCCAGAGTAGGTAAAATCTTTTTCCTTTAAACCAGTTATACTGTAATTTCATTACTGCAGCAAGCCTTAGGATATCAGAGCACTGCAAGCATTCTCCAACAAGTTAAGGAAAAGTTACATTTTCAATTTCCAAGAGGAAGGGTGGTGACCTATAAAGCTGTAAAGGAAACCACTCACAGGGTCATTTCAATACCCTTTCTAAAAACAGCCCTCTGGAATTATTAGAGCCTCTTCCTCATCCTGCTCAGAACAATTGGAAAATTATAGATCATTTAAAATACACTAACTTAATGTACTAAAAAATAAAACTATTGGAGAAAAGAAGTAGCAGCTCTCACTCATAGAATCACACTGCTGATTTGTCAGATTTCTCTGGTAGTGGCATCTGGATTTACTGGAAAGACTTCCCCAGATTACTTAACAGCTATACTTAAAAGGTGTTGCAGACCCTGAGTGGTCATTCTCTGCAAAAGTCTTTATTTTTCAGTTTATCCTATCATTGGGGACAGGCTTAACTGAAGCTAGAACAAACATTGTTTGCTAGAAGCTTTGGGTAAGCAACATCAGACTGGATTTGACATAAACTAGAGGTTTTTCTTTTTTTTTTTTTTTTGTTTTTTTTCTATATGATCAGATTAAATTAAAAATAAATGCTACATAAGCATGTTTTAAAATACAGGACAATGAAAAAAATCAGGTTTATGTTGCCTACTGTCATTTCTTCTACAATATATTCATCACAAGATTTTATGCAATGAATATAGCACTACATTCCATCTTAGCCCATGATGCAATTATCTGCACTGAACCCAGCAAGACAGAGCATGCTGTTACCTGCACTTCAGCAGGTGTGGGGGGCATAAAAACAAGGGAGAGGAAAGTTTTTGTAAAAAAACAACTGCATTGTGTTACACAGCAGAACAGCCAATGCTGCACCAGTAGACACTAATATAGCTACTTCCCCCCGCCCTTCATCTCATCCCTCAGTAAAAACATACAGCTGTGAACATCTGAGACACAATACAACGTGTGCCTTAACCTAACCATGACAAAGAAGCAGGACTTTTAAAATCTTTCCTGTCACTGTCTTCACAATGCCTGGCCTTGCCCTCTGTGTTACAGGACACTAATTTTCATTAATGCACTTGTAGGGCCTGGGGAGGTAACGGGGAGCAGTGTGTATGGAACAAGTTCATCAGACAGACAGCTCTGCAGATACACAGACATATGAAGGCTCCTTCCAGATGGGATCAGCACAAATTTGTCACGATGATATTAGCTACATAATTCTGCACCATTAACCCAGGGGAGAGAGATGGAATAATTTTCAGCTTCTTCTACTGATTCTTTCTCTGGCACCTTATTTCTGCTTTGCAAAGGGTCCAAGAATTTAGACCAATGAAACGAATTTACTAAGAAACTGACTGGTCATGCATCTCTTTCCCTTCTTACTCCGGTTTCTTCCTTTTTAAACAGAAAATGAATTCACAACTCCTAAAGCTCAATGAAAACACGCCTCAGTGATAGAAAATCCATTAAATTGGTTTTGGGATATTTTGACACTGGAAGTGTGAAAGTTAATGCTTAAAAAAATTCAAACCTGAGGCAAACATCACATGACTCAGAAATATCTCCGCTATCTTTTGTCCACAGTGAACTGGGGAAGAGGTGAAACTGGGAAAAAATTATCCATGGAAATATAAGATTCTGGAAGGAATTTTTGAAAGCATCCATGAAAGATACAACAGCACAGCTCTGAATTCATGTAAAAAAGAGTCAATGCCTGGCAATGCAGAGCATACTGTTTTACAAAAACTACAGCAGAGTACTGCACTACCAGACACAACTTGTAAGCCTACCTACAGGTGAATCTGGACGAGTCCTCACACTCCCTAACGCCTTCCTCTGAAGTCGCACATGGTTTGCTCCTATGTAGGTGCCACAAGAACGCTGCTTACTCCTTGCAAGTAACTTGCAGCAGTTACTTCAGGACCTTTCTCACCGGTTCATAGTTTAAAGGTGGATGTCTCCGACACCCCGCTGCCCCTGCCCGGCAGGGTACACCACGCCAGGGCTCTCCCTGCCGCCACAGCAAGTGGTTCCCTGGCTTCGGCAGGTGCTCTTGATCATACCACGGTGTTCTACAGGTGACACTGATGAGATTACACACAGTTCGCCAGCACTACCGTTATTTGCAGATTGCCATTTGGCATTCAATTTACACGTTACCTTACCAGAAGCGCCTCCTTTCTCTGGATTTATGATTTAGTTTTACAGGAGGCTCCCGCCGCTCCGCTCCGCTCCAGAGCGGGCGCAGAGACGGGCGGCACCGGGGGTGTGCGGGCCCCGCTCTGCCGGGCTAGCACAGGGCAGAAGGGCTCTGCCACCCCGAGGTCACAGGCAGGGGACACGCGGTTCCGCTTCTGGCACCGGCAGCGGGAAGCTTCCTTATCTAAGCACAGCCCGAGCCGCTCCCCCCGCACAGGACGGCGCGGCTGGGTGTCCCCCGGGCCCGCCGCTCCCCGGGCCCCCCGCGGTACCTTCCTGAGGGCCGCCCGCAGGTCGCGGTGCTGCGGGGTGTCCCGGTGCTGCGGGGTGCCGCGGTGCTGCGGGGTGTCCCGGTGCTGCGGGGTGTCCCGGTGCTGCGGGGTGCCGCGGTGCTGCGGGGTGTCGCCGCCGCCGGCGCCGCGCAGGGCCGAGCCCCAGCGCACGCAGCGCCCGCTGCCCCGCAGCGCCATGGCCATGGCAGCTCCCAAGGCACGGCCCAGGGCCGGCAAAGCCTGTCCCGCTCCAGGAGCAAGGGCGAGGGCAGCCGCCGTGCCCGACCGCCGGGACCGGCTCGCCCCAGCAGCCCGCCCCGCCCCGTCCCGTCCCCTCCCTCCTCCCGCTCCTCTCTCCCCTGCAGCAAGCCACGGTAGCTCTCGGGTTACGGGCAGGTTTTCTTTAATGCCAATGAACAGCCATGAAGCGACCGACAAGCGGGTGGCGAGAGGGCCCCGCGCAGCGCCAGGAGCCGGCCCCGCCGGGCAGCGGGGCACAGCAGCCCCTGCCGAGGGGCCGGCGCGGGCCTCGGCAGCTTTCGGGTGGGACTCTCTATTTTTTTTGAGGAGAAATAGAAAATAAAAAGAAATCCGCTCTTGTGCTCGTTTAACAGGGACCGGCGGCGGTGGGGACACGCTAGTGACTCCGTAGGGGTACAGAAGCAATGTCTGCTCCGGGGGCAGGCGCGGGGTCCATTTCTCTAAGCGATGACACAGCCTCCCTTCTCCTTGAAGGGGTTCTTGTCCTCGGGAACACCCTTCACCAGCGGGTCCTCGCCTGACCGCTCCTCGATGTAGTTCTTGATCTCTTCGGAGCACTTGGACACCTCGAGGGAAAGGACAGAGAAGTAGCTGCGTTACGACCGGAGCTAACATAAATCAGAGTAGGAAACCTGTGAATTCCCATCCTTCTTTCTCATTTACCTTCCCGCCAAGCATAAAACATGTGACCACAGAGCCAGCACTAAGCACATGAGGACTCAACTTCCTTCCTCTTTTTTCACAGCCTGATATTCACAGAACATGTGAGTAACTCTGGGAATGTATACTCCATCTGGAACAGCAGCTGCTATATAGTTAAACCTGCATTCTTCTTAATTAGCCAATGTAGTTTTATTAAGCTGCAGATCACAGTCTCCCTCAACATCAGCATGACTTATGGTCAGTGGTTTCAGTGTCAGTAACTTTCAATTCAGCTTGAAAATATGTATGGCTTTACGTGTTTTTCCCAAGCAAAACGTTCAGCAGTGATTTTTCAGCGGTATTACAAAATCTTTGTGGTTCTACTATAGCAACAATGCAACTTGAATGAGAATAAAGACCTGACTGCAAAAGACAATATTCTTATGGGTTACCCGCGGTCATTTTGAACAATAGTTAATAAAACGGCCAATTGTGTTATGAGAGAACATAATACACATAAACACTTTGCATGACATTCATAGTGAACTAGCATTAATGTACATAAGTCTGCACATAACCTGCCTGTGAAGAAGGAATGTGTTCAGATTTTGTTCACTGAGACAAGAGCACATGCAGTAACAGTATCTGGGGAGATCAAGAGTGCCCAAGCGAACCTCACAAGCTCCAGAGGTTCCTTTTCCATGCACCTATCTTGCTTCCTCTTCCTGTGTCAGCAGAAACTGTCCTTAGATGCTCGAACACCTAACATGCCTGAGGACAGCACTCCTATTCTGTCCCCACCTCCTCCCTTCCTACCCGCAGTCCCTTCGGTGGCACAGCTGTGCAGAGTCAGCAGCAGGAACCAGCTGTTGGCCAGGCCACTGGATGATAAGTATTTCTAATTTAAGGCCCCTTGCCTTCTTTTTTAATTATATTTTACTTTGTAGGTAGGACTATAACAAGAAAACCAATGAATTTACCTGCTGTATCACAGACAACAGAGCATGGCCTGTGCAAAATTAAGCTTTAAGCCATCAGACAGAATTAATTCCCAATTAAACAGTGCATAAAAGAAGATCTAACTGCCCTTGGACCTACAAATTCCAATGCACGTCTTACTCTTCTGTGCATTGCAAACCCTGTTCATTCAAATTTGGGCACCTTGTACTATAGTAAAGTTGTGCTGCAAAGTCTACACAGGACCAGGGTTTGTTTTACTTCAGTCAGCACTATCAGGATCATTCTCACAGAAGAAAAAAGAGCCTGCTTAAATACAGGCACATTCAGACACTTTTATTAATTAAAAAAAAATCTTCAAAAGAACACTTTTTGTTCTGTAAAGGTATAGGAAGGAGTCAAGAAAACTTTGGAAAAAGTTTTGACTTTTGGTAACAACAGAAGTGCAGCTTCTGCCTTTCCCTGTCCCTATAACAACCATACAGGTACCAGGGGACTGTGGTGACTACAACACAGGTTTCATTCTCACAGTGAAACTTCTGTTACAATGCACTGGTAAAATTGAGCATGCTGTCTGTGCTTTACTACAGGTGAATTAAAAATATCCATTTCCCCAAAGTGGTCAGGATATCAGTTTATTTCAAAAATGTAGACAAGTAGTAGTAGTAGCAGCAGTATTATTATTGATGTTGTTGTTGTTGTTATTTCGAAACCTTTAGCTCCTGCAGAGTAAATTTCAGTTGCAGGATAACCCTCTGAGGGATGATATTGCTATCTATAGTAGTCCGATGTCAAATCTTCAATACTGCTGGAGCTTTACACTATACCATAACATTTACAATCACTGACACCTAACTCACACCTAAAATATAACTCTGGTGCTCTTATTTTCTGGGCTAAACACCTAGACCTGCAATGTAATTAGTGTGACTAATGCCACTGATTCCCACATATAAAATGTATTTGTAGTCCTAGCTAGAAGTGTTTATTTAGGTGTAGTTTGCTTCTGTTGGCATGCAGAATCAGGAAAAAAAAAACAAAAACAAAAGAGTATTAATTAGATCGTGGAGCAGTATCAGTTCTGCATGTCTTTGATCTGTAGAAAATGTACAAACCCACAAACATTTAACTGGTAAGTACTTCACCTCTGGAAAGGACCAATCAGTGTAAAAGTCTAAAAGTACAACGTTTCTATGGGACAAGGCCTGGCGGGTCGCGGCTCCGCACCGGCAGCCCTTTGGCTCCTGCCCTCCTCCCGGGCACTGCACAGCCTGGAGAGCGGGGAGCGGGACGTGGGCAGCGGGCGGCCGGGCCCCGCCGCTGCGGGCCGGGGGAGGGAGCGATGCCGCGGGAGCGCTCCCCGCCGCACAGCGCCCATCCCTTGGCACCGGCAGGTCCCAGCGCGTTCCGTCTGCAGAGGAGGGGAACACAGCGCGACGTGCTCCTCCCTCGCCTGGCAAGGCTGCCTTGTGCCGGCCTTGAGCTCCAGGGACTCGCGGGAAGGGAAAGCCAAGGGGTGCCAATTGCACCGGGAACAGCGGCGGCCGGCGGGCCCATGCCAGCTGCTCGGGGCGCCTTATCCCGCGAGTACTGCGCTCCTTCCCCATGCTCCACAGTCAGCCCCGGGAAGGGCCCACGCGGCATTAGTAGCGCTGTCCCCGGCCCCTGACCCAAAGTGGGTGGCAGGACCCATCGGTGCAAACCGCGGCCGTCCCAAAACAGCCGGGGCTTTCCGGGAGAGCGGCTCCCACAGCCCCGCCGCCCGCCCGACGTGCCCCGGCCGCCTCCTGAGCCCCCGCAGCTCCACCCGAAGAAGAGCGGGCTGCTCCTCGCTCCAGCCCAGGTCCCGCCGTCCGCCCCGGCGGCCGGGCAGCTTCGCGCCCCTTCTCCGCGCCCGCTCACCGGCTGTCTCTCCAGCTTCACTTCTTTCCGGAGCTGCTCCACTTCCATTTTCAGTTTGTCCTTCTCGCTCAGGTCCTCGATGTTGATGGCTGGCATCGTCCACACTGTCAAAGCACGCAGGGAGGGAGGACAAAAGGTTACGTCTGGGCAGCGAGGGCGCCGGGGCCGGAGCCCCCGGGCGGTGTCGGGGTTGTGGGACGGCCGCCCCCGGCCCGCCCCCGGGCTCACTCACATGCTGCCGTCCGACTTGCCCCTCTGATCGCCGGCGACCGCTTCCTCTCCGGCGCGCCTGCACCCCTTCTCCGCGCCACTCCGGCCTTTAAACCTCCACGCTAATCCCCCTAACTGGATTAGAGACCGCCGCGCGGCTGGCCCCGATGCCGGGGCGTTGACAAGGGCCCTGCCTGAACAAGAAGGTCCGGCCGTCCCGGCGCTGTCCCCGGGCAGTGAGTTCTGCTCCGCATCGCCACGGCTCCCCGCCGCACCGGCGGCAGAAGCTTGGAGCTGGAGGACCCTCCTGTGCTGACCTCTCCGGCCTCTCCCTCTTCACCACCGCTGCGGGGCAAACGCAGAGAGGTCTGCTGGGGGTTTTGGCCTAGCCGTGAGATCTTTCTCCCCGACACCTCCTTCTCCTCTTCCACCTCCCGGCCATCGCAGTGACTCATGCTTCTCTGTGCCACCAGCATCCTTGGGCTCTGTGTTCCTCTAACCAGGAGCCAAGGCAGAGGCAGGTGGTGTGCATGGGCAGATTCCTCGATACTTGTGCATTACAATTACAAATGGACTGGACTGAAGAGGTGGAGAGGGGAAGGAGTCACTCTCATGTTAAGTGCCCTAGCAGGCAGCCAGCCCATCAGTGCCCTGCAGTTCTGCAGGAGAGGGTTATTGTACCTGGCTTGCACCAAGGGTCTCTGGAATCATAGAGTTATGACAGGTGTTGAGGGTGGAGTAGTCTGTGTAAGAGAAGTGGTGGGTTCAGAAGGCACAAGAAGGAGCTAGGAAACTCTTCTCCTGTGGTTACGTACAGTTTTGAGGTCTAGATCCCAAATAGATCCCTAAGCTCTTTAGAACAGGGTGATCTCTCCCTTCCTATTTGTACAGCACCCAGCATCTCTCATCCTAGCAGCTGCTTTCCTACAAAACCAATGGAGACAGAATTCAGGACTTTTTAGACTGAACATAGCTGCAGGTCATTAAAATGGGCTTGTAGTCTTTCCATTATCTGGCACTTCAAAGGTCCTTGTGGGCAATCACCTCTCCCTCTTTCCACCTCTGTTTTTTCCTAATAAATACACTCTTTTCTCCTCTCCCCACTCGCCAGATGTAAGCAGCTGTCAGCAGTATGTAAGATTTACAGTGCTGCTCCTGTAATGCTCTTGGGGTTTGTATTCATTTTATTTTAGCCAGTTCACTAAACTCAGTTTTTGTCCCTCTGGCTATTATCTCTCCCTTCCCAGCTGTTGATATGCAATTTCTACACCCCCATAATCTACACCGACAGCTGCATCTCCAAACTCCACCAGCTGCTGGTTCTGGGCCAGTCAAAACAGGAGGAAGGAACTGGCCAGCCAGAATCTTAGAGGAGCAAGAGCTGTTGGTAGGAGCAGAAACACTGCAGCGTAGAGAGACAGAGTGGTGTGATGGTGGCAGGCATAAAGTGCAGGAGTGAGCTGAAGGTGGGCTCTAGCACACCACTGGCATGGTTAGGGTGGGTATCTATAGCTCTGTAATGGAAAGCCTCCAGAGAGCTGTTTGCTGACATGACTATCTCTGTTGATGGCCCTCAGTAATGGACTTTCTATCACTTGCTGTGTTAACTTTTACTGTATTTAATGCATTTTTACAGTTATTTACCTAATCTGAGTTAGAGCAAAGCAGAAGCTGAATAGCAGCATTGATGGGTAGATGGCTTAAGCTCACAGTTTGATTTGTGTGTGTGCACAGAGAAAATGGAAAATATGGGAAAAGTTATTTGCATGACAGCATTCACTTTGCTGCTATTATTTAAAATGGTATTTCAATTACTTTCTTTCCAATTCCAAAAAGTATGATGAAAACCAAAGGACATTATATTAAAGAACATGATATTAAAATCACTTGAGAGTTTAAGTATTAGAAACATGACTTTTTGCGTTCTTCTGGAAATAGAAAATATACATTGTTTTTGTTTGTTTTTTTTGTTCTCTTCTACTGAAGGGACGTAAACTTTAATACAATTGCTCTGCCTAATAAGCTGAACAAAATCCCTAAAAATGAGGATGTCTGTTAGTAACAATCGTAGCTATAAGATTCTAAAAGATGGCAGATGTATGCCATGGTGATGATTAACATTGTATAGGGTTTATTTTCTTGTCAGTAATGTACCCACTTATCTTTTGCAACTGAAGATTCTGAAAAAAAGAACAGTGCTGAAAAAGGAGTGAAAGAGGTGTCATTCATATCCTTTCAGAAGCCACATAGGTGGGATAGGGATTAAATCTGTTCCTTTCTTGCGTTATGAAAGACAAAATTATGTCAGAAAACTAGGTTGTAATTCTCCATGATACAAGAAAAGCAGGGAAGCGATGGAGAGAAAATCAGTTCCTGAAATAATCAGGGTGCTGTGAAGTTCCCCTCCTTTACAGCCCGTGTGGACTGTGGCTTCTTCCCTGCAGGCCACATATTTCCACGGCCCTGTATCTCAACCCCATCGATGGCAGCGCTGGCCTGCAGGGCTGGGACCCAACGTCGTTGTTGTAAAGGGAGAAGAGAAGAACAATAGGAGATCAGATTAGCTTGTTGTTATCTATGGAGAGCACGCCTAATTTGCAGCCACTCTTATCTCTCTTACTGTATTCAATCTGGAGTAAACACTAATTAATGTAATGTCTCTAATGGATTAGAGAGGGAAAAGTAGGCTGCTCACTGCTCGTCCCTTTCTCCCCCAGATCAGACCCCGTTGCTTGATGGGGTTAAAATCTGCAGAATAAGCCAAGTCATGATTTTTGCTGAAATCCATCTTTCTTTGCACTGGCCAGAGGTGTCATCCATTCATCCCCTTGGGTTTCCCCGGAATCCAAGCCCTCTGACGATGTCTCGGTTTTCTCAAGTTCATCAGCGTTTTGCACAACGGTATTAAACTAATTACGCGTCTTTGCTCCAGTGGCACTCGCTAAGCAGCCTGTACTTGATCCGGCTGGATCAGGACCTGCAGCAGGCTCAGCGTTTGATTTTCGGCGTCCCACCGCCCTCTACCCGGAGCCTCCGAATAGGGAGTGGCCTCAGGGGGGCGACGACGATGGGGCGAGTAGGTAGAGAGGGCTTTCAGCAACTGACCCGTCCCGGATTTCGCCGTGATTAACAGGAAATGCTCTTTGAGCATCATCCCGTAATGTGAGGGGGTGCGGGGTGCGGGGACGGGATCGCCGTGGACCCCAGCCAGCCGCCCACAGCGGAAGCCCCTCCGGCTAGGGGGGCGCTCCCCGCCTGGCCGCGCCGCTCCCCCCGACGGCGGCGGGCCGAGCAGGGGGCTGCCCGCGCACGCAGGAGCGCAGCCTGCCGCGCCCGGGTGGCGGCCGGGTCAGCGGGGGCCTCCTGCCCGCTGAATCAGACCTTCCCCTCCCACCACATGCGCAAGGAGGGAGGCGGCCCGGGGAAGCCGCCGCGGTGCATATAAAGCGCTGCCGTCGGGCCGTCGGGCGCTGCTCGCTGTGGGGACCCCGCCGCCCGGACATGGAGACCGGCCGCCGCCTGGCGCTGCCCGCGCTGCTGCTCCCGCTGGCCTGCGCCGCGCTGGCACCGCGCTCCCTCACAGGTAGGAGCGGGGCTCGGCGGGGCTGCGCGGGGCCGGGGCCGGGGTCGGGGCCGGGGCCGCCCCTGCTCCTGCTCCTGCTGGCGGTGGTCTCAGCCGCGTCGCTGCTGTCTCCCGCAGAAAAGCAGCGCGCCTGCCTGCTGCCCCCCGACGATGGCCCCTGCCGCGCCCTGGTGCCGCGCTGGTACTACGACAGGCACACTCAGAGCTGCCAGGAGTTCACCTACGGGGGCTGCTACGGCAACGCCAACAACTTCCTCACCTTCGACGACTGCGAGAAAAACTGCTGGACCATCAAGAGTGAGTCCGGGGACCGGCAGTGCCCCAGCGGGCCCCGGGGAGGCAGGGAGCGGGCGGGGACCTTCGGGGACATCGTGAAGGCTGCGCACCTTGTGGCATGCTCTGCAACCACCCGGTGTATCTTAGAGTCATAGAATTGTTTAGGTTGGAAAGGCCTTTAGGATCATCGAGTCCAAGTGATGTCCCTCCTGCTTGTTGCTGCTTCTTGCTGATGTCGGTTTTAGGCAGAGAAACCAGAGTGGGTTGTCTCAGAGATGACATGTGGAATTTGTCTATTAATATTTTAAACATAATTTAATATTGCAGTACTGGCTACTCAATGCATTAGATTCCTTCTGTAAATCTTATCCCACTTTGTTAAAGAATACAGGTGGGACAAGGTGGGACTTGTTTGCAATTGGAGTAATAATATTTTGCCTACATTGCCATGTTGTTCTGCCCATGAAGAATGAAGGGTTGATTTTACAGAGGATGATATTATTTCTATTGCAGAAGTGCCCAAATTGTGCCGGATGGAAGCTGATGGAGGGCCTTGCAGGAGTCATTTAAGAAGATATGCCTTTAACTTGAGCTCGATGAGGTGTGAGGAATTTATCTACGGTGGCTGTTATGGAAATGGCAACAACTTCAGAGATTTGCAGTCTTGTGTGGACCACTGTCTGCCAGAAAGAAGTAATGGCTGTTCCAAATTTTTAATAAAATAGATGGTTTGAAAGTGATATGAAGATGATACTTTATTTGATATTTTCCTCTGGATACTCGTACAGTGGTATTTTTGAAGATGTCTGTGAAGAAGATATTTATATTGTCCACTTTAACGTGTTACTTGTCTCGGCTGTTATTGGAAGTGCTAAAATGCTGTGACCTTAAATAAACCCACAGCTACACCCAACCAAGTCCTTTACTTCTAGAGAGCTGTACAGGTGTACCTGATGGGAAGTAACAAGGTTGGAGATCTGTGTTGAGGCAAATGTGTCAGACATTGTGGCTGTCACGTTCAGGGTAGTGATACTGTAATATAAAGCAGAAGTGCCTTTCTAAAATTCAGGCCTTAAAGATGGTGTCAGGTGGCTCGGGTTTTCGGCACTTGACAGCTCAGGTTTTGATAAGTGTTTTGCGTGATGCGGTTCTTCACTGTCTTTCCATGTGAGCTATAAATAAGAAAGGTCGTAATTATGAGCAGGTGACTATAGCTAAGCACTGTCATGAACACCAGGTTAACATCCAGTGCAAGATAGAACTTTTGAAGTAGAGAGATCTACCAGAATGTATAAAAGCTGTCACTGCTTAACCTTTATTAGTGATTGATGACAGTTATTTGTGGTTGATAACAGATTGTCAGCATTTTCTTATGTGAATGCTGATTTGTTTTTAATTTCTCTGTTGCACATATAATGAGTTGATAAAGGGTCTACAGCAAGAAAAGTAAAATTTCATTGAGGCAAAATGAAACATGATTCTTTTGAGAAAAATAGTGGAATCTGTAATTTTTGCTGCAAGCATACAGAATTTGCTGGAAAAAATCATTGCAAGATAGTGCCTTTTTTTTTTTTTTTTTCCTCTACAGAGGTTGTTCCACTGAAATTATTGTTATGTTCCTTTATATGTGGAATAAGACTACGTAAATATCTCGACCATCACATGCATGGCACCACAAATGGGGAAAGCTGATGAATTTCACTTGTGGGATAATAATCCTGTTTTATAGGGTGGTCTGTTGTTTTCTCAAATTCACAGCTCACAGGAATAAGATGTTGTCGGTTCCTGAAGTAATTTGTAATAGTTGTGTCAATTCACTGGGAAAAAGAGCTGTTTAGACACAAATTTATTGCAGGGTAAATTTTAAGAAGCCAGGCACAGAGATTACATTTATGTAATTTTTCTTTCTCTTTTTTTCCCCTCTTTGTTCTTTTTTTCCCAAGCTGGTCCCTTGCTATGTTATAGCCCGAAGGACGAAGGACTGTGTTCCTCCTCTGTGCCCCGCTATTACTATGATGCGAAGACTAAATCATGTAAGGAGTTCAAATACACCGGCTGTGGTGGAAATGCCAATAACTTTGTTACTGAAATGGATTGTTACAATGTCTGTAGAAAAGGTAAGGTTTTTTGTATTTTGTCAGTCACAGGATGATAAAGCAATCCACATAGAGCAACCAGTGTTCACAGTGTTCTTTTACTCACCTTGGCTTGCTACAAGGGTATGTTTTTGCATTTTGGACTTGATGTTTTCAAAGTCTAGGAAAATTGAAATGCAATGGTATGTCCTTCTGGCAGGATCAGTCCAATGTGAGGTGGTTACACCATATTTGAATGACGTATTTGAATGGCACACAAAAAGACCAAGCCCAGTTATTTACTGGAACCCACAAAGAATCAGTCTTTAAACTGTTTAGTACCTGCATGAATGCTAATTAATGTGTGCTTCTATTCTGGATATTTTTAAAATAGGATTAAAATGAGTTGTGAAATCAATTTACTTTTTCCCATAGTATTTTCAAACGTTACCACCCTACCTCAATTCCCTGCTGTTAACTCCCATTTCCCATTCCCATTCCTAAAGATTTCTGCCTTATCAGTTGTGCTGAGTCAACTGTTTCTGTGACCGTGGAGGGAAGGCTTGGAATGATAATTGATTTTTCCTAAAGGTCTTATTTCAACCAGCTAGTGGCTGTGCTTGTAAATCAAAACAGTTGTGCTTTTACTTGCAGTCATATGCTCATACCAGCTATTGCAAGTCTTAATACTCTAGTTTAATTAATTTCATATTAAAATAAATGAGAAGGAGAAAAGCACAATTGTGTGTTGTCCCCCTGGAACACTCAGAAAGCAGACATAGCAGAGTATTTTAAAAATTGGCACTAACAGGAAAGTAATTTAAGGCTGTATCTAACATGTACATTGCCTTTGGGAAAATAAAAACAAAAAAGAAAAAGCTAAAAAGTAGCTCTGTTTTAAACATGATATACACAAGAGTGGAGCTGGGAGATGATTCTTTAGTTCTAGGCTGGAAATCCAGGATTGAGGCCAAGATTGCACCCCAAGCACAATCCTCAAAAATAAAAGTATTGCCTGCCAGTTAGTCATGACAGTAATATTTCTGTGGATGACAAGTCTGATTGTGTCTCTGCCATTGTAGTATTATAAGACAGTCTTTAATAACATGCTAATTTTATCTGAGATGCTTGTGATTATCTAATTTGCATCTATTACTACCTGTGAAGTAGGGCCAGGCTCCAGTCTGGACCGTGCAGGGAGAGAGAGGAAAGGAAACTGCCTCTTCAGCATCTGGCCTCTGTGCTTTGCCTCTGCCCACGCCCAGCCAGATCCACCTGGGCGTTCTTTCTTCCTCACTGTTTTGGGGGTTTTTTGTGTGGAAGAAAGAAGTAAGGAAGTGCTGTCTGTTTGGTAACTAGAGCACCAGACACCCAAACATACAGTATCAGTTATAAGCTTTTTCACCAACTTGTGAAATCCACAATTCAGTAAGGCTTGGTACAGCCAAAGACCAAGGTTAAGGGCATAATTAGTGCTAATTAATGTTGTACTATACGTATTCATTTCTATAGCTTGGGAGTGCACAGCAATGTTAAGCAAATAATTTAGGTAATTTAAGCCACTCCTGTCTTGCTCCCATAATTTCACCCTCAGCATCTTTCCTGTTACCTTTTGGAGTTTCAAGTTGAATTCAGTTGACTTTCCCTGTGCAAATACACAACTGTTTGCTAATTTCATCTCTGTTTTAAGTGAAAAGGTTTCTGATTAATTTCATTTTAAAAAAGCTTACATTGGAAAAAAACCAAACATGTTGGGGTGACAGTGAAAGGAATGGGAACTGGTACTGGTAAATAAATAGCGTAAAGACAAAGATTTTCCATCAAAAGTGGTTTTTGAACTGCACTCACATTTCACGCAGCTTTGTAAGCATTTCTGGAATTAACTCTGTCTTAGGCTACTCTGCAGCTTCTCTTGAGTTTTGTGCAGAAACCCAAATCATTTAATCTTTTCATCTCCCATAAGCACTGGCTATATTTTAGCCTTTTCCCCACTGTTCAGAGAAAAGTAATAATAGTTTGAGTTTTTTTGTTTGTTTGTTTTTCTTAAGACAGAGCAGTGTATTTAGTTCTGTTCTGTTGTCACTAGATAAGGACAGCTAGATAAGACCTTGATGCCTGCTCAAGGAAAACAGAGGATTCCAGAACAGGATTCCAGTGCCAAAAGTGAACACACTGGAGATCTTAGTGTGTGAGAATAGGGTGTGCAGAACATATTTTACAGTTTCTGATATGTTTGTTACTATTGGACAACCACTTGAACAGCATAATATGTGAAAAACCTTCTCCAAACAATAAAGAGTAGTAACAATTTTGTCATGCTGTTTCCCTAACTGCCTTCTTTGTTTTTTCAGCAGGGACTCAGAAACCAAGAATCAACAAGCCAATGAATGTATCTCGCAGAAAAATAATGAGAAAACTGATAAAAAAACCTCAAATGTATAACCTGAAGTCTTAAAGCTGATGTGCACTTGGATGTTTGAAACACCTTCTATTCATTCCACTTTCTTCTTTTGTAAGATAGTTTCCACACAGTTTTATACTGACATGGTTCTGTATTTCAGAACTGCCTTTTATCCAACTTACTTTTTTATAAAGAACTGCGTTTAATAGAAGAATGAACTTAAGTTTGGTTCTTCTGCTCTGTCTTTGCAATAATACTTTGGCAAAGATAGGTGTTTAGATTTCCATGTTTTTATGGGGGAAATGTTACTACTGCCTTAGGAAAATATTTCAGCTGTTGCAAATCAATTAAGATTTGAAAAATCAATTTTTCCCTTAGTATAACTAAGAGGCAAACAACAGTTAAAGTCTGCCATGGATTTTTTTGTTTGTTTGTTTTCATCCTCTGCTTGCTAAAGAAAATGAATTTTTCAAAAGTGTGTTCAGAGATTTATTGCCCTGCCATTTTACACACTTTGGCACTATCATTTAAATAGACTGCCCTTTACAGTTAACATTCATAGTCAAGGCTTTCAGAAGCCTTCATAACAGTAGAAGAAGTATAAACTTAAATGCAGTTCATCCCACAAGAGAGAATGGGGAATTGAGATACTTTGATAAACACTCTGGCAAAGGCAATGAGTAAACTAGTTGAGTATTAAAATAAAAATGTAGCCATTACTTTTCATGACATTTGAAATTTCTGGTAAGTTACACTCCAGATTCTTGTATGACATAGATCAGCATACTTTTACTGATTTTAATGAAGCTATGCTGAATACATCTGTAGAGGATCTTGATATTTGTGTTAATGCGATGACTGTTAGAGCAGAACAGCAGAAGCTTCTGCAACTTTTTTTCTGCAAAAATGTAATCCCTCTTTTGAGGCACTATTGTATTTCTTATGGTAGATTATGCCTGATATTATTGCACATTCTTTTATGTTTTGTATTTCAGTCATGTCTGAATTTCAATTAATTTCACCTACAATGTTTTCTAAATATAAATTTGTAAGTATTATTAATAAAATTTTTTTTGGGGGAAAAAGAGAGCTTGTTCTGTCATCATATGAGTTATATACACCAATATGTGTAATGGAACCTATTATTTGCTAATTATGACTCTAGCAGGATTTAGTTGTCTCTTCAATCATTTCCTTATACTGAGGTCTTTATTTGAAGAAAGCCAATAAATTGCATTGATGTCATTCATCCCCAGCAGTCTTTGTGGCTCAACTGGCTCTCTAAGGAGCTGCTCTCAAAGGGGTGCTTAGTTAAGCTGATTGTTGCTGCTGTGTCTCTTGTTGGATGGTGCACTATCTGGGTAATATATTGGTTGCTTGAAATGACATTGGCTATCAATTAGAAGAATTCAGGTAAGTACTTTATACCCATCTCAGAGAGGGAACATGATGGGCAAACTAGTCAAGATTTGTTTTTTTCTTACTGATGTTTCTCTCACTGCTGGATTTTCAATTAAAGTAGGGGGCTCTGCTTGCCACAGTTTTCTACCACTCTGGTTCCTAGTCTCAAAAACCATTCTTACTTCAATTAATCTATTGCTTATTGCAGATGAATGAGGACACTGTGACAGAAAATTGCAGGTAAGTAGGGACACAGTTCAGTGTTTGTCCCATGCCAAACCTCTTCTTTGGTAACCAGCCTTCAAACAGAAAGGGGCTAATCTAAACTTCCTGGGGGAGCCAGGGCACTGCCTGTATCACTTTTCATGGGTGGTGAGTTTTGACCATGCTGTTTAGAGCAGCAGCTCAGAGTGTCCTCTGAATACTTTTTCATACCAAACACTAACGTTTGGGGCGCCCCAGTTGCATTTGTTCCAAATGTCTCACCATGGCTTAAGAAAACACAAGCCTGTTTCAGAAGTTAAAGTTCAATTTAAATGCTGTTTTTTAACTGTAGAGGATGACTGTCTTTTAACTATGAGGTGTAATCTCTGGCAACATGTTTGAGAAATTAGACTTCTACTGGATTATCTTTGTATGGAATACAAAAGTGGAAGTGGTCCTGAGATTTAAAAGGAGGCCAAAATCTGAGAGCAGCTCCAGCTCACTGGGGACTTCTTGGTCTTCGAATGGGGTGCCTTGTCACATATCATGACATGTCTTGAGCTATGCAATACCCAGCTAATGTCCTGGAAAGAATCTAATGGTTTGGTACCCCTCTGCTCATGTCCCCCTCCAGGGCCCAGAGAGAGCTGTGTTGATGGCCTGGGCTGCACCCAGGGTGCCACAGGGGCCACTGCAACCCTTTGTAATGCAGCTGCTCCACAAGTGCTCCCTTTTCTTGCATAAAACATAACTGAAAGTCTAAGAGCTTACTGCTACTCAGTGAAGTATCAGAAGCTTAGACTTTAATCCCTTATTTACCTGACGTCATGCAGAAACATAATGTAAACAATCCATAATTTTCACAAGGTTTCCTAGTGAGCAGGCTATAGAGTATTCTGGAGGAGAATGGAGGGGGTGGCGGGAGAGGAAAGAAAGAGGCCATGGAAGCTTTTTCAGTCCGTTAGTGAAGGTGTTCCGTAAGTTGTACCATATTTTCAGGTAAATACTGTAATTTATTTATTTATTTTTTTACCCTACAAAGAATTTTGGCTGTCACTGTACTGGTTTGCTTCACGTTCTTGTGTTATTCTAATATGCCTTCAGACTGCTGTGACTTCGACTAAATAATTATAATCTACAGCCTTTTATATGACTCATGACTTACTTCCTTTTTCAGTTGCTGATGAGACAACACTGGCCCAAGGTTGGGCCAACTGTTAGTGTTTTGCTATGTTGAAAATTAACACAGCCCATACCATCCTACAAATTAGCTGTTATTATAGTAGCCAGTGTCCAGCATCTGGCATTGTGTGTCACAGTGCAAATTTCTGCTCCATAGGAGGGAAGCAGTGATTATAATCAGTTGGGTTCATCTTGTCTTGCATAGGCAAACTGCCACTGAAACTCATGACTAGTGATTTGCATGGGGCAGTCATACCTGCTTGCTGAAAAGCAGTTGCTGGACTAAGCAGATTTGAATAAACTGCATTGCAACATCCCTGCTCTTTATCTTCCATTACGGCACATTATTCCAGTTAATTTCTTATTGATAACTTACAAAGAATTGTATCAAAAGCTCTATAAAAATTAAAATCTGCATTGATTTTTCATCATAGATCTGTGGCAAGGAATTGCTTTGTAAAGTATTTCCAGAGTAGGAGAGTGGTGTCATCTTTATATATCAATGGAATTTTAAGTGTCAAAAAGAGAAAAGGGGAAAAAAATCCATGTGGTAATATTTTTATTGATAAGTTAAATGCTGACAATCAGAATTTCACTCATCTTATTTTAACAGTGATTTGTCCAAATAAATGGTTTTCTCAGAATTCCATATTTTAGGAACAAACTGGGGATGAGTTCAGCTTGTATCCCTGGAGTCAGATTTCTGAGTGCCCTGTTTCTCTGCCACTTCTCAGCAGTAGAGGAGGTAGAAAACATGGAACATTTTCTTAGAAAAGAATAATTTATTAGAAGCAATGGATCCTGTTAAAAAAAAAAAAATCCTAAGATTGTCTCAGTTTACAGGTGAGAGATTTTATCCCTAAGCTTGAAGTCAGCTGTACTGCTGAGGCCAGCTGTTCTGAACCAGACAGGGACAAGAAATCTGTTCTAGATAAATGCAGTCCAGCTCTAATTATGTGAATCTGGAAGAACCACACTGAGGATGTGCCAGAATTATTATTCATTTACACTAGTGTTATTGAAAGCAAAATCTGTCCCATTATCTTTCTAGAAAAAAAGACTATCACTAGCAATAATTAGGGCAGAGATACTTCTGTTGAAGTAAGCCTCATTTTTCAGTGTGTGGTGGTCCTGTGCAGTAATGACTATCATCTGATAAACTACTTAATTGCTGAGGAGAAGGGCTTTAATATATACAGCCTAATGAACAGCAGTGATATTTAAAAAGTAATCTATGTAAGCAAGATGCATAAAAACATGCTGTTTGAGGTATTAGCCACTGACGTAACGATGAACTGTGATTTCCGAATAAATGCCAGAGAAATGAGCATTCTCAGCTCATGTGTGAACTATTCATAAAAGGGAGATAGTTCAGGCAACTTAAAGACTAATTTATGAAATTTAAAACATTGTATCTATTATGTGTGAACAAAACAAGTCACTTTTAATGAAGGTTGCCTTTGTACTGGCATCACTGACTGTAATTTCAGATGAATATGGACAAAACTGATGTATTCCAGACAAACTGGATTAGGTACCTAACTGCTTTTGTGTGAGGGGTTTTAAATGCAGTTTCAACTGCATTTAAAAGCACATCACATTGTCTGACTTGGTAGGGCTGAACTTCATGTTGGTGAGTATATAGTAATATTAAGCCTTATTATTTTCTCAGGCCAGATCCTCATTAAAGGCCTTAATGTATCAACTATGGGTAAAGTGCTTTAATAAATCTGCCAGTTGAATTACAATGGTTTTGCTCAGTGAGCTTTTTTGGAGGAAGGATAATAGGAAGTTTGCAGCATCTTTTCTAAGTGGGAACACCTCTTTATATTTTTTAAAGCTTAGTGTAAAATGCAGTAATAAAACTCATAGTATGTGATAAATGCATATGAACCCTATTGTCTATGGGATATTTTTTCTGTGTGTGGGAAGCAAAATAAAGAGGATAGATTACACTAATAAAAGCTATTTAAAAATTCAAGAGAGTAAGGCATTTACTGGCATTACCAAACCAGAAAAAAGCTTTCCATCAGCACAGCAATTTTCAGCAAGGAGGAATTTGGAATTTTGCTGATATTAAAAAAGAATATTTTATAAAAATGCTCCAGTAGAAAGTAGGAAAACTAGCAAGGCTCTTTTCCTCTTTCTTTTTTTTTTTTCTCCCTAAAAGTGGGAGGGAAGTCTCATGAGAAAAACAGTTATGACAAAGGGTATTTACTCTCTCTCATGGACTCAGGCTGGAGTGCAAGGAGCCTGTACGATTCGTCCTGTGCCAGCCAGAGGGACCCTACTATGATTTCAACAAGAGCTGGAGTGAGTCCAAAAACTTCAATAACCTCCTTTAAGTCCAGAAACATGATCTTGCATAGAGCAGCTCTCCCTTATAGCAGCACGTGTATCTGCTTTACTCGAGCTCTGCTTTGCCAGCGTTCATCAGTGGGTGCAAGCAAATAAACAAAGGCTATGCAAAAAATTTCTGACCTTTATTTCAGTGCCTGCAGAGTTGCTTGGATGTATGACGTGAATGATTGCATGCCCTGGTGAGGCAACTAACTCATTGCTTTACTCCAATACGTCTTCAAAAAGGATTAGAACTAAAACTGCCATGAAACCTATTCTATAAAACACTGGAAAATACCTGTTTTAAGATTGAAAGCATTTCCTCAATTAGGTTTTATCAGGATCTGTTCCTTCCATCTTTGTCAAGACCCTTTAAATCTAAAACAATATTCAGTTAATTAGATATCAGTTTAATTGAAGGAAGCATTTAAAATCTCCTTAGTATGTTTTAAATTCATCAGATAGCTTAGACATTCTTCCTTCTGATGTATTACACATTACTAGACACCTAAGTGTCACTTTTGTACTGGTAATTTATATGGATTCCTTAACTGGTCTCATAATAGCAATTTTGCATCCTTCTAGTGTGAATTAGCCTAAGCAGTACTAAAATAAAACAGTAAAGTATGAATCACATAAGTTCTAATTGTCATAGAACTTTTTAAAGCCACAAAGGCTAAAAAGTAAATGTGTCACTGAAGTAGAGCTCACCTCATTTTGTTTTCCAATTTTGTATTTTCTTCTTTAGTCTGGCTGAAAAAAATTACAGACCATACTCTGCAGTTATGCTGATGAAAAGCTGCACTTGATCTCCAGATAAACAATAAAGAAACTCTTTCCAAACCTATTGCAAGAGAGCTGACAGCCATCCAACTCTTTATTGCCTCACTTTTGAACAGACATTTGCAGTCTTTTTATCCTGTCATACAGAATTATGCCTTTGAATATGACAGCACTCAGTAGCATTTAAGACTGATGTTGGGTTTTTTTCTCAGTTTTGAGAAATCTGATTTCTCAAAAATTGCTTGGTGATTTCAACACATAAGGTGTTAGGGAGGAGCATGCTGAGCCTCAGCTCCAGAGGCCAAGGCTCCAGAACTCAGTCTCAAAATACACTTGAACTATTTATGACTGAAACCCTCAGCTCTGTGGAGAAGCCACTGAGAAACAGCTCAGACAGCTTTGTGGAGAGAAAAGAGATGGGACATACCTTCAGCACCTGAGAAAGGTAAATCAGAGGAAAATAAGACAGTCACAGTTCTTGCATGCTCCCTCCTGATCACAAGATATGTTTTTGCAAGTTATGCAGTGATATTCATTCCATGGCTAAGAAATCCTAGTTTGGAAGGAGGAGAGGAGAGCCTTCCTTGACTCACTGCTCTTCCTCCTGCTTTGCCCTCTTGAACAGCCTCTGCCCACACAGTGTTCATGAAAACACCAGGAACTAAGGATACAATTGAGTCCATGCTTTTGGGCACACAGGGCACTTCCTACTGCCATTACCTGGGGAAATCCCTATTCCCAATGCAAGTCACAGCCTGTGCTGTGAATGCCATTTTGATTTGGGGAGAACATCTGTCTCAGTGCTGTGCAGAGCTATGGGCAGCTCACTGCTGGGGACATGGGCTGAGCATACAGGGCGAGAAGGACAGGGCCTGGGGAAGGACACAGGGTGGGTGCATCACTCAGTGGGAATGGAGAGGTGGCTGTGGGCAGAGGGAGAGCATGAGTGACCAGGGAGGCTCTCACAACCTGACCTCTTGAGTTGCTCAGTCTAGTGCCAAAGCCCTTCTCCTCTGGCCCTTCCAGCAAATCCATCCCGCTGTCTATTCTGTACAGTATGCTCTGCGGTAAAAGCAGCATATATTATTCCAAGGAACAATTTTGTTTTACATTCTTTGAGCTCTAAATGATAAACTTGCTGGCCATGTGGTCATATTACAGCATTATCATACAGCAGCCAACATAAAAAAAAGCAAAAGAAATCAAAAACTCAGCTACTTGTTCTCTCAGATGGGAGCATAGGGTATTAACAGAGCTTTGAAACACATCACTGTACTCAGCAACAGCCTAGAAAGTAGTGTTTTTCACCTTCAAATGCCTGAAAACATAGAATAATAACAATTTTGTTGTCCAGTTGATGCAATAAATCTCAGCAGCAGTGAATGATCCATAAAGCACACTAAAGCATGATTTTGATATTTTTGCAACTGCTGATTGATTGTGACATCTCTTTCTCTATTTTATTGCTTTCAGACTAAGGAAATGTGAAAAGAAATTGCAATATATAACTAAATCCATATCTAGCAGCAGTTTTTTTGTTGTTGTTGTTGTTTTTTGTTTGGTTGGTTTTTGGTTTTTTGTTTGTTTGTTTGTTTGTTTTGTTTCGGTTTTTTGTTTTTTTTCCCCTTCTAGATTTCCATTTAACACTTAGTTAACATTCAAGAAAAATGCTTATTTTCCTAATCAACAGGTATGGAACTCTGACTGGAACCAGTGCACTACCTTACTGGATCTGTTTAGTCTATACAGTGTCCCCTTTACTAGTAACGCAGAGGTTGCAGTCTGAACTTTGGTCTCTGTCATTTCTTCAGTTTTAGTAATGAAGAAGAACCAGAAGGAGGTTGCTGGGTAAGGAACTGCACAATCCTGTATCTGTACAGAGAGTATTTGTACAGCAAAGGTGAAAACAGAAGCGATCAGGAAACAAAGGCTGCACTTACAAAGGTGTTTGATTTGTGACATGTTAATAAGTGCCCAACTGCCTAACTCCTATTGATAGAGTGGGAATTTCCCAGGCACTTTTAAAAAGTGTCTAGGGCACCTTATCTCTGTACCTGGACATTTGTATCTATCTTTATTTATTAAGGTAAACGTCTTTGAAAATCTGGCTCCACCTCTCATTTTTAAAGGAGTTGAAGACCAGATGGTTCACAGTTCATGCAAAATGCTCTGCTCAGAATCTCACAGTTTGGCATTGCCTAACATTAGGACTCTTTCCCTTCTTATGTGCCAAGTGCCAGGATCTCACTACGCAGTGCTCAGCAGGTTAGGTCACCAAGAAAAGGATGTGAAGAATTCTGCCTATTAGGTGGGCAGCTGTCTACAATGGGAAAGCTGAAAAAGAGAAAAGTGCACATATAAATACCCAACTTGGAGAACTGAACAGAAACGAGTGTCTCTGTCTATGCAGAATCCAGCAGAGACAGGGCAGAGGCTGCACCAGATCCCAATCTCTGCTGCCTTCTTTGAATCCATACATTTGGGGCAGGGAATTTTGTAATATTGGGAGTTGTCCAAAATTTACTTAATTTGAATAAATAAAAAAAGAGTATAAATTCCATAAGTGTGAGAAAGTATCAAGATGTGAACCACCCCTGCTTTCAGATTTGCAAACCAGAAACCTGTCTGGCATTTTGTGCAATCAAAACCACACCCTTTTCCATTCAGGTTTGATTTATTAACTAGAAGGCTTCCATATCATTCCCTCTTTTTATGGTAGCTGGTACTATCTACAGTTTTAGATAACATAAAAGAAAGCTTGCTGTGCCAAAG
>JAWWTY010000077.1:23557197-23583169 GCA_035222235.1 Margarornis squamiger | reverse complement strand
TCCCAATCTCTGCTGCCTTCTTTGAATCCATACATTTGGGGCAGGGAATTTTGTAATATTGGGAGTTGTCCAAAATTCACTTAATTTGAATAAATAAAAAAATAGTATAAATTCCATAAGTGTGAGAAAGTATCAAGATGTGAACCACCCCTTCTTTCAGATTTGCAAACCAGAAACCTGTCTGGCATTTTGTGCAATCAAAACCACACCCTTTTGCATTCAGGTTTGATTTATTAACTAGAAGGCTTCCCTATCATTCCCTCTTTTTATGGTAGCTGGTACTATCTACAGTTTTAGATAACATAAAAGAAAGCTTGCTGTGCCAAAGATGGCAGTGATTATAATTTTCATTTTTTAACATGGTTATCGTTTCCACATTTCCATTTTATGTGCTTTCCAATTCTGAAATGAATCATACATGGAAAAAATAAAACCCTTCATATTAAATCGGTCTCAGAATACCAGGAAAAAAAGATCTACCACACCCTGTGATTAATTCATTAATCCATCTTTCAAAACAAGCGATCTAATTAGCTCACAAACAAGAACATGACGCACACGTGGCTCTTCAAACAGTGTTGACATACTGAATAGTTTGGATTCCTGCAATACACAGCCTTTCACTTGCTCCTTCCAGTTCTACTAAGACTCAGTACTGGGACACTTTTGATCTTGAAGGTTATTTGTTGCACAAAATGGAATGACCTCATGGTCCAAGACAGGGAAGAGAAGAAGAGATCCCTTTGAGGAAAGTTAAAATTTCAAGTGCTTCTAACTGGCATGACCACAGCTGACTAAAAAATATGCAATGTTAAAAGATTTGAGTGCTGTTGTTTGCTTTCTTCATGAGAACTAAAACACAATGAATGGCTTATGCTACATATATGTATACATATTTGTATACATGAAAGAGAAGGAGAATTGATGAAAGCAGGCTGCCTGGTGAGGATTGCAAGGACAGACAGGTCTGTCAGTGCAGTTAAGGGAGCTGTACCATGTCATGTAAAGTAAGGGTGATAGTTTTGGAGGGGAAAGAGGGGTTGGGACTGAAGCTGAATTTCATATACCCCTATCATCTAACTGAAAGGCAATCCAGAACAAGTACCAAATAAAAACATTACCATTCTATTCATAATGATAAAATTAGCTTTAAATATTTCTGAAAGATCAGCCAGGATAAACAAGCTGGTTTTAATCTCTTATTTTAATAACTTTTGTCCTTAGGTGGTGGTTGCTTTCATTCTCCCTTTTAATATCTCACTTTGCTGCCATGTCACAAAATCTCAGAAACAGAGCTGAGATGAGGATGTGGTAACTCTCAAGGTCTCTATACAGTTAGACATGTAGCTCTCACAAAGTTAGTGAAAGTTATTTGCAAGCTGGATCATAGAAGACCTAACTGCTTTGCTTAACAGAACAGAAAGACTATGACAACAGGCAAGTTTCAGTTGGGGTAATTCTGGTACCAAACGCCAAGAAAACCAGACTCTCAAACAGACAGTTGGTTTTAGTACTAATACAGTCGTGTCCAACCTGATCACAGCAAGACAAAGGTGGTCCATCTGCAAAAGGAAAGATGCACATACTCTTAGTTTATTTAGCCAAGTGTTTTCTGTGTCAATGCAATTTTATTTTATATTTAGTCTTCTTACACACTGGTTTGGTTTCTTTTTCTGCTCTAGAGAGCAGAAATGTAGAGCAGAAATGTGTCTTTGCCTTTACACACATAAGTATGAAATCTAATATAATGAAAAACAAAGATACTGCAGCAGTATTTGACATAGGCAGACACCGGTGGGATTATTTTCACATATCATTGACCCATTCCTGTACCTCAAATCTGTTTCAAAAAATAAAATCTCACCAACTTTTTACAAGCTGTGTAAATAGCCACGCAATTTTTCCAAAGTGAAATCTGCTCAGCACTTCCCCTTGTTGCACAAGACTGTCTTTTTTACTTAGATGAACATCTACTTTGATGTTTAGCAACAGAACTGATCCCGAAAAGCTTGTCATCTAAAAGATGGATGCACAGAACACAAATTATGCTGAGAAATGTAAAAGCATATACATGAGCTCACTTGTATTCATTTTTTAACCACATAAAGTAGGTCTGTAAATCTAAATGTAGGTAATAGGATATTCCTGCAAAGTCATAATCTTAGGAGCAAACATTTATTTTGTCAAACTGAAGTTTGTCAATATACTGTAGTGTTAAAGAAGCTATAGTCTCCTGTTCTGTTCGTTATACTAGATACTGCTTAGTTAGAGGCATATGAAAGGAAAATAGATGGTTCCTTTGCTTCCGAAGTCACATTTTCCCTCAAAGCTAAAATAGAAAGATTTGTTTATAGAGTGTTTGCAATTAGTTTTTATTATGCACTACTGGTTTTATAGCCCACTATTTTATGATGTTCCATAAAACTAACCCAGAAGCATCCCACCGTGTCCTTATTATCAAAAGTCTAACCCTCCAGCCTTTTTCCAGGTGATACTGTCACTGAAATTCTTGGGAATGCCATAGGATTTGCTTTAAAACCTTCTTAGCTAATTTAGTGTTTCCATTTGCTTCACCAGTTTTAATTTCAGGCATGCCCTACCACAGCCAAATATAACAGCATCATTCAGAAAATCATGCTAGCTTTGCTCCACTACTTTGCTTCACCTAAATTTTGCTTTGCACTCTTTAACGCTATGAAATTCAGCTCATACTTTACTGCCCTTTACTATTTATAGACACTACTTAACAACTCTTCCTACATGTTTGGTAAAAAAATGAAAACCTGTTAGCAATGCCAATTAAACCAGGAAATGTTCTTAAATAACAACCAGGAAAAATGCTAAAATAACTCTTTTCTTATTATAACAAGGATTCCTTTCCAAGTTTAAAAGTCCTTTGAATTGTCCTGAGGACTGTCCACTTTCTTTTTTTGCTTTTAATGGTTATGACTCAAAAAGTTGTAATGTATGGTCCCCAAAAAAACAACATTTCTGTCTCTAAAATCATTCTTTTTCAGTAATGTTTTTGAGAATGTATTTTCATGGCTCAAATGGGGGATAAATTCACATTTGAAAACCAGTGACCATCAGATATCCCAGATCCTGCTGTGACAGTGCTGTGAAGCTCATCCCTCTTGTGGTACCATTTCTGTTTTACTGGGGTTTGACAGAAGGCTGAGCTAAGGAAGTGATCACCTTATATGTTATTAGAAAAAAAGTTTGGATCATGCTGGGCTGGATTTGGACAGAGAAGTCATGTGGCATTGCAGGACAACTTCACAATCTGAATTTCTTCTATGGAGCAGACATTACCCTTTCCCTGATGTAGTTCTTTCTTTTATTTCATTCTGATTCCAATGCTACACAGAGCTGACATACTCCACAATGAAATGAGATACCATTTCACTGATTTCTGAAAACAAAATGGGAAATTATACTCAATAATCTTGACTGAGAACTTTTTAAAAACACAAAATATAACTCAATTTAAAAATTGTTTAAAAAGCAGATTTACATCATTGCTCATTACAATCAGAGAGGGTTCTTCATAAATGCTGAACTGCTTTAAAATACAAATTCCCTCATCTTCCAGGAAAAACAGTTTTCTGTCAGACCTGACCTGCACATACAGCAAGAACCTCAGAAGTGTTTAGGTGTCCAGTTCCCGAGCTATACACACAGCTTCCTGTGTTGTGCCTCCCTATCAGCCTGCAGGGACTTAGACACCTTCCAGAGAGCTGGGCTGGGCTGTATTCCTCCTTTCCAGACCAGGAACATTATAGACATGCTGCCTCCCACCCAAATAAGCATGGTGAATACTGGCCCCAGCTGCTGATGTGTCCCCATCCTGACCCTGCTTTGCACTCTCCAAAACCTGATGGGGAGACACCTTCCCTACACGCTCCAGAGGCTCCGGGCTTGCACACAGTCATGTGTGCCATGTGACCAAAGCCCACATTCACTGGGTACTGAAGCACAGCAACTTGAAAATGGGATTCAAAAAGGCAAGACTCTAATTATACCAAGGCAGAAATTTTTCCTCCTCTCCTTCCGGCCTGTTAGAAATACCAAGGAATTTATCTTCAGAGCTTCCAGAGCCTTTGAGGTTATTTTTTACAGACAAATTAAATTACTCTTTTCATGTGGCAGATATTTGTAGGATATATGTGGGTAATCTGAAGAAATAAATATTTCATATCCATGAAAATTTACCATGAGCCTTGATCATGACCTGTTAATGCCATATAGTGTGTGACTAATTTTGCTTATCATTTAGTGAGGTACAGCACTGTTAGGCTCTAATGAATGCACCCAGCAAGGCTTAGGTGCTTAACAATCACAACTCAGTGTTTGTGACATCTCAGTATCAACTGCTGTCACAGTATTGATGTGAAAACATCCTTACCAGCTACAAATTGGCACTGGTCAGCTGGATAGATCAGCAGAAAAACCTGTACCATATCCTTAGTGAAATAGTAGTACTGATCCATTTTCTAGCAAATTTTCTGACTTCATTGCCATCTTTTACATACGAGCTGCTTTCCTCTTGATGAGGAAATTAGTAACTCAATGGCTTAATAACACAAGGAACTGTTTTGAACCATTTTGATTTCTTCTGAATTGGATGGATTAAATATTTGTAATATTACTTGAGCTTCTGCCTGAAATCCTGCCAGATTTAAGCTACATTTTCATTGTTTCATGAACTGTTGATTTTCTGAGTAAGGGCATTGAGTATCCCAAGAAATCCCCCAGGGATGGATAGGTAACAGGATGTTTTCTTGCTCCCTCTTGCAAGCTTGATTTGGATGAATTACAATGAATAGGAGGGAAATGCTTTAGAAGGACAAGGTAAAATTGTTCTTTTATCTGATTTCACCTGCAAGTAGCCCACATGAAAAAATTCTGCTGAGGATGTACCTGTACAATGAAAAGTCTCTGCCTAGCTACAGAGTCTAAGAGAGAGAATGAGAAGATAGGAAGAATATCAAGTTAGAAAGGAACAGTGAATGATTGGAAAGACACGAGAGAAAAGACACTCCTCTGGTTAATGCCATTTCACCCTGAGTCCTATGAACATGACATTTACTTAGAGGTATTAGCTGCATCTCTGTGCATGTTAGTTCAATCTCTTTTTTTTTTTTATCTGTAGCATTTTACACCAGATCTCATTGTTGTACTGAACAGATAAATAAGCATTTAAAAGGATATTGTACCTGAACTGATAGAAAACATTATTTCAGGTTGTAAAAAGCCCACATAAAGGCTCAAGACAAAGAAGCAAGAAACACTTCTGGCTGAAGGGCCCCACACCAGGCTGACACAGAGCATACCATTGGAGCCTGCCCTTCAGAGCCACATCAGATTTCTGCTCCCCAGAAAAAAATATTTGGGAGCATTTAGAAGCTGATTCAGATAGTTTCTAGAGAAACAACACAAACATATTACAACCAAGGGCGAAACAAGTGTTGAAGCACTCTTAATTGTTGCTGTTGGGGGATTTTGCATGTCTCAAATTCCTGACAGCAGCAGGGTGCCAATACCATCATGTATACTTGTCCAGGTGCCAGCAGAAGCTTTGAAGTGTGTAAGAAAGATTCAGCTGTGTTCAAAATCTGCATTACTAGTTTAGTTGAAGAAAATTCACCAAGCAAAAGTAAATTCAAGCATATTCATTCATCACAGTTGAAATGTAGAAACCCATAAACTCCAATGACAGTCTCAAGGCCTCTAAATTGTACATGGGTAAGGTTAACTCCAAGCAAGTGGTATCCATTGTAGCTAATATTTAAGGTAGCCAGTACGAAGAGGTCTGCAAATGGGCCAGTGGGACTCAATTCAGTCTCAGAAGAGTATTGGCCAATCATTCTAATTAGTAGTCACCACCCTGAACTCCTCCTTGTGGGGAAGACTCCTACTGTTTCATCCCTTAGCACTTACATAGATGTGAAGATGCACAGTCAATTGTTTCCTCTGCTAAGACATTATGAACCCACACATTCTTCTTAAACACTCTAGCCTCACAATATAGACTATTTGTAGCTGTTTCTTTCAATCTCTCTTGTTTAAATTATTCCATAATTCAGTATTCATTGAAAGAGAAAGATGTTATTAAACATAACTATATTCCAAAGAAATAAACAAAAAAGATATATAATTGGATTGCAGAAACCTGTATTAGGGAATATTTTGTATGAAAAATGTCAGTATCTGCTATCTAAATCTCTGCCTCTTTAGGAAAAACCTCAGCTTTACAGTCAGATTCCAGCATCTGATTTATCTCCCAGCTCCCAAGGGCCCAGGGTGTGCAATACTATAACATGTATGTTCTCTGAGAATGTCAGTGTCCAAGTGATTATGAGACATGAAAGAAGGACAACTTGCTAAATCTCAGGAGGGGGGATTATGAGTGAGATTTTGGTATACTTCTGACCTTTTTTGAAAGATCTTTATTCACTTGAGGTCCTTGGAGAAAAAAATGTGGATATCTACAGAATTTGGAATCTCCAAAGTTAGCTGGAAATCTGAGCACCTAAACTTTGAACTCAGACAGCTGTAGAGCAGCCACTGATAAATGCACAAAATTTCTTGTCTGTGTTCTTTAATCTTGGTCTTCATAACAGTTTCCTCAGCTGGTTCTTCGCTGTTGCTCCTCTGGAGCCAGCGCTGTTACACCAGAATGCTCTGCTGGTAGGGTAAATCACATCTGTTTCACTTGTGCTTCTGCAGTGAACACATTCAGCACCAGACTCTTGTGAACATCTTCAGGTTTTTATTCTATATTGCTAGTCAAATAAAATAATCCCTAAAATTGCCTGTGAAACAAAGTGCAGTTACTGACCAAGGACTAATTTACAGAGACGAAAGGTTCACCATTCCAGATTTGTTATTTCACCCCAAATATTTCACATGTATTTCTAAGTAACTGGATGTTCCCTCCAGAGAATTGACTTCAGTTTTCAAATGCAATAAATCCTGTAGGTTAAATAACTGCAGCTGCTAAGCAATCCTATTTTATCTGTTGTAACTAAATATTGCACAATGCAGAGGAATAGTCGAGGAAGTTATTCAGCTAATCATTTCCGTGTGGAAAGGATACCTATGCTAACTCGAGGGCTTCTTAGCATGCTTTAAAGATCTGTTTTTATGGCAATATGTCCAAACCAATAGCTAGATCAATTCCATGTCCTGTGGAAAGTAAGGTGTCACCTTGTGTTGTGATTTTAATTACCTTATACAGTCACAGCGAACTCTCCCTTAAGCCTCACCTCTGCCAGCTGTGAGAAGTGGGGGAGGTTTAAATTAATCAGTTTAGAAGACTGGGTTAGATGAGTCCATATCCCTATGGAATACTTATTTTAACTGTTGAGCACAATATCTTTGCAAAAAGAATATTTGATTTTTTGAAGTAAAAGAATCAGATTGCTTTTAAAATTCTGGTTTCTCACTGATTTCTTAAATTGTACTTAAGTCTGATCTGTATTCCATGAACAACTAGTCGGATAAATTATAAAATATCTAAGAAAAGAATTTGGTCAAATGAAATACTGCGGTAAGTTCATTATTGAGTAACTCCATAAAAATACCACAAATAATCTCCTGGTTAATTTTTCCCCCTGAAATTACTTTTTAAACAAAGCTTAGTAAAATAATGAATGTATTTATTGCTATAGAAATCAGGTCAAGGGTGAAATGGTGTTCCTACTGAAATCAGTGGATGAATATAATCTATCCAAACTGATTCCAGTGTTTCACTTCACCTCTTCTAGAAAACCTGACCACCTCAGCTAACCAGGCAGGCTCCAGGTGTCTTCTTCTAAACTAAATCAATTTTCATGTTAAAATTATTAACTGTACGCATACAAATAAAATATCCAGTGATGATTGATCTACATTAAAATACTGATTGATTCCTACATTTAATCTCAAAAGCAGATGATGATGACTGTGTGTAAAATAGCTGATAATGTGATAGACAAAAGGTGATTCAGTGTTTATCTCAGAAGCTGAGGAATGTCAGATACTGAAATATCTTACTAGTGGAATTTTTGCTCTTCCAAACCCTTGTCTGTTTTGCTTGATACCTTAGGCACCACAAGTTGCCTGAAACAGAGTTGCTGTTGCTGTGTACATTATTATGGACTGCCCCTCACATGTGAAGGGAATAATCTTCTCTACCCTTTCCTTCTTGTTTTATACAGATTTCTGTTATTATCCTTTTACTCCAGCTACATCATCTGTCAAAGGTTGAGGAGAAAGAAATGGAAGAGGAAATGACTTGCTAACTCTAGATTTGTGTCTGTCAACTTGACAGGCTGAAACATCTAATGAGAGTTAACCTGTGGATGCAAATCTTTTGTGAAGTTTGCTCCTTCAAGAAAACTTGCACTGAGCCACTAACAGGTTTGTATGTGTAGAAAACCTTTCTCTACTTTCCTTTTTTCACAAAAGAAAGCTGGTTAGAGTACAGCATCCTCACCTATACAAAGAGGGTGGAGGAAAAAAAAAAAAGGGGGAAAAAAAGGCTAAGAAAGATTCTGTATCTACCAAAAACTTCCTCTAACTCTAATTGAAGAGGAACTTCTCTTTTGCTGCATAAGAGAGCTCTAAGCACCCACTTGTAGCTCTGGGTCTCAAGGAAATAAGTTGCAATCCACAGCAAACCAGACCAAGCTGTTGAAAAACTTTGCATTGTACCTCATCTGGGACCCTTAACACTGCCAAATATAAGTGGCGTTTGTTTCCCACCATTATTACTGATGAATAGGTAGGAAACTACAGTCATAGCTCTGAGCTATGGGTAGCATATTTGTCCTGTCAGGAGTCTGGTCTCATGACTAAGCGCAGCTATCTTTTGATGTCGCTCTTGTATTTATTTCCACAGCAGAGTTGCCCTTCTACCCCACTTAATTTTCTCCAGATTTCTTTTATAATGTCATCTTGATGGCCATTACAAAAATGCAGACATAAATTGCTGGATTTCACAGTTCAGGCTGGACTATGAGGAGCCAGATATTTTGTCGAATGAGTTCATGCCCAGTACTACAAGACACTGCTTTCCTGATAAAGTAAGGCATTCCTCTGTATCAGCTGCCCTTTTGTTTTGACAAAACAAGGAATGTTTTTACTCCAGCAATTATGTCTATGCAGATTGCAAGTGGTTTATTGTGTGACTTGGCTTTTGGGGTGACTTTTTTTTCCTTTGCTTGCACAGTGCCTCCAACAGCACAGTGCCCTTCTCTGGCAAGAGCTCCCAGGTACTCCAGAGTCTCGGCAAACAAAACTAGTCATAGAAATGTTGAATATCAAATTAATTTCCATTTGGTAGCAAATAGCAATGCATGCCTGGGCAGTTCCTTCTTATACTCACTAGATCCAGAATCACTTTTCTACTTAATTTTTATAGGTCTGAAAAAATGCTTCTAGCAAACATGTGGAGGAGGTTCAATGGGTTTTTTGGCAATGTCCTATGAGTTTAAGGAATGAATAAGAGGAAAATAATATGCTACAAAAGAGAAAGAACAGGTGCAAATATTTGTTTCCTTCTGTTCTATAAAACCAAATAAACTTCATGGTCACTATTAAAACAGTAGAGGAATAACTTAACATTTTACATAGACTAGTTGGTTATTACAGCAACACAGAGCATAGGAAAGAGAATATTAAAAAAGTACTTTGGTACAAGCCTTGTTGCTTTGCACACAGTTTTGCTCCAGAGAGCACTCAAAGAAGCCAGAAAAGCAACATGGTATGCTAAGGTCAGCAAGAATTATTGTGCGGAGGTATGTGCACTACCAGGAGCTGGTATCTGGGGAGTTAGGGGAGGGAATTATGTATTTAGATGTGGGAAAGGCTAGCAGAGATAAGAAAAATACCAGCTCTATTGTGGAATTCAAGAAAGGAAGGGGAGCAGTTGGCAAAGGGAGAAGAGTGGGAGTCACTACAGCAAAGCTGACCCAGAGGATACTGACATTATTCACAGCAAGTTTAAAAGTGAAGATGGTCAGATTTTCATGCATTTTCTCAGATGAAGTTTCAGAAGTTAATTTTTATTTTTTCCCTTATATTCTGCAAATATCAACATGTTTTCAAATATGCAAACTTTATTTAGTTAAATTTAAACTATTATTTATTATTTCATTAATAATATTTTAGTATCACATTTACATCATACAGCCAAATAATTAACACTGAGTTACATAGAATGTTTGAAAATTTAAAAAAAAAGGATAGTTTGTAGTTCAAAAATGACATTTTATCTTTCACAAGGGCATTTCAGTGGAAATTTCCTTCAGGTTCCTTAAAAAGTTTCTAACTGTTACAAGTTAAATAAAACTTGACCTGGAAATTTTATATGAAGATTAGGCAGCTGAGTGTCTATTACCATTGTCAGGTTAAAGAGATGAGACTGTGAATTATGCTAAATAGAGATAAATGATTTTCCACACTAAATGAGATTAAATGAGGCAAAAGTAAACCATCAGGCAACCTCTGAAAATTAGCAGGACCCTGCAGAGATCAGGCAGAGGCTATTGGTGTACCTGCACTTGTAAGCAATGCCCTGGCAGTGAAGTCTCCTCTGGGCACCACTTACCTTTCAGATCCATAATTCCATTTACATAATCCAAGAGCAGGGAAAGCTAATCTCCAGATTTAACCCCCAAAATTGAAGAATTTTACAGTGATCCAAGACAGAGGTGCCGAAGACATGCTCAGCTTTCTCTTTAAAAGAAAAAAACAAACAAAAAACCACCCCCAAAACCACCAAACCCCTCCAAAAAACCCAAAAAGAAACAAAAAAACCTCTAATCCTTTCAATTTGCAGTAAATTGTCACTGGTCCTGACCACTGTTTCATCCTTTTGAGACACTGACACAGTATCCGTGCCATATGTTCTCAATTTGTAGAGAGGTGGTGATGACCTACTAGATGCTTAACCACGAAACTGGAAACACTGGCTAATGGGGTTGAGTACAGTGACTCTTGTCTCCTGGAGCAAGGATGCTGCATTATGGACCTTGGAAGAGAGCAAGCTCCCATATGTGCAAGCAGGACCTGCAGCACTGCTCCTGAACTCATTGACAAGGGTTTGTTAAAGAGCAGGATCAATGCTGTTTCCTTGAATTTTCAAGTGGAGGATTGTGAGCAAGCACCAGTGGTGTAGTCAAACAGGACCTATAGGGCAAGAACTGCCAGTGGAGCAACTTTAGATGTTAATCCTATTATAGTAAAGGGGTGGTATCCTGGAAGGCAGACTTTCAGATGTGCATAGAAAAAATGCTGCAAATTAAATTACAAGCAATGTAAGGAAAACCTGTGAAGAAACATGTTTCAAGACTTATGAGTAAGAAAAAGTAGGACATTTTAAAAGCACTCAAATTTCCAGAAAGTTCTGAATTCCAGTGCTTTTGGAAATCAAAGCTATTTATTGTGCAGTATAATTTTAAAATCATACAAAATTATTCTTTAACCTCAGCTTGTTTGGGTGCTGCAGCTTACTGAGTAAAAGCAGAATTTATCAAACAACTTCAGTTTTACTGCATGGTTATGGGTAAAATACATATATGCTCATCTCCCTACATGTTTCATCAGGATAAGATATGAATTGTCAGTGATAATTTCAATTTGTTCTTGAAATGGCACACTAGAGATTAAAAGATTGCTTCCAATTGCATAAATGCAACTCTTAACAGCCTCCTGCTGGGAGGAAATGGTAGGTCATCAATTGTAGCAGTAAGCCTCAGAAGATGAGAAAGCTACACCATAATGTTTTAAAGTCTCATAGGTTTATTCCCTTGTAAATGAGGTCTGCCACTGCCTTTGTCTGCTCACAAAGAATTGGTAAACGCCCTCATTACTATGCAAGGAGCTGACCAAACCAGTTTTACGAGAATGTCTCCCCTGTCCCCTGTCCCCTGTCCCTTGCCTCTATTGTCAACCCTTTTCCTACCCTCTGTCCCTCAAGGTCCAGGATGTGACATCACTTCCCCCTGAGAACCCTATAAATACCTGTGATCCTGGGAATAAAACCTCTTTGTTGCCTGCCTCCCCTGCGTGTGGTCTTCCCTGCAACATCTCCGGGACCCTGGTGACCACATGGCATGGAGGTGAGGAGTGGAGAGCGTTCCAACCAGGCTGTCGGAATCAATAGGTTGAGAAGCCTTAGTAGTTTCAAAGTAAATCTTGAAAAAAGTTAATTTAGAGAGTGATATGATTCAGTCAGCTGAAATAGTCGGGATTCAGAATGTGGATTATATCCTTCACTTGAGCTTTGGCTATCAGATGTAATGGTGTCATTGCTGCTCCCTGCATCGCAACGTTTTAGGTTTCCAGAAAACGGATCAGAGTTAGGAGAGACTTATCTTGTAAACCACTTATGTGGCATTAAGTGGGTGTCATCTTCCAGAATAAAAGTCCAATATTGGAGGGAAATACTGCTAACACAAAATGCAGTTGTCTTGGGAGCTGCGAGTGCTGAACTTGCTCCTTCTGTGTGGGAAAGCAGCCAGGAGAGAAAGAAATGGTAGTGTTGTTATGATGACTCATTATTTCTCCAGCTCTGACCCTATTCTGGGCATCTCCCGGTCATTCTTCTTCCTCTGGTGATCCTTCCCACTAGAAACTCTCTAAAATATCATTTAAAAGGATTTATAGCCACAACACCAACATAGCTTTTGTTTGGCAGCTACTAGGACTCTTCTTTATTAACTAGTGCCTGTAAAGAGCCACTGGTTCATATTAACTTAGAAGGGAGAGAACTGCACTGCATGAGCATTTTACAGCAGCATTTTACAGCATGAACTACATCCTCAGTCCTGCCACGTATTTAGGAAACGTTCTTCTGGTGACCTAAGCTTTCCATGTTTGTTTTGGCTGTTGAAATTCTCTCACAGGTACAGAACAAAACGTTTATGAGCAGAGAGTGACAGGTTCCTGGACAAAAGTACTCTGAAAAGAAAAACAACTTTTTGACCTTAAAGAAAATATAAAGCTGTAGTAATTCCATCATCTAACAAAAAGTCCATTACAAGGGGTGGCCAGGAAATGGCCTCCTCAGATGCAGTTAAAACTTCTGATGCTATTACCGATCTGTTGAAGGACAAGCCTGGATGGTACAGATAGGACACAGAAAAACATAATACAATTATTTTACATCATAGTGTCACTGCATTAAAAATCAGAAAAAAATATTTGGAGGCAAAAAAAAAAATATTTGTGCCAAAGCTGTGGCATATCCTGGGACTTACAAGCAGTAGCAGGAGCTGCTTTGGCCAAGCTTCTGCACATCATGGTTAGTCAACACCCTGTGAGAGGCTGCAGCTGCTTAGAGGGATTTGGAAGAAGGAATTGACTTGTGCGTTGGGGGCCAATCATGAGTTTGATGACTGGGAGGAAATAGAGAGCTGGCAACCTCATGGGGATATTTTAAACTCTCTTCCCTGTGCTTATGACATTTATGTACTTAAGCTTAGGAGTTATCCATCAGCACCTGAGAATGCATAAATAAAATACTACCTGTTCTTCATCCCCACCTCAAAACTTAGTATTTTGTTCTTCACATATCATTATCAAGGCCCACAGGTCTGTGGGGCTTTCTCTGCTTAGCAGATGACTGACAGTTCATGCTTTTTTCTCTACACATGCATTTTTCATATCATTTCAGCAGTAGAAATGCCACTTTCTACAGCAAACATAGAAGATTATACTATTTACTTGAAAAATTGTCCTGTATAGATTTTCATGCATACAACAGTCTGATAAAATGTTTTCAAGAATCCAATCAAACCATGGTAGAAAGCTAGGTCTACGTGCTGTCTAGAAGAAGATCACCGGTTTTATTTCAATTATAGCAATGTATGACTAATCTAGTCTGCCCTTCTAGTCTATCCTTCTCTGGCCTTCTTTCAGGCCATTATCATAGAGTCATGTAATAGTTTGGGTTGGAAGGGACTTTTAAATGCCATCCTGTCAAACTCTCCTGCAACAACCAGGGACATCTTCAACTAGATCAAGTTGCTCTGACAACTAAATCAACCTGACCTTGACCACTTCCAGAGATGAGGCATCCCTCCACAACTTCTCTGGGCAACCTGTTTCAGTGTTTAACAAGTCTCATTGTAAAAATCTTTTTCCTTATATCTAATTTAAATTTCCTCTATTTTAATTTAAATCCATTACCCTTTGTCCTATCACAACAGGCCCTGCTAAAAAGTCTGTCTCCATCTTTCTCATAAGCTCCCTTTTAAGTATCAAAAGGCTGCAGTAAGGTCTCCCCAGAGTCTTCCCTTCTCCAGGCTGAACGACTCCAATTCTTTCCATCTTTCCTCATAGCAGGAGGTGCTACAGCCTTCTCATCATGTTTGCGATCCTCCTCTGGACCTGCTCTATCAGATCCATGTCTTCACTGTGGTAAGGACCCCAGAGCTGGATGCAGTACTTCAGGTCTCCTCAAGGTCAAGAACAGGTCCCTTGACCTGTTGGCCATGCTTCTTTAGAAACAGGTAATTCTGTTTTGCTTTTCTGAGGCATTTGTGTGGGTCTTGCTGTTTACTGCTAACACTAATTGGATGTTATAAATGTAGTGTCACCACCTACTCAGTGATGCTGAAGAGCTCTGGGACAAAGCCTGAAAATACTGCTGTTCTTGGAAGTGTAGCCCTTGACCACTGTGCCAGATATGCAAATAGGGATCAAACAGTTAACCCAGTGTGTATTTGCATTTCACATTGCAGCTGGCTTAAAGGAGCAGAATCTGAAAGTAGTAATGCCACTCGAGATGTTATCTCCGCTGGCACCAGTGTAAAATTCTTTAGAAATAATCTACGGATGGAAAAATATTCTGTGTTAGACGTGGAGACTCACATCAGGTGCATCATTAAGCCACTGTTGGCTGTGTCCACATTTTTGAATCTGAGAGTGACTAAAGCACATAGTACACAAGAATATGCCCTTTAGCAGCCCTTTGGCTACAAAGTACACAGTTCCTGGCAGGAGGGGATGTCAGACATATTGAGGAAGAAGCTTGACTTAATTACCTTACAGAGTTTTTACCCATATATCTTTATTTGTTATAGGATGGAATGATATTAAATTTTGCTTCCCATCAGTATCCAGTGTTTGGCATATGTCCAATCCTGTGGGCTAGAGTTCAGCTCAGACTGTATTTGCATCCAAACAAGGCAGGCCTATGATGGAAATACAGACAGGTTCTTGCATTTACTCATCAAGTAGTTATCCAAATATCTAAATGCTTCCTTGGAATATTAGAGCACTTACCTGTGGGAGCTCATTCTTCAGCTGTCAGTCTACAAACTGCATTTCACAGGAAAGGATTTGCTGATATTTTATCTCAGGGGTGTTGTCTTGGGGGCATTATTAGACATTATGATTAGTAGTGGATCTGGCAGTGCTGGATTAACTGTTGGAATTAATGACCTTAAGGGTATTTTCCAACCTGAATGATTCTATGATCATCAGAAGTCAATCCAGTTCTCTCCTCTGCCTTTTCAAGTTTCCAAAATGGTTATGCATATTCCTTGGTGGAATAAGTTCTGTAGCAATGGACTTGTATTATTCACAAAAAAAAAAAAAAAGTTAAATAAAAAGAAAGTTATATTTTTCACTTTCTCACAACAGATAAGATAATGGCTCTGCAATTTCAATTCAATTTTTATTTACAAACTACTTAAGAGTTGTTGTATTCTCTCATTCAGAGGTAACTGGAAACACACAGAAAAGGTAAGAACAAGCACTAAGGAAATAATTTGACTGACTTCCTGACTTTCCATCCTGGACCTTGTAACTTGCAGTCCCTGGAGGTGCTCTGAATGCATGCTGCCCACTGCCAGAGTCATGCAGGTTCAGTGTGTGACACTTCTTGAAAAATGGGTTGAGAAATGAAAGCTGATTGCACAAGCCTTGTCATAACTCATACAGACAGCTGCCAGTCTCTGCACTGCTTGTTGTTGTTTGTCATCTGTGTTTTCTATCACCTAAATCAGACATCACCAAAAATAAATAGTTGAACAGAAAAAATTTCATGGGTCTGCAAATCTTGTTGTGTTTTTTCTCTCTGCAAAAATTGCTGTGCTTTTTCTTTCTCTCTATATATATTGTATTATTAATTCCCAAGGGGCTAAAGGAAGAGAATAAAAACACAGATTAACTCTCCCTTTAAACAACCTATAAAAAATATTGCTTGGTACTCCTAGTCCAAATACACATAGTAATTTTTGTAAGTTAAAGGTTAAGTTTTGGTTTGGGGAGAGGTTTTTAAAATCCAGGATTTGTAACACTTATCCTGTGTCTTTTGAATAATATTTTCACTGCTTTAACAATGGTCTTATATGTACAAGAAAAGGTGATCAGATAAATCAGGCTGCTTTACATGGAGCTCACTGCTAAGTAAAAGTGGCCTGGTTTTCTCAGCCATCAACTGACAACAGCCCTTTGAAGAAGTCAGAGTTGTCCCTGAGCCTGCATTTATTTGGGTATCTATGTCTAGATTTTGGAATGCATTTTTAGCAAACAACTGTGAAAATTTTGGAAATGTAAAAATTGCTGCTGGCAAGAGGTAGAGACAAAAAAATCTGAGATTTATCTGAGTTATAAGTGAGATGTAATTGACAGACTGACCTTATTATTTCATGAAAAATCATGTAGTAAAGGACTGACTTTGCCTAGATCTTGTAGCTATGCAGATAGCATGAGACAGAAAAGCCCTATCCAGAGAAGAGGCCAAGGGTCACAGAAATGCAGCATTTCTTCGTTGCTAATTTCTCCCCACCTGTTACCTGTCCATGAAGGAATATGAAGAAGAATTAGAAGCAGGGCAGAACTACATTTTTTCTCTTTCTTAATTTGTTTTTGTCGATAATTGTGGCCAGTCACTGGCCCACAGACATATTGCGTCTTTCCTGAGAATTACAGAGCTGCTGCTCTGGATGTGGATACTGGATCAAATTCCTGCCAACAAGTCCTCTACTGCATTTCAGCCACAGCACAAGGACTGCTGATGGCTCCCGTCATCCCAGTGTTTCAGGGAAGACCAGAATAACCACAGCCCAAATTCAGTCTTAATGTATTAATTACCTCATACCATTCTCTAGAAAGAACTGAATGATCCCAGAAGTACTATCATCACTCTACCACTTAGCAGGTCTCTTCAACTCAGTGACATGGCTGCATCAGTCCTGTTTTGTCAAGCCAGCTCCTTCAAGCATTACCACAGGGATCATTATACCATATATAGCTCTGAAAACATGATGGATACTTGCCTTTCTCAGATGAAGAGAAAAACAAAGCCTGAGATGGGTTGTGGCTTCCTGAATAAATATTGGCAGAAGAACAAATTACAATTAGTTCAGGATAGAAATTCAAAAGTGGTGTAGATCATGAGATCAGTGAGGGTTTTGGAATAGCTGCCCAGAAAAAAAAAAAAGAAAAAAAGGAAAACAAAAAAAAGAGAAAGCAAAAAGTCCTTATTTGAAGAAGGACTTTACCCCATTCTTTATAAAAGAGATTGTAAGATGTGGTTTTCTGAGCAGGCAAAGGCTTGGTCCCTTCCAGTCATACATGTTGTGTTGGGAAATCTCTCTTCCCTCCCAATCTGGACAATTTTGTGGCAATCTTCCAGGTGCAAGTTTGCCTGGTGGTCCAATAAAGCCCATGCTTATGTGCACAAATGACACATTCTCTGAGCAGCCAAGGCTGGCATAGACCTGAATCACTGGATGTATGTGTCATGCTGCTGCTCACTTCTTGCACAGCTTCAGCATCCCTTGGATGAGCTTAATTAAAGGTAAATCTGCAGACAAGGCTAAACTATTATTTTGTGCTTGCATCTTGGGTTCTTCTTTTAGTTGGGTCAAAGTAAACCCATTACTCTCTATATCTGGTACATGGTAGGAATACTTACCTGACAAAAATCATAACTCTTTAATGTGTTTTAAAGAATATATTGATCCACCTAACCTTGAGGGCAGTTTAATTTCTAACTGTGTAGATGAGCCCTGCAACACTTCTTATAAATTTTGATAAAAGTTTTTCAGGACCAAAAAAGAGATGCTCTGATGTGCAAAGCCCACTCTTGAGACTTCCACTAAGTTCAAGACTTGCACAGCAGTGCTTTGTGGTTTGCCAGGCCATACTACCCTTCTGAGGTAGGACAGAAAAGGGAAATTTCTCTGAGTAGATTCAGAAACCCTCACAGGCTCATGTCTGTCCAGACCATTCTTAATGGGCATTGGTCCATTTGAGTCTTGCCAACTCAAATCTAAGAGAGACTCTTTATGAGCCATCTACTCCCATTTCAAAGCTGAGCAACCACATGCAGAGGCAACCCATTGAAATTGGCCTTGCACCAGCAGTCTGCAGGAACTTGCTTGTACAACAAAGTTCACTACTGGAAGGGGTGAAATTAAACATTATATAGTAAAAGACAGCTCATTGTCTTGCTCTGGGATTTTGCAACTGCAAATTCTACAGCGTATTTTGCAGATGATACTACTCAAACATATTTGCAAGTTTGTCCTAAAATCTAAAATGTGTATCCTCTGCTTCTACTTAAACTGATTTTTCATTTTGGTCTACCCCCACAGGCCACCTAGATAATCATCATATTTTCATATTGTTCAGTTATATCTTCATTTAAATATCTCATTTCTGTGTGAAATTATTATAATTTTCTTAATTTTTAGATATATTTTCTAAATTTTGAAAATTTTCTACCCTTATTTGGATGTAATTTATTCTAGAATCTTTATGGGTACTAAAACTAAACTGTCTCAGATGTAATTCTCTAGATTACAGTTTCTTCCACTTTTAAAAAAAGTCTTTGTCTTTATAATATTTGTCCTTCTCCATTGTTCTGGGACTTCTCTATTTTTTGGTAAATGTACTATTTTTTGGGTGAAAATGTAGTGCATTTCTTAACTTTTTATGCGTTTAGGCAACAGCGGGTTTACTTGCAATTTTTGCTTCTTCTTATTTGAAATTAATTTCACCCCTTTCTTGTGGCAACCAACTACAGACATGGACAGTTACTAGCATGGTTTTCGCTTTTTATTTCTCTTGGATTTTCTTGTTGTCCAGGTATGTCTTATCCAGCATGATCAGTCACTATGGCATTTTTCTATTTTTATTCCACAGGAGGAAAGAATAATGTTGTGTCCTTGATATTGCTTTGTAGAGGAATTGCCATCTCTCCTGAAATATTTTTACCCTTTGGAATTCTTATTTGTGAGCACCTTGCCTCCCAATCTGGGCACTGCTGCACTGGCTTTTTTGTAGCACATTGCTAATGATCATCTGCTCAGATTAATTCCTTTTTCTTAGAACAATGAACTCTATCAGGACAAGGCCATTTTCCCTCAGAATGTTTTTTGTGATTTTTTAAAAAAGTCCCAGTCAAACACAGTAAAAACAAGCCAACCAGAGGCACTTTTAGAGCCTCTGACCTCTAGGACAGAACTGTGCCGCAAGTAGCCCAATATATCATTGTGCTGAATTGTGCCATATTGCTTTTTCTATATCAGGAAGAGGAAATGTGCCAAGAACAACAATAGATGTTCAGTTTTTGCAGCTGTGAAGACAAAAAAAAAGGGAACACAAAACAAATATGCTGACTTTATAGTGGAATAGGTATAACATGAATCCCACTCTCAGAAGGCCTAAGAAAAGCATGACATTTGTGCTGATAAAGGAAAAGGGTGGCACAATGAGTACAGCAGCAGCAGCAGCTTTATGGGCAACAGCATTTCCCTTGCAGAGTTGACTTCCCTGTCATGTGTGAAACCCCAGCTCCCCATTGCAAAGCCAGGCAGGTGTACCACTGAATGGTGCTCTGCTCAGACACCCTTTCTCTTCTTTCTTTGGTCCCCTTTTCTATCCCTCAATACTCTTCAAGTAAGAGGTTGCTAATTTTACTGCTATTTCTAAATGCACAGGGTGCTGACAGCCCAGCTTGTTCCTTGTAGATCCTGGGGAGATGAAATCACAGAATGTTCTGGATTGGAAGGCGTCTAACAGATCACCTAGTTCTAACCCCCAGACATGGACAGGGACACCTTTCACTACACCAGGTTGCTCAGAGCCTCATCCAACCTGGCCTTGAACACTTACAGGGATGGGTTACCCACAACTTCTCCGGGCAACCTGTTCCAGTGCCTCACCACCCTCTGAGTAAAGAATTTCTTCCTCATTATCTAATCTAAACCTACTCCCTTTCAGTCTGAAGCCAGTCTCCCTTGTCCTGTCACTATATGCTCTTGTCAGTAGACTCTCTCCATCTCTCTTGTAGGGTCTCTTCAGGTAGCGAAAAACTGCAATTAGTTCATCTTCATCAGATATTGGTTTTTTCCTCTAGTATGCACTCATCTATTACTGCAAGAAATATCCTTCAGTTGACTAAATTGAGTCACCAGCAGCAGCAATTGCAAAGACATAAGGAAAAACTAGGTTCAGGAAATGTTGCAAACAGCAAATAGATAAATATGGAATAAACAGTAACAACTATTTTACTTTGTACGCAGCTGCAGTTGTGTACATGAGTATAGCCAACAACACTAAACAGCCTTTCTGGTGCCCCAGAAAGTTATATAGAGGCCATTCCATAAAACTGTAGCAGGTGAAAAAATTTTAAAATTGGATGAGTTTTTTTTCTGTTTTCATTTCTAAGTTTCAAATGTCTCTTTTCCAGCACTTGCAAGAGTGCCAGATACAGCTGATCAGAAAGTTAATGAAAACTGTTGAAAACCTCGTGTAAGCTTCCTTTCTGGTGAGGGCTGACTGGCAAAATCATGAGGTTTCTAACAGCAGGGCAGATTCTTCCCACCTGCCCACAGTCTGTAGTGCCTGAAAACCCTGCATTTATCTCTAGGCGTTTTTTCTGGAAATTTATATTGGATAATTTTACATTCTTTACACAGCTATAGAACCCCATAACTTGGTTCTTTTAAAGCTCTTCTGGAAATAATGCAGATAGATGGAGACCTGCCACGCCTTGTCAAGGTGGGGACATGTTGCTGTAAGATGTACAATATCTGAAATACCTACCATAATGTTTTAAAGTAAGGGTTTTTCCTTTGTAAATTAGGTCTGCCACTGCCATTATCTGTTAACAAAAGAACTGGTACCACCCTGATTAGTATGCAAGGGACTGGTCAAACTGGTTCAGTGAGAAACTGTCCCCTGTTCCCCCCTGCTCCCTGGCTTGTTAACCCTTTTCCCTACACCCTGTCCCTCTGTCTAGGATGTGACATCACATCCCCCTTTGAACCCTATAAATGCCCAGACTCTGGAAATAAAGTTCTCTCTGCTTTCCTGCCCTGCTGCCTGGGTGTGTGGTCCCTTCTTTGGATATCCCTGGGACGTCGTGGGCATGGGGGGAAGGGAGTGGGGAGCGCTCCACTCAGCGGTTGCAGGGACATATCCACATATATTCTCTCAGATTTTTGTTTTATAGCTGTGTAAGATACACAGACTGTCCCAGTGAAACCTGCTCTTGCCACAGTGTTTGTCACCACGCATACAACCCAAGTATTTGTGTTTGGTTGAATAAATAAATATAAATGTGTATGTCTGTATGCCTAAGATGAATATTAATTGAAGTGGTTGCTGCTGATGTTTGTTCAGCTAACTATTATTTATGTTTTCGCATAAGAAATTATTTATGCACATTACAGTATCCAGCTTCAAACCTATTAGAATAAGCATAGTGATATTTAGAAGAATAACTATGTCTGGGAATACAACATTGTCAAGGGCCTTAGGGAAAGCTGAAAATATTTAAAAGGAAGATGAACAGCAGCTTTAAACTGGAAAGGTGGAAACTATTTCTATTTTATGGGATTATTTTTACACAATAGTTTCTGTGTTTCTGCACTGTCTCTGCACTAGACTATAGATCTTAACATTCAGTATTAGATCCCAAGTGGGTCTTGGGCTTTACTCATAATTCTTATGTACAGAATTAGTTTCACTACTTGAAATGAGTATTTTTGCATCTGCAAAAATCTCTCTTTAGATGTGTTTCTCTGTCCTAATGTCTATTTCTTCTCAATAATTGAAAGCAGCAGCAGAAGCACAAAGATACTATCCTGAGAGCTCTAGTAAAAATTGCTTAAAAATATTACAACACAGACCCTCAAATAAAGCCTACAATGGCCCAGTCTCGGACTCAGTAATCCTAACTGCTTTAGTCCTGTGAGTACTGGATATATTTGGGGAAATCTACGCTACACCAAGTGCAGTGTTGCACAGTAAGAACCCAACCTCAATTCCTCTCCATTCCCAAGATCTACCTTCAAGTAAAGACATAATGGAAGTGTGGAAGCCAAAAGGGTATTGCAACAAATATGCCACAAAAATGTCCCCTTATAGGAGGGGGGAAAGCTTAACAAAATTTTCGTGCTGCAGAAATATGTATTTGCATGAAAAAAAGTAAGTTTCAACTAAGGTCAAGTGAACCAATAAGAAAGTTAAAAAAAAAAAGAGAGAGAGAGAGCTAGAGAGAGAGAGAGAGAGAGAGAGAGAGAAAGGAGGAAATGTTCCAAAAGCTCATTTACCTTTAGACAGTAAAATATACCACAAAGCACACCCCAATCAGGAGCAGAAAGAACCACGCTATTAAAGTAAACTCTTTCTTGTCTACTGTAGCTGCATAAACTATAGTTTTATCCAGATGATGAGATGAAGAGCTTAGTGTTTTCCAGATCGATAAAAGCTGGGCTCAATAGCAAAAAAATCATAAACTTTGTCAAATTTCAAAATCAAAACAGTGAAATTTAAGATCAGGTGTCTGTCTTCATCTCACTGAACCTTGAAGAGATCTGGGCTCCTAAAGGTTGTCTTCTCAATGGTGCTTACAGCAGGCTCTATCTTTCAAAGGACATCTGTATAGGGCATTTTTCAGAAGTACTTTATGGGCAGAGGTCACACAGATTGCTGTATTCCCCCACTAGCTTGCAGGCCATACTGTGATGGACAAGTCTATTCTCTTTCAGTGTTTGATATTCCCATCACAAAAGCATTGTTATCTCCAGTGTCAATATTAGTAGAGGATCTCTTATATTTTAACAAATCCCTTGCTTTTCCCCCTTCTGCAGTGTCTTTCACATGAATATTTTTTTTTTTCCATCCCCGACTGACTACTTCTGCTCTAGTTTTAGAAATGCAAATTTTAGGCAATGATAGTTGACACCTGAAAGTATATTTGCTTTTGACTATATAACATGCATTGAACCTCGGGGGAAAACAAGCAAATAATCTTGCATCTTTAGCTGTCTACACCAATTTGTGAAAAGCATAGATAACAAGGTTATTTATACATGTATTTGGCAGGACAAAGGATTCCTATTTTTGAAGCATTGGAGAGATGGGAAAACATGCTACTTCCTTCATATTATGAACTATGTGCCAGTAACAAGTTTTCTGCCACTTCCTTCTCACCACTGTGCAAAGAGCAAAGAATTGTATTTAGACCCTTCAAAACCTAAAGAATTGATTCAGAATGCCTCATTTCTGCAGGTTATGGCTGAGCTTTGGGTCCCAGGAGACTGACTTAGTCATGCCAGAAGAAAAGGCAACCCAGAAAGCAACTATTATTACTCTGTGCCAAAAAATGAAAAGCCTGACACATTAGTGTACATGAAGAAGACTGTGAGACGAGACACCCAGTCCTCAGCACAGGTCCCTCGCTCACCTACGTGACAGCCTGTGATAGGAGAAATTTGGCATCAGAGTTATGAACTCAGGTCATAGAACAGCAGAGTTGACATCATGTGTCAGAAAGTTTCTTTACTTGATATGCATCAGAGTCTAGATTCCACATTTGGATTTTATTTTAATCTTCTCCTGTCTAACTGGTGATTGAAATAACTTGCATGCTTTTAGCAGTCCTGAAAGCTGCTTTTATTTAAAAGACATTACCTTAGAAAGACATTATTCTTTTTATTGGTAATTCATTTTTTAAGCTGCTTGGAGTCGATCACAAAGTGCTGTTTCCCCATCCCAGCATAGCACAGAAAGGACAGGAAGTTTTTCTCATTCTTTTAAATAGCAGAAGAAACACTGAGAAACTCACCCAACTAAGGTTTTATAAAAAATCTGCCATTTTTCCCAATTATATTGCAAGTTTTCACCAGTTTGCAGAACTCTTAAATAGATTCACACTGAAATTGAAAAGTCCAACTAATCACCTATCCAATAACCTGCACCTTGACAGAAACAGGTATTGTGGGATCTTTTTACTTCATGAGAAGGTAGTGCAACCAGTCATGGTTTGCCTGTTTCACAGTGCATAGTTTTGTTAGGATATTGGAGATGCCTATGACTCTGTTGTCACTCCCGTAGTCCTCTGTGCATCATTTTCAGCTGCCAAAATAGACCTCATACTCTTGAGATAGCCTCTTCTCCCTCCCTATTTTTTTTCTTTTCTTGATACCCACAACCTCACTGAATCTCTGTGTTTTCACAGAGCTTTTAACTACCAGCCTGAGGCAAGCTGGAAGCAGCAGAGGAAGGAAGGGAGTAGATCAGGAAGCCACTAAGCCAATTTCCCATTAACTGAATGAGCAGATTCCTGTAAATTTTCTTTGAGGTGAGAAAAACTGAGATGTGTAAGATTCTCATATCCTTCTGTAGGCTCATTAATCACAGCTTACTGAGGCTTTCTGAGACTGTCCAATACTGATCTTTGCTAGCAGGGCCACATCCAAGCTATGTTTTCAGCCCTGGACTCTGTGTAACAGAAGAGAGAGGCATGGTGTGGTCCTATCTTGAGGCCCACTGGGCTCTGCTTTCTTCCCTTTGCCCATTCAAGTGATCCATGTCAGTTCAAATGTCAAGGTCCCAGTAACCCCACCATGTGCCCCATTAGAAGCCTGGCGTGCACCACAGCACACATCCATCTGCTTGAGGCACCTTGAAGTTAATTGAGTTGTGACTTATGTGTAGAATTAAATGCCCATTTCTGTTTCCATGTTGCCCTGCATGACTGAGTAGAGGAAAGTGCCTCCATTAGAAATATCAAATTACTTCTTCCCTGTGTAATTCAAAATTTTCCTTCCTAGATGTATGAACTTGCATTTACTGCAGTTCTTTTATTTTTGGATTCATGTGCTTCCTTTTTATTCCTTAGTTAGACTTTGTTCTTAAGTAGAGTACATACATGTTAGACTATCAACTGATAAAATTAGCAAATTATCTCTTTAAAAGGAAGATGTAACCAAGATGCAGGAAACAGGGCTAATGAAAGCAAGCTGAAAATGTGATAATGGCAGGCTGATATCTACTGCCTTGTTCCAGTAATGTCACAACAAACAGGATTCATTTTTATAAATTAATTCTCTTATGTAAAGTCAGCTGTCAATCTCCAGCAGCATTGCTCTAAACAGTGTGGTAATGTTATTTTTTATGAAAAGGAAGCTAAAATGAGCATTTCTTTTGCTTAAAATAGAATGCCTCCATTTTAATTTGGAATTCATGTCGAATTTGAGAGCTGAACCTATTTCACAAGCAGATTAAATTTCCTTTAGAATGCAATTTTTTTCTGGACTTTAGAATAGAGTTGCAACTTTTGCAGGTACCTAGAAAATAATAGAATGTAGGGATAAATAACTATTTTTTCTGGAAGATCCTGCTAATAAAGGAGACAGTTCTTTTCACTAAGGAATCTTTCCTGCCTGGAACAAGGCATCTTTCCCAGAGACAGCTTTAGATGCTTCTCCACATTCATTCCACAGAAGTTGACTCCCTGGGTATGAGAGAGATAACACAGACATGCTACAGGGCCTCAGCAGCCAGAGGGGGAGCAGAGACAGGGGATAAAGCCCAAGGAACGAAGGGGAGTTTTGCCTTTTCTCAGGCCCTGTACTGCTTAGAGCACTGCTAGGTTTTTCTTTTAAGTTTCCAGTGTTCTCACCTCCAAAATAAACCTTTTGTAATCCCTTCCACTACTTTGGCGCTTGGCGGG
>JAWWTY010000077.1:23489000-23557097 GCA_035222235.1 Margarornis squamiger | reverse complement strand
GGGGGCGAGGGAGGGGGAATAGTTGCATATATTTTGCTTTACACAGAGTAAAGACATCACTTCTCCACATCTCGAGTTAATTTTTGCCAAGTTTGGAATTTTGCACTTCACAGGTAAAAACAACAAGATTTTAGTGGGAAATTGGTGCTACATGTCAAAATCTAAATAGGATTAATTGTTCAGGATGGACACAAAGGAGCTCTGAGAAACTTCTAAGCAGATGAAAAGTTTCTCAGCAGTTTCATGTCACATAATGTCTATATATATATATGTATGATTCATCCCCATTTCCTAGAAATATGGAATTACTTAGTAAATGTACAATGCTGGATGAAGGGTCATAATTTTCGTTATCACGTAGTACAGCCTCATAAAAAATTATCAGCATTGAAAGACAGTAATTTTAAGAAAATCTATATAAAATATTGGTTTTCTTTGCCAAACAAAACTCTCATTACAAGCTCCAGAAATCTGTGAAAAAAAGGTCACCTTATTCTCTCATCCTAAGCAAGACTTGCTAAAAACTAATCTAAAATGTCTCGGCTAGTGTCTCCTCCATGTCAGAAATATTTAACTGTGGGTTATACACTCTCTGGAATTTAGCAATTTGTTGCAGTTCAAGGGGCAAGGCAGCTTCAGGTTCCTGCATTCCAGAAAGGAAAAACTAATTGCTCTCTGTCAATCCAGGCACAAACACCAGATTTTCCTCTTTAGCTTTTGCATCTGGTGGGAAAGTTAGATTAAGTTCTTGGCCCTTCTCTTCCCTGGGTGCTCCTAATTCTTCCCAGGTGTACTTCATTTGTACTGTGGGTTGGTGCTGGAAACCAAGTTAAGCACTAGAACGAATTTTTAAAAAATGAATCATTTTATGTGTTTTAACCCAGATCAGTCCCCGGTCTATTTCCCAGAAGACCCCTGGTAAAAAAGAAAGCAGGATTAGAAAGGTCATATCCTACAACAGAAGGGCAGGAATTAGGTTCTAATGTGGAAAAAAATCTTCAAAGTGGATGAGAGGCTGAATACCTGAGTGCTGGGTTGTCCCTGCAGAAGGTGGAAGAACACATCAGGGAATGGAGACAAAAGACAATGATGTTTTTAAAAGTAGGGTCCCAGAATAATGAATCAGATTTGTTAAATGCTATGATTTCTTTGTTGTGTATCATCTTTAATGGATTCTGGGAACTATTTTTGACACCTGATTTGTTAAAAGACTGCACTCATTTAACAGGAAGTTGTGAAAGTGCAGCATTCTGAAAATAATAGCATGATGACATGTATCCCAGGGGCTACAAATTACAGCTGCATTTCTGTGGTGATCTTTGCAGTCAAACTTACTTGCAACATTCAGATTTTGGGTAAAAGGGAAAATTCTTCCTTCCATCTCTTGGGTAGAAGGATGATCATCCACTGTATAACAAGTTTCCGAATTTTGTAAGAGTTTCACTATCTAAATTGACTTTACTTATAAGCCTGCTCAGCTGCATCTATTCAGGAAATGTACCGGGAGATGTCTTGGATTTGATTCAGGAGGCATAGCAAAGAGTGACGGCTGAACAGACAGACTCTCTGTAGGGAGGTGAAAAAAACTTTGTAGGGAGAGAGGGAAGCTAGACCTCACATGTGTTACAGTAAGTTCTCAGCACATGCAACAGACTAGGCAGGAGAAATATTCCAAGTAAAGCTTTATATGAGTCATTATAATTTACCAGGTGACTGATCAGCATATCCCCAAGGCTTTTCTGTGCCTTTGATATGTCCTGCTTCTGATTAGATGTAGTGTTATTGAAATAGAGAATAACTAGGTTCTTATTCTCTTCCCTCTTACCACAACACACACCAGGAGCCAATGGAGTCAGATGGGTGTAAGGGTATTATCTCTAATTCCCAGGCTTTCATATGACTAACCTGCTATTGAATCCTTACAGCAAAAAAGATTATTTTCGACTTTTATCCCCAGGATTATTTCCTCAGCTGCCCTCCTATCTCTCAAAGAAAGAGCAGTACCCAGCATAGATTCAAGCAGGAAAGTGAAGGCTTAAACAGGCACCTGATGTTCTCTGCAGAGATCACTGTCTGCATGGATATAGGAAATCCATTGGTTTTTTCAAACTTCAGTCAATAAGTTTTCACACTGAAGACGAATCACTAGGAGCAACTGACGGGCATAGTAAAACTGGAGCCCCTTAGTCCGCTTGTGAGCAGGAGTCAAAGGCTAATAACTTTTTCCATGCTGAGAAGCACTTTCTGCTGGAGGATTAGACTGAGCTCTGCCTGAAGACATTGTTTTGTTTCAAAACCTATGAGTGCTCCTGTTTCTTATGTTCCACTTCACATCTGTTGGGTGTATCAAGTCACACAGCTGTCATGATTAATGTTTGTAAACCATCTCCTCCTAGAGGCTCTGAAAAAACACCTGGGTAACATCCTCATAATGAGGGAGAGAGCAAGAACAAGAGCACTGAAAGCAAAGAGAAATACTTGCCATGATCTGTGAGGCAGGAGGTAACTGCAAGACACTGAGATGCACAGTAGGATGTGGGTGTCTGGAGCTTAGGCACGGTGGGACTGGTCCTGGGCCTGAGAATGGATGTCCATCTCCCTCCAAATGTGCTGTAGAAGTCTGCAAAGGGTACACAGGGACCCCATGCTCAGTAGGCAAAGGTATCTTACCCAAGAAAATGCTCACATTCCCCTGAGACGCTATCCCCAGGGTGACATCATTTGCCACCACGGGCAGTGGATCTGGTCTGACATCCTGCTCTGCCTGAGTGGATGAATTAACTTCTGGAGCCTTTGGTTTTCATGGTAACTCCCTGGGTTTCAGCTGATTTGCTGCTCAGCTGGCTGGTCAAAGCACACTCAATGAGCCAAGGCCAGACTCAGCACCACTGTGTAGGAGACGCTGGCTGAGCTGTGAGAGAGCTTCTCAATAGAGAGTGAACCCACATGCCATCCCTGCCTCCAGCCAAGGGGGACCTAAACTCTTTCTTCTTGTATCTGAGAAATCTGAGAAAACGTCTCAAACCTCAGAGAAGAGTGACATGTCAGAATTAACTCTTCTGCCTGAACTTTCTTTGTGGGCACCTTCAGGTCCTGTCCTCAGGAGCATCAGTGTCACGGAGAGCCTCAGCACTCTCTGTGGCACTCTGGGGGCTGCTGGCCCCCTATCACTTTCACGTCAGCAGACCCTTTAGTGGTATTCAAGCTGTTGCTGAAGCAACACACCAAATATTCTTCTTGTACTTAGATTTACTCAACAGAAGATTAAATATCCACACATAGAGAGCTCTATCTCATCTGTTTCACTTATTCACATGGCTGTGAAGGGAATTAGGCTTTGGTTTTGACCTAGGATTACCTGACTCATCCACAGCCGGGTTATGTCAAAACACAAATTCTTTGAGGAAAGAGAGGCACTTGCGACTGATTCAATAGGAATTTTCCATCAGCAGTATATTTCCCTTCCAGAGTGAGCCCTGAGGCAATATTTCAGATACATTCTTGACACAGAGAACATCCTAAATTTCTGGGGACACCAGTTTCATCCTCCAGGACACAGGGGAAGCTCTCAGTTGGACTCATCATTTTGCTCCTGGTGTCAGTGGAGAGACTGGTAGCAGCTGAGAAGTGCCTTTTTTCTTTCAACTCATAAAATGCAGATACAGAGGTGTGCAGTACAAGCCCACAAAAAATGCTAAGCAGCACTGCTTTGGAGTCACAGATCTGATAAAAATGTTCTCTTTGTTCCAAAGGAAGTCTCCCCGACGCACACTTTATTCTCAGTTTTAATAACTTAGAAGTATTGTGATACTAGACTTGCTTTGTATAAAACCCACTGAAAAACTAAACTAGACTATAGAAGATTACAAGATTCCCTTTATTAAAAAAAAAAAAAAATCTACGCTAGTTCTGTGAATAATGTCTAGGAGGTTATTTTTTTAAACAACTTTGTGCATCTTTCTCTGTTTTTTTTTTCTTTTTACATTGTATTAATTTGCTCAAAGTTATTTCTAGAATTCAGAGGCATGAAAAATCCCTCATTTTCTTACAAAAGTAGATATTTTCTCAACCATTGCCAGTAACTAGCTGTTACTAGAAAGATGGATATTGCTGGTCTCCTGATAACACTAGTAAAACAAACTGAATTTTGTTTCCTTAAAGACTCATGAATAATGTACCTCTGTTTATATATGTGAATATATATGCACATACAGATCATATACATTTTAAAATACAAAATTCTTTGAAATATAAAGCCAAAATTGCTGATACTGTTCACAATAAATAGAAATTTAAAGAGGATGAGGCTGACATTCCTGTGCCAGCAGCTTTACAAATGGCACAGTGGCACAGAACTGTGACAGAGTCTCCTCACAGATGAATGATGCTGAAAGATGCAGAGTACAGAAAGGAAAGAGTTAAATAGGCAATCTGTATTTGAATCCTTCTGTTGTAATAACCATGAAAAAAAGGAAAATCAGAGAAGTATTATTATAAAACCTTTGGTGACATAAATGACCACTACAAGACATATAGAAATATTTGCCCTATCAAGTGAACAAAGACAAAAATCTTTGTTCTAATAAAGCTTCTAAACTAGATGCTGGACAAATCCTCTCAATGGGTTAAAAACCTGGGCCTCTTAGATGTTCTGTCCCCTGAGATTTGTCTAGACAAACCAACCACTTCCTTTCCTCAAGGATGTTCATACCACAACAGGAAAAGCCACAAGGTCTTGATCATCTCTTCTTGTGTAAAACCCTACAGCAGAAAAGGGGCTGAGGTAGGGGAACAAGACCCTGGAATTTTCCCCACCACTAGTTGAATAACAGTGCTGGAGCTTGCCTCTGGAAACCCAGCTTTGGAGCCCACTATATGCACAGCGTTTGGACCAGCCCATCATTAGAGCTCTCTACCAGCCGTGGTCCCTTCAAGATACCGTGTCAAAAAAATCCATAAATGACCCTTAAAACAAAATTTTCTGTAGAATAGTCCTCAGAGAAATCTTAATAAAGCTAAAGTTTTTGTTACATTTTCATCCATAAAAGGTAGAAATGGGCTTTATGGCTCCTTTCAACTTTCTCACTTTTCAGCTCCACTTTCCCTTATATGCCTTGCAGTTTGTTCCTTTAGGTGGAGAGATGAGCTTCAGCTTTTGCATTCTTTCACTGTCTCTTTTTCCATGCTCTGTTAAGATTAAGGATTTTTTTTTTAGTATATAAGAGATTAATATCCTTACTTTGGAGTGTTACCCTCTATTAGCTATATCACTTTGGTCAATGGGAAATGATATAAGAGCTGCAGAAGCATATAAAGTATAAAAGATGCAAAATATATCGTGTCACAAGGGTTGAGTGTGATAGCGAATAAACAAGTAGGTTTTCCTGGGAAAAGTGATGTCATGAATCAGCATTTCTGTTATGAGTGTTGTTATGAGTGTTTCTGCACTCACAGAAAAACCTTTTTCCTCGCTGGGACACAATAAAATCCTATTTCACACTCAGTGCCTCTGTAAAGTCTCTCAGCACTGCAGGCATCAAGGTACACGCTCTCCATGTCCACAGCACCTCCTCCAAGGCTGCAGAGCCTGATACTGCTCCAAATGCTCCTCTGCCTCTCCTCTCCTGCAGCATCCCTCATAGTCAAAAAATCACTGACGCAGCAAAGGTGCTGGGCTTATATATTAGCTAGAAACCACTGGGAAGCACAGATGTCAGTGAGATTATAACTGAGCTAGGTGATTCCTATTGACCAGGAAACATGTTGCTAAATGGAGAAGAGACAGAATACCTAAGCCTCAGGCAACCTGTTAAAATAACCCAAACAGGAAACAAAAGTCAGTATTGTCATAAACGTGGCCCAAATAGGACAGGTCAGCGTTCAGACAAGATTTCTACTTGCACATTTTTCTCTAACAAGAACATGGTCTGCACCTTCAACTTATTTGAAGGAAGTGCAGCCTCTGCAGATGTCAGCTCTTGATCTGCTTGATGCTTCTTCAACACTTCCAGAGCAAGGGTGCTGCTTCTGTTCATTTCCTCTGTCACACTGACACAGTGGTCTGCTAAACAATTCACATTTATTTAAAATTATATCAACAAGGAAAACCAAAGATGAAAATCCGTGAATGACCAGTTCAGGTTCCTGATGCTGCTTTAGGCATACAGCGCTACAAAATTCTATTATTACTTAGCTTAACTGATAAAGAATTTAAATGCCAGTAAACTCATTAGGCAACAAATCCAAATAAATGTGCTCTCCTACCATGAACAGGTGAAGGGCTGAAGTTATCTGGCTCACTAGATGGATGGTTTTGCTGTTCGTTCTGATCAGCTTCTCTTCCTGTGCCAAGGCTGAGTTGATTATACTGCACACTTGTTTTGTGAACAGATATAAAAGTCAAAGAAAGAGAGTTCAAAGACAGTCCAGGTGTTTCATGAATAAACACAGCTCTGAGCACTGCACAGACCTCAGGACAACACCTCTTTTGAGTTTTGGGACTGAGTGTAGCCTTTGGTGTCAGTAAAGAAAGGGACTTGTACCAGTTTTTGTGCAGCCTCTCTAGTGTCAGTGACCTGAGTAAACACTGACACTTGATGTCTACCTTGGAGTGATGGGTGGGAGGAAAGGACAACTTGTGGAATCTAGATGAACATGCTTTTCAGATTCACAGATATGGATGAGCAAGTCTGATTTGTTGCCTTTTCTTCTGTAGCTGTTTATAAACAGAACTATGCATGGAGAGAATAAATATTATGATTATATATTCTTTTATTAATTGAAAATGAGAAACAGCAGTGAGTCATCTTCAGTTGCAGGGAATAAAAAATTAATTATTCTTAAAACCACAACCACTGCCATGCTAACACCATTTGCATTTATTTCCTGCCTTCTCCCCAAAGTACTTTACTGGTTCCTAGAAGACTTCCTCACAACGAATGAGGATTTCACCCTTGCAGGAATATTACCTCATCGAAAACCAAGGAGGTACCAAGAATTGAGGAACCCCCAATCAGAAAATAGAATGCTTTCATGAAGGAGGTCAGAGAAACAAAGGAGCTTCTGAGGCAGGAGGTGTAAATGTTGGTGCACCAGGGTTTACACTGAGCACATGGGTACTGCCAGCTGCAAGCTGGAATTACTCTCCCTTAGCTAGAGCAGAGATTGCTGAATCCAAAAGTGTGTTGGAAAGGCAGCATGAGCCCACTGTGGGCACAAGTTGCCATGCTCTACTACATCAGTGCTTCTGGTGATGGTGCATGGCCAGTGTCAAGCAGAGAATATCACCCACCAATGGACAAACCAGGCTTCAAGGCAGCCAGAGCTTTGGCTACACAGAGCTACAAATGTTCCATCATCCAACACCTCCATGTCTGGCTGCGACTCAGAGAACACAAAGGACAGGTTGTCTCCTGCCTTGACAATACCAGAACAAGGGACCATTCAAACACTGCAGAATATATAGGATCCACACATGTGAAAATGGGCTTAATGCTTTTTAAACCACTAGCATGCACAGTTGTGAAATATTAGCAAAAGGAAGAAATAAATATAATTAAAACTGAAATTCTAGAAGTAATTGAATTTTTGGTTGCACTAAACTTTAAAAACTTCAGAACTGCAATCCAGCAACAAATTTTCCCTCAAATCTTCTGTTTTCCGCTTGTGTTTTTAAAGCCTAAAATTGCACTGAAAAATAGGTTGTAAAAATAGTTTTCTGGCTGCTGCATCACCAACAGTTTTTCGTATTAGGACAAAACAGTTTAAAAGCAAAATAAAACAAAATGCTTACTTGCCTTCTTAATTACCAGCCACTTGTTTTGGGTGGGGTTTTCTTCCTTTTTTTTTTTTTTTAAATTTTTTTATTTGTTTGTTCATTCTTTTGTTGTTTGCGTTTTTGTTTTGTGGTTGTTTGTTGGGGTTTTTTAAAAGTCTGCTGGGTCCTTTATGTTTTGTGCTCCATCCACAGTAATAAAAATTCTTACAATGAGTTTTGATTTCAGAGATATTTCTTTAAATTGATTGGTCTCATGAGCATTTGAGCACCTCCACAGTCTTCCCAGCAGACTCTCAGAAGAAGTCTGCCCTAAACATCAAGAAATACTACGTACCTCTAGTTATCATTGATTTCCACTGGCCACTTCTTGCATGATAGTGATTTTATTTTATCTCTGAACCTAAAATCTCCATAATCTGATTTAATTTTAATTGCATGAACAGGAACATCCCCATTATATGAGTGGAATTCAGACTACCTGTTACTATTATCACTTTGAGGTATTGTGGTTATTTTTTTTCCAAATGTGTCTTTAGAGTAACAGTATAAAACACCAACTGCTATTTGATACAATTTTGAACAATCCTATTTGGATGGACTAAATGGCTAGTCATCAAAATAGAGTGGGGTCAGAAGGTGTAACAGTATCTTACTAAGTCTACTAGAGGAAACCATCATCACATCATGAGATAAGAAAACAAAATGTTGGGGGTTTACTATAATTAATAGTAGTAATAGTAATAACAATTGTACTACTAATAATACATGGCTGAATATACTATTTTTCTCTGTTGTTCTCAAAGTACTTCTACAAAGGCAGGTAAGGTGGTTCAACTCCAGAAAAAAGTGGAGTGAAGGAAATACATAATTGGCAACCAAATATCTGCTTTTCCCTGCCTAGTTAGGGACACATTGTATCTCACTGTATTTGGATATCCGTTGTTTTTGTTTCTCCAGTTCCACAATATGTGTAGCATTAAAAAATAAATAGGTGGTAGAGATGCTATGCCAAATGTGCAGCCCCTGAAACCACAAAGTCATGGGTGGAAATGCCTTGCAGTGGAGCTGATGTGTATTAAAAATTTTCCATTGTAATGTGGACAGCACTAGAGCTAATTGATGCTAAATGTCCATATTTCATATTATAAGCAAAGGTAGAGCCAGTACTGAAGGCATTTGGCCTATCTCATCTCATTAGAATTTAACAGCTTTTTTGTGTATCACACTCTGGTCTTACAACGTCACCATTCGGTGCCCTTGTTGACACTGCTGAGGAGACAAATGCATGGCAAGTTGATGGAAATAATCTTTTTTTTTTCCCCTCCTCTGCTAGCAAGTTCAAGGGAGCCTGCCAGTTTCAGAGAAATGGGAATAGATGCAAGGAGAGGCCACATTTTGGACAAAATTCCTGATACAACAGCCTTAAATAGGCATATACGTGCCATGCTTCCATTCATTCGAAGCATTAATGACCTAAAAAATGGCCTGCAAGTTCCAAGGCAGGCAGACCCTCCTTGTGCCCCAGTACAGGTGACAGAAGCCGGTCACACTGGTGGGATGTGGCATGTGTTGGACATCAGCCCTGCAGTGTCAGAACCATGGTCATCTGAAAAGACAATGTTTCTGTCCATTTCTTTCAGAGGAGCCACAGTCACCAGGCAGTCCTGGTACTGATTTAATATCTGCAAAAATAGTTGTAGCAGCATTTATTATTATTGGTGTTACAGCAGCACCTAGAGACCCCTCCTGGGACTGGGATTCCTTTACCCTGGCAATAGGCAAAGTGGGGCTGAAGGAGGGACCCTGCAGTGAAGAGCTTACAGTCTAAATAGAAAAGACAGATAAAAGATAAGTGGAAGGACTCAAGGAACAAAATGAGAGGTTTGCATCTGCCAGCAGATAGCCTGGGCTACACTTGAGTTTATAATCACCTAAGCACAAGGAGACCCATAGCCTCCTGGTGAGCTGGATGCATTGACACACAGTGTTTTAGCCTGAAGTTTAATATATAGGGTTACTTTTGGGTTTGATTTATCAGGAAAAGCAGTTTTAGAAATTAAACAATATGAATTATTTAATTTCCATGCACCTAAACAACAAGTTTCCTATTCACTGAGGTAATTTCAACATCAAAAGAGCTGCGGATAAGGCTACATGGAAAATAAATATTAAGATACCAGTGCTTATCAAAATCAGCTAGACTTTTGGAGTGTTGTTATAGTGAGCTGGAAACCAGAAATTCTGGACTTTATCAAAACTACTGTAAGAATAGATTACTCTTTCTGCCTACTGTCTGAAATAAATGAACATCATAATATTTCATTTTTTACCTTAATTCATAAAATTCACAGAAAACCACAACAATGCTATTTTCTAATACTGAGGTGTTTTAATTAATGATAGAGACAAAGACCATGATTTGTTTAATGTATTTCCATTGTTAGGATCCTAAAGCCTCATGTCTGCAAAACTAAATACAAAATTGGAAGCATAATTATAGACATCCATGAAAATATTGGCCTTATTTCTCTCTGACCTTATAACACACTCCTGAAAACTGTGCATCCCACTACTAGCAATAAATCTTTCTATGTATCTATAGAAAAAAAAGAGTATTTGGCATAGTATTTATTAATTTTCATTAGAAATAGTATCTTCCCAATTTTCCCAAGTGTGGCTTTATAGGAGTTGGGAACCTAGTGGGACCCAACACAAAGTGAGTATTTCCTGTATCTTGCAGACAATGTTTTCAGGAAAAACCATCTCTAGAGAAAACTTTCTTAAAAATATTTTTTTTCTTTTCCATTTTTATTTGTAATTAATCTGCCTTAATGAAAGTGTCTACTACATAGTGTTTGTGCACGGATAAGAGTGATACACAGCAAAATATAAGCCTTAATAGAAATAAATAAAACCAGGGATTCTTCAGTGTTTATTTTCCAGTGGCTTCCTCAAAGTAGCACAAAATTAGATAAATTAGAGTCTTTTGTGATGCTATGGAGTGAAGGATATCCTCTGTTCTGGGAGAAGTGGTCTTCAGCACTCAGCTTCTTTAGTACATTCCTTTCAAGTTGCTATAATAGCACAAATCCTCAAAATTTGTTCCCCAGTTTTAGATTATTTCACTAGGAGAAGGGGGGAGGGGGGATGGAAAGACATTTTGTAATTTTTCATCTCCCAAATACAAACTTTCCAGTCCTCAACTTGAAGCATCACCCTCACAGCACTCTAGAACAATATTACTGTATAGTCTTACCACACTAACAGTTTCCCAATGAAACATCATTTCCAGGATGTCACATCTGCTAAACTTAATTAATAAATCCCTGAGAAAATTTCTCTGCAAAGAAATGGGCTCAAAGGCTTCACAAACTGGTTTTGAGAGGGTGTATCCCTCTTCTAAGTACTCTCCTTTCTGAATAACCTGAGGTGGTTCTGGTTAGAAAAATAAGAAAAAACATCCAGGACCAAAGAAGAGGTGTTTTGAAGTTTTTCAGGTCTTTTTTTCTCAATGCCACTATTCCTGTTGGACACAAGCTGTTGGCTGGAAGAGCCAGCTGCCCACACCAGGTGTCAGCACAGAAGGAGGTTTCGAGGGCAATGGGGCTCCTGAGCCAACCCAGCCCCTCTATACCACCTCCTCAGGGATCACCTCAGTCTGGCTTCACTGCTCTTGGCTGTAACGAAGGCTCAGTCAAAGATGGTTTGGGTATTGCAAAGATCCCACAGCCAGGTTCTGACAATGACTCCCAAAGGAGGCTTGAAAAACAACGGATTACAGGATTTGGTGTAGAATACAAAGCAAGAGAGGAGATATTTGGTGCCCTGGTCCCTTCACATATGAATACCTCATCCTGTGATTCTCCTTGGCCAGAAATGTGTCTAGCTTTTGGTCTTCCCTTGCTGAATAGATTTCAAATGTAAATTTTATTCTTTTATTTACTGTCGTACCCTACACATTGGCTGCTTGGAAGAGCTCTCTAAGACACCGCTCAGCCTGTCTTCCCATGGCATCCCACTGTTAAGGACACAAAATGAGGCAGATGAGGCAAAATGTTGGTGGGAGCTGTGGAGGAACTGCAGGATCAATCCACAGTGGTGAAAGACCACATGCTCTTAGGTACAGACTTCCCTCTGCCATGGTCTGCTGAATTTCCCTTCTTTGGGAGGCTTCCACTGAAGCCCCACTGTGTGCAAGTGCGCAAATCATCACCCTTTTAGTGTTAAACATAATTTTTAATAAACTCAATAAGGAAACTTCCATTAACTTCAAGATGTAGGTTTAGCTATCTAGGTGGACATAGTACTTTCAGTTGATGTGAATTAGTCATGGAGGTACCTTGCACTCTTTACACAGTCTGACTCTAAATATGCTCCCAAGTGATGAAGTTTAATTTTGTTTACACAAATTTAATAAATGCTATTCCTTATTATTTGCTTTAAATTTGCTCTCCCTTCCTCTTTCAACTGTCATAGTGTCACACACCAGGTCAGTGATTATTGGGTAAAACCCCCTCATGGGATGTGTGTGTGTGTGTGTGTGTGTGTGTGTGTGTGTGTGTGGGAAGGGCTGGGCTGGGTCTGCAGGCACACGACAAGAGCCCAGAGCACACGGGCTGCAGCCACGGCCAAGGGAACAGCAGTCAAGGAAGGCCTGCCTGCTAACACCACACCACAGCTCCCAGAGCCCCTAATTGATTGTGGCACCCTCACTTGGGCTAAGGGGACAGGGAGTGGTCAGTGAACCAAAGGTCAGCCAGGTCAGATATGTAGAAGAATAATAATTAGTCTAAGGAAATTTTTCCTGCAAATTGGTTGTTGTGCACATTGTTGCTCCCTTAATCAGGAAAAATTGAGATTGGAAAAAAAAAGTGAAAGTTTCAGATTCTCACTTTATTTTTTTTGTGTGTGCTAAATAACCCAAGCTCTGGAAATAATATTGGACAATGTGAACATCTAGCATTCTAACTTCACATAAACCAGGAACCTCTTAATTGTGATTATCACAGTTGCAAAACAAACAATAGGGCTAGGAAACAAGTCTCTTGTAGTTGGGAGTTTGACACTATTTTAGAATGGAGGGGTAATTGCAAAGAATGAAATGGGACCTGGCTCTTTGGTGAAAACTATGTTATCGGTAGCAATGGGGTTTACTGTTCACTCTGCATTCCCACCTGTAGTTTAATGCAAGGTACAGAAAAACACTTCTCTCATTCTGACAAAGCTCACTGATCATAAATTACATGATTGGTTCTCTGAAGAACTAAAGGTAAGATTATTTTAGTTGCCAGTATTTTCCTGGATGTTTGATATCCTAAGTAAGGGAAAGAAGATGCCTGGGATCCAGATGAGAGCATAAAAGACAGAACTAATAACACTCATAGATGTGACTGTCAAGGTCATGTTGTTTGCTCATGAAAACATTCAAAAGCATGTGTGAGTACCTCAAAATAGTTTGGTATCAATCAGATTACACAAGATTCTAGTTATGTAGAAGTGGCACCCAGAATAGCAGAAAGCAAAGGGGAGCTGGCTGCAGGCAAGCTCTCTACTGTAGGAAAATGATTTACTACAACCAAGAACTGAACAAAATGAAATAAAGGAGATGAGACACAGAAACAAATACAGAATCTTTGAGGAATCCAGACTAAAGGCAGGAATATCAGTTCAAAGTTAGAAGTGCTTGGAGTCTTTTAAGAATTTTGTGATGTTTATGAGAAAACATACCAGATGGGACCCCTGGAGAGAAATGGTAAAGAAAGTGTTAGAACAGATTGTAGGAACAAATTAAAAAATAATGGGAAAAGAGTGGTTTGATAAAGGTGCAGGAAAGCAACTGAGATTGACATATAGCAAAGCTGTAGCCTTCAGAATCAGAATTGAACTCTGGATGAGAGACACTCTGAAGCCAGAGGGAAACTCATGAGGCCAGCAGTGTAAGGAAAAAGGCAATACTTCCATGGCTTGGGGTAAAAGATGAATCAGGTTAGGAAGATTAGTAAAATAAACACATTTTATAAGGGTATCGATGCATGGAAGAGAGGATATTAACCACATCTGTGTCTGATAAAGAACAAATAAGGAACCCTTTTCATTATAAAAAACTCAATTACGGAAGAGCAAGGAGGAGTACTTTTATGTGTCCACTACAGGGAGATGTTTAATAGTGAATAAAAAGCTGTCTCCCAGACACATAAGCTATTTGAGGAAAAATTAAATTTTGAAGTGATTTGAGAGGCAATCAGGAGCTCTGGAACAACAAAACGCCAGGTGCTGATAATGTCACCACTGAATTATCAGACATGGGAAAGAATATGACAATTCTTTTTCATGATTTAGAGGTTTTAAAAGAATTCCAAGAGAATGAAAGCAGGTAATTAGATTGATGTAGGGAATGAAAAGAAAAAAAAAAGAACCAATCAGAAACAACAACACCCTCATCTCTCATTATCAATAGTATTCTGTTGTTGGTAGGTTTTCATCATTACACTCCTTTTATGGAGACTTTATACGAAATTTATGTTCTGGAAAACTACATATTCTATGAATCAATTATTTTCATTATGCCATTACTAGAGAAGGAAAAATGTCAAGATTATTCTAATGTTGTATTTTTTTAATATGAGTATAAATGGAAGCATGTGGAAAACCTGGTGCATTTATCAGAATGGTGTAACTGTGTGTTTGGAGTGCAAAATATAGAGTAGAAAATATGGAATTGCATCTGTCCCATTTTTGAGACAGGAAAATACACTAACAGCGATGCTGGCTCCTGTGTTTCTGGAAGGAGTACTACGGTTGAAGAACAACTCCCAAAACATTCAGATTTTGCAAATGTAGGTGCTGTTTTGGCAATCCTGTGAAGGCAAAGCAAAGACTTGAAGAACACTAGGAGAAAGCTGGGACCAAAGTGGAATGAAGACAGTTGCATTTGTTTCAAATAAACAGGACAGGGAGAAATATGTCTTTAACAGAAGTACGAAATTTATAAGAGATGCAAAGAATCCCCTCCATCTTTAATGCTATGATTTTATGGTAGATTTTTTAAAAATGCAAATCATGATGCAACTTCAAATCATGGCATTCACTGGACAGAATCATAGATCATATGTATACATTAAAATAAGTTTTCTTCTGACACAGCTTTATTTGAGCATATTAAAATGCTACAAGCTATTATTTGTATGGAATTATACACTGTATTTCCAAGTATATGTTATGCCAAGAATGAACATCTTGAACTATTCCTTTTTAAATCAATGGAGACACGTCCTTGTATAATGTTCAAGTAGTATCAGAAAGTGTCAGTTATTTAGAACCAGCCTTATGGCTAACTTTAAGGATGTGAAGTTTCCTGTTTCTGCTTATATTCCTGGTGGTAATCCAGAGTCCAAGTGTAATGGTGCTGTACAAGGCTGGCAGATCTGGCTTAACAGAATAATCAAATCAGTACTGTGAAGAGTGCAAGGATATTTATTTTTCCAGGCTACAGAACTGATCCAACAAACTGCACTATCTCACCTTTTTTTTTTATGTGATTACAGTACTTACAGCATAAAATTATTAGCAAACACTGTGTACTGGAGCACTTAGCTTCCTCCTGTACCTAAGACAAGAATGATCATTCAGAGGTAGTTAGTATCCCCAGCTTGGCTGCCAATTCAGAGCAACTTTCTGTCAGAAGAAACAAGAGAAGACAACACACGCAGAGGAGACTCTCTGATCAGCAACTGCCTAGAAATAAAAAGAAGCCCAGAAAGATGGAAAATATTATGGATACCTAAATTTTACACAAAAAAAATACAACTCAGTTTCTCAAAAGGCTGTAAAATTGGACATCTTCTCCTGAGGAACCAGATGCTTTATTTTCACAATACCCAGACTAGTGTGTAGGCAGTTTAGTTTCTGAGACCACCCCTGTGCCTCTGCAGGACCCAGCTGTGCCTGCTGCTAACCTGGCAAGGAAGGGAAAGCCAGTCATTGCCTGTGATGCCATCTCCTGCACTCTGCCCACCTAAAGGCACTGAGACCTCCTAATTTCCTCCTTCTTACACCCTCCCTGGTAGTGGATAAAGCAGGAGTTGGGTGGGCAGGAAATGAAAATGGAAAGAGACAGTAACTACCATTGAGAGTTATTCAGCAAAGGCTGCAGAGCAGAGTTTCAGTGGCATGGAAGACCTTGAGGCCAGAGTGAATTTACATTACTAGCCTCCAGAGAAGGTGTTTCCGTAGAGGGACCAGGCCAGGATTTCTCCCAGGGCTGATATTGCTATGAATTGCACTGAAAGAAAAGCCTGGACAAAGCACATAATGTGCTCTTGCTGTGCCAGAGAAGGAAAGTTAATTCTCAGAGTCTCCCTGGGTACTCATGCTGGGCAATTTCTGGAAGACTTTTCTGTCCATCAAAAGGTTGTTTGTCAATGTATTTTCCTTGTGCCACATTTGTGTCATTAATGCCCTGCATTTTTGTTTCCATGTTGTATCAGAGGCAGTGTGGGGTTTGCTGACTCCAACATTCACTGTTGCATTTCCATTTTCTCAGATGGTATAACTGCGAAATATAGAACACATAGCAAAGAGTATCACACTGCTTTGCAACCCTCAGATAGGAAGCCAGAGAAGATTAAGTCTCTCTAGTTAGAAAGGCCTGTTTCTGCTGGTTTTTTCCCCCAAACCAATTAGAGGTTGAGATCAGAGAAGTGTCTTGTGTAAACCAAGGCTCATAGCACCGACAGAAGGATTTTAAACTTTTGGGGCAGGGCTGCTGGGGAATACTTAGCTGGGGTGTGCTAGAGGAGGATCTTGAGATTGCATTTAAAACTGAAAAGATTCATCTAGCCCTGTTTGCCCTGAATCAGGTTTGAACATGTTTCACAGATTGATTGTGTAAAAACAACATTTCTGCCCTGTTATGGTTAGATGTTATACTTCTGTTCAACTTCCTATGTGAAAAAATTTGAGCTCTTTCTCTGTTTCTCCCTTGGCTGTGTAATTTGTGGCTGGCTGCTGCCCAAAGACCTCTGTAAGGAGGGAGGGAGAGAAAAGTTTGTGATGGCATTACAAGCCATGGGTGGAAAAGCAGAGCTATCAAAGAATACATCATGGGGCAGTGATGAAGTGAGAGGGGAAAAAGTTATGAAAAAATGCAGTAGATAAAGAAAAAGTGGGTTAAATACTTCTATAGTACAGAAGACCTGATCTCAGCTGATCTCCCCATAACTCTATTGCTGATAATCTAAACCACTAAAACAGACCCAGAGTGCTCTTATCCTTGACAAGACACAGGCAAAGAGGCCTAGCCAGCAGCATCTCTATGCCTTACTGTTCATGGAAATCCACTCCTGCTTTGTGGATAAAGGACTTCAAAATTCCTGGGTCTCCTGACAGTAAATAAGAAGTCACAAATTTAAAAATAATGAATATTTAGATTGTGAGAGAAAGTAGGCCAGAATCTGATGGGTTCATTTTCCATATATAGAAACACTTAGGACAGAAAACTGTAGTCATTCTATCCAGCATCTAAATAACTTCTGAAAAGAAAAGACACAGAGCAATGCTGTTGTCTAAAGGTTAAGGGAAAAGGTGAAGTGTATTACCGAGAAAAGTGATCCAAACCTTTAGTGGTAACACAATGGCTGTCAGTCTCATTGCATTTAATTAGTGCCATTTTTCTAAATGAGGCAAATTCTATCTATCCTTTTTTGCATTTATTTTAGCTTTGATTATATGTACCTTGAAGAGAAAAAAAAAAAAAAAAAAAGTACTTTTTCTGGTGTAAAATAAAATAGAAGTAGACTGCAGAAAAAGTTAGCAAATGTCTTTCAAGGGGTTTTTCCTAATGGAAAACACAATTTTCAGTAAAATAAAAACACCCAGAAAGTTTGATTGCAAGCATAGTTTTAGCTGAAAAGGGAAACTTTTAAGTAGTTCTTTTGAGGAATAAAGAAATCAAAGCTGCCTGCCAAACACAGGCAGTACTTACAAAAATACTGTTTTGCTGAAAACTTAATTTCACATCAAAATCCATTTTGAGAGAAAGCTTTTGTTCAAAGAACCTACCAGTCTGTTTGATACCCCAGCCAGGTCCTGTAGTGTCCCCACTGCTGCTTCTACTTGAGCATTTCTCAGTGCTGGCGTTGCCCCATCCCCCTGCAAATCCTGTCCACTGGCCCACAGAGCTGCAGATCAATGTCCACGCTGCAGAGAACAGCTCTGCTTCCAGACTGTTTACTGACAGGCCATGACATCTGGTGCAGGATGCTCCGAGAGGTTAAGTCTTCTGAAGACAGCTGTGGATTCACAGAATAAATTATACCCTTAGTCCTCCCCTGCACAAAGTCTGCAGCTGGTTGAGCACCTCATGCTCTTCAAGAGCTCCCCACCATTTTTTTAGCTGAACATTACTGTTTAAGCACCCACTGAAACTGCAGTGAGTCTCAGCTGTTCAACACTTCCAGCACTGGAAATTAGAAGGAACCAGTCCTGGAACTTGTCTTCTCCATCCTTTCATCATTTCACTCTATTTTGGTCTTCTAGTGTCTGTATACTGTAGACAAAGGTCAATACAATAGTTTAAAAGCTGCTTTAGAAATGTGTAAAATGATTAAGCAATATATCTTGGACTGGAAAAGTGGAGTTTGATGTGATATAGTCATGCTGTACAGCCCTAATGCTGATGGGAAGGTGTGCTGGCCGATAAACACAGCAGAGAAACTAGTTCCGTCTCTTTGTCTGTCCATGTCTGATTTCACCTTTACCATCTCCCTGTTGGCACAGGGATGTTACCACAGGATCACCAGCAGGCATTCGTCACTGTGAGAAAAAATAGAAGATTAAAAAAATCCAAAACACCCCAAAAGCACAAGTATAAGGCCAGCTACATTTTTTCCTCTCTGAAAGAATGGGCTTCTTGCCTTTATTTACAGAACAGAAAAACAGAACAGATTTCTATCTATACATTAGCTTGAAAAATCCTTCAAGGTTTCTGGCAGTTCCCTTGGAAAATATTGTGTCAGAGCTTTTCAGACATTACCTCTGAATGAGAGATTTCTCAACGTCCCTCATCACTCAGTGAGGATGTTCAGGGTTTCTGAGGAGGCTTGTTTATCTGAAACCTTCTGCTTTCTTTCCAGTTCTTAGTGTTGGACAGCAACCATTTCTACGTAGTTTTACAGCTAAGAGAAAGGATTGCTTCAGTCAATGATGCAATGACTTTTGAATAATCAGCCACCAAAACAAAACAGTTTGTCCCTCAGGCTCACCTCCATGAATGAGGAAGATTTCATTCTGCTCTTCAGAGATGGTTTCTGGCTTAATAATCATGTTGCAGAAGTGCTACAGAAATGTGGAACTGTACCTTGGCACAACGATAAATATTTTGGTAAATACCCAATTATTTTCAAAAACTGGCATCTGAGGCTGTACTTATCAAAAGTAACAAAATATTATTCTCAAGCTGGTTTTAAAGTTAGAAATTACTGTTCATGGAAAGTAAAGAGTACAGACTGAAGTACATTGAAAATAAGACAAACCTTAAAAAAATCTTGTTATCAGACGGTTAATAGAATATGAAAGACCGTCTGTAATTTCCTTTTCCCTTGACCTTTCTCACACTGATGCACTATCCAATTATGCATTTATCACACTGTTATTGAAGAGGATCAGTTCTGAAAAGTCTTCTTATGTTTGAGTACCAGAAGCTTCCTGTTTCTTTTGCAACAACAAAAAGCCCTTTTGGATCTCATCTATAATAAGGAGATGAAATGTACCATGGAAAAAAAAAAAAAATACAGTCAAATGCACTGCATTTTAATCAGCAGCTTGAGAGTACGTTCTTGGGACTGTCTTGGAAAGTCAGTTGTCAGCTCACTTCAGGAAAAAGCAGAAACAAATTAATCTTCAAAGTTGTCAGGCAATGCTGACTATCTAAAAGAATCAGAGAACTCTCAAACTGCTTTGTTGGTATACCATGTACCTCAATTAAAAAACCCATAATGCCTGAGTTGTATTTGGAGGTGGCATTGAGATCTCCTTCCAGGTTCACTTATTTCCCAGAGCAAGTGATCCTTTACTAGAGCATAGGTTATTTGTGCCAGATGGGTTCTCTACCTACTGTAAAGTTTAAAATTAAAGAAAAAAATAAAAGTGTGATCAACAAAACAGACAGTTCTGATGGTAGTGCAGAGCAACAGTGTTGACGAACAAACCCATTGAATTTTGAGATTTAAATTCGAGGTTCCCAAAAGAAATGATATCCAGGCCAGTCAAAAATTTCAGAATGTTGCTGATTGAAAAGCAGAGCTCAAGACTATACTGAAGATCCCAGGACCTCATCTGAGGGACTCTGTACTCATGTGATTCTCTCTTGACCACCTGCTTACACACCCCTGACTGTTTGACAGCACTATGCCTTAGGCAGACTTGGGTCTCTGCCCAGGCACCTCCTGCTGCAAGAGCAGGACCTGAAGGACTTATTTTGTGCACTATAACAGTACTACTGAGCTGAAAAAAAAATATTCATTCTAAGGGAAATATATATATTTTTTTTCATAAAAAGCACTGAATTAACTTCACCTACCATAGTTATTCATAACAGTTACTCAAGATTTGCATAACATTATGGTAATTTTAGAATAGGCTCACCTGCCTGCTGGCAACAGCAAGTGGATTGCCATGCTGAGTCCCTGAAAAAGGGACCTGAATTAGCAGAACTGCCTTCAGAGGACTCAGACAAGCTGCTTGGCCACCTTTGTCAACCTATTCAGGGTAATGAATGAAAAAAGCCCTCAAAATAAAAAAACAACCCATAAAATAAAAAAGGTGAAAACTACACATAAAACTGTGACACACTAAAAGGCTGATTTAATAGTTTGGGTAGCTATTTTTGGATAAGAGCTAAATTTAATAAAAATACTCTTGATTTCCATGCATTTATCCAAGTTTGTGAAACCTTCCAGATGCTCATCTTTCAGATGTTGTATCTATGAAAACATGGAAAAAGTCTCTGCTCCTGGACTGTTTGAATTTTTAAGGTTTTCTTAAATGAGGAACAAATAAGATACATTACCAGGGATGTGACTGTGCAATTTTTTTACTCATAAATCTGTATATTCAATATAAAGCAAGTTTCCACTGCTGGTCTTTGCAACCTACTCACCATGAGGCTCACAGAGTTCAAAATGAGTACTAAAACCAGACTCAGATGCACTGAGTGCTCTGCCATGAGCAAAACCATATTTGAGCCTGGGATGGTCTGACCATGTTGGTATGTGTCTGAGCTGCTGTGCAGTATTGACACACACAGGTACCACTGCAGAACAACACATTCTGTCTTCCACCTTATTTTCCCAACTTTTCTCAGCATAACCTAGATCCATTTTACTGACAGGCATGGAGGATTTTCCCCGTAGGACCCCAGCTGTAATATGAAATGCAGGCAGCAATGCAGGGAGCATCATGCTGTGTGTGTGATTTGGGGGCAATTAGGGGCCACACAGCAACTATCGCTGGCTTGAAGTTGTGCTATAAGTTAGAGGCTCCAAAGGAAGATTTTTGCATGTTTCTAAAACAGATGGGAAAAGTTAGAGGGATAGTGTCTGAAAAATTCTCCTTGTGATCACTCTCTACAAATACACGCAGCACTGTGAGCTGAGTTAAGGAACAAGGGTTGCTAGATAATCACTACATAATGTAATGGCATTTTTCAACTTACTTTGTCATTATTTTTGCTCAGAATTCATCTACATTTTTAGAGGGCAGTACAGAGAATGTAAAAGAGAAATGTTTCTCACAGTACTTGCCAAAAAGAATTTGAATATTTTTGTTCATTCTGGATGGTTTAATGTCCTTTGGCAATTGATGTCATTATCGACCCTCACTGCATGGGTATAGCTAAACAGGAGCCATGGGATTTATGTGTAAGAAACAGAACAGGCAAACAGGCATGAAAAAGAAGAGGGTTTATGTTTTTACAATTGATTTCTTAATAATCTATTTGTGCTGGGGAACGAGAAGGTGAGATCATATTTAAAAGTATGAAGATGTCATAATTCTGGTAATTTTAAAAAAAATCTGACCTTAAGAAGAAATAGCATGTTATACCTACAAAATTATATGCTGTAAATTTATCCCTGACTTTGAGTCTCACCCCCTCTGCTTGTACAAAAGTGCTGTGTGCTCATTCACTTACTTCTTGGGGAGGTCAGTAAAGATGAATGAGGAAACCAGTGGGATAAACCAGTATTCAGCCCAAGTGAGGATAGCCAAATGTAGCCAGTGGTCTTTTGCTCATGCTGGTAGCTTTTGATGAAAGGTGAGATTAGCTTAATGAAAAAATATAAAATGCTTACAGTCCACACAAAAAGTTCATATTTGTATTTAAAAAATACAAGACCTCAAGACCTCTATTGTATATAGCTGAACTCATCAAGCCTGCTGAGCAGCTCTTTGCTCTGGTTTTGGCTATGGCAGAGATAATTTTCTCCAAAGTTGCTGTTTCGGGGCTGTGTTTTGGATTTCTGCTTGGACAGTCTTGATAATTCAGGGATGTTTTTGTTATTGCTGTGCAGTTATTAACAGATTCAAGGCTTTTTCTGCTTCTCACACCACCCCACCAGACAGGAGGTAGGGGGTGCACAAGGAGTTGGGAGGGGACACAGCCAGGACAGCTGACCCCAGCTGAGCTAATGGATATTCCAGATCATATGGTGTCATCATCAGCATCTGAAGCTGGGGGAAGGTTGTTTAGGGAGCCATTGCTCAGGGACTGCTTGGGCATTGGTCAGTTGGTGGTGAGAAATTATTTTCATTTGCATCACTTGTCTTTCCTGAGGTTTATTTCTCTCTGTTATTTTCCTTTTCATTAAAATGTATTATTATTATTGGTATTGGTATTATTAGAATTAGTATTGTTGTTATTTATTTTATTTCAATTACTCTCAACCCAGGAGTTTTCTCACTTCTTCCCTTCCAATTCTCTTACCCCCATACAGCTGTGTGGTGTTTAGTTGCCAACTAGGGTTAAACCATGACACTCTTTCATGCCAAATACAATGCTGTTATTTTTTACTGCTATCTTCAACTGTTTGTGAAGCTTGTGTAATTCTTTCCAGACTAGTGTCCCTATAGGATATACTGGTAATGTGTCTGGCTACAGCCATGGTATGACAGTGATTTTAGAACAGAAGATGGAGATACAAATATCAAGCAATTACTAGGAGTAGTTGTATTCTCCACTCAGTACTATATGCCAAGAATCTGTTCCAAATTAGATTTTGTGGAATTCTGAGGCACACAAGACAGATGGAGATGTAACTGCATTCTTCTGTGTTATACTGGGTATGCTTAAGCCTAATGGGCAACTATTGAGTTTACTAGCTTGGAACACATACAACACATCTTTAATTTTTTTCTGGTTTGTATTTATAAATGTTCTTGCTAATAATTTCTTTCTTCTAATTAAACCCATATTGCATTTGACTGAAGCCCATATCTGTGTAGCAGATATTTGGCAATCTGAAACTCTGTATGAAGAAGTAATATGACACAAATCCAGCTCCCTATTCAAAAAGACATTAACCTTTCATAATATGCTGTAATTCCTGCTGAGAATTCAGTGCATACTTAAAAGGAAATTCTTACATAAAACTGTCACTTTAGTTGACCTCATAGATGGAAGTCTTTGTGCAAAACCAGCAGAGATTATGACTGATCATCAACTTTAGTATTCTCATTTATTAAAGGACAGTGAAAAAGGTCCAAAAACAGGTTTGGTTAAGTACCAAATTCCCTTACTAACAATAGTGTTTCACTGAAAATGGACCTGTTAAACTGCCTTCCCTTTATGTTGCAGAAAAACACGCTGCGGTTTTATCTTCAGGAGCCATGGACAGTATGAAAAACAGAACTGTGACATGCCAAAATAGGATGCAGAGGAGAGCGAAGTGACTTGGAGATCCCACCTTCATCCCAGGTAATCGCTGCGTGGGGATCCTGAACACTTTCTTTCCTTTTGGAGTGAACATCCTGGGTCTACTGGGGATCCCTTGGTGCCCACCTGAATGCAGTGCTGGGACTGTATGTCATCTGTAAACAGAATAACACATGTAAGCATGACAGCTGCATTTAAACCTTTCAAGAAATTGTAATTATGGAATAATTTGCAACCATAAAGTATACCTGTTCAAGAAACGACAGCTCCAGCAGTATCATCACTGCTCTGGGAGTAGGGCTGGTGCATCAGAAAAGACTCAGAAAGGCAGGGCTGCTTCCTCAAACACCAGCATAATGTATAAGCTGAGCTATGTCCTCTGGGATCTTCTTTTAGAGTGTCCAGGGAAAGTCAAGAATTTCTTAATCTGAAAGAGAGGGCTGAAGAAATTAGTAATGCTTGTAGGCTGCCAGCATGACTGTACATAGCTCTCCACTGCAGCCTGCTCAACCACCATGACCAGCTAGCAGCCTTGAAAACAGAATGCAAGTGAAGACAATCAAAAACTGAAAACCATTGATGGCATTTTACTTGTCCATTAGTAAAAGTTATGCACACAGGAGAATATCATGACACATGGTTCACCCGCAGCTTCTTAGTAGTGAAATGATTCTCAGTACTAGATCATTGAATCTAAATTTTCCAAAGAAGAGAAATGGATTCAGTTGAGAGCAGAAAGTGTGAAACAAGCTGAGAATTCTGCATTGTCTCCACTTAACACCATGCTTCATGTCTGTGATAAATAGTGACAAATTCTGTGTCAAATCACATGGAAAATGAGAAAAATTATAGCATTATCATTGTAGTGTCAGTTTTCTGGAGAATTGAAATGATACTTTGAGATGTTTCACTCAATTTCATGCTATTGATGTCTTTCTGAAGGGAGAAGAGGCTTTGGAGCTTAGCGTCTGTAACTCTAAAGTTCAAGAACCCAAGAGAAAAGGTCTTTACAAGGCAGTGAGTTGACACAGAGGGTATGGGATAATGTTACTTTGGTAGACACTGCAGATTATCATAGGATTGCACTTGCATGGCTTCTTTAGACTATGGATTGGATTAAGAGACAATTAAAGCTTGGTTTTCTTTAAACAGAAAAATTAAATATTCTTTCATATTTCAAGGAAAGAAACATTATTTATTGTTCTTCAAAGTTGAAATTAATCATAGAAAGCTGAATGGATTTTGCTATTCCTAATTGGAATCCTTTATTTTAAACAGATGTATTTAATTTTCAATTGAATTGAAAAGTCATTTTGAAGACAAGTAATTTCCTTTTGCAGAATAAATTGCATTTCCTTGTAATTTTTCCTCCTTTTGAAAGTCCTATTCAAATATAAAGACAAAGATGAAGCTACAGGCTTTGCTCTTAAAATTGCAGCTCTATCACTACCTTTTTGATGCACAAAGATGATAAACTCTTTGATGTAGTCTTGGTAAGCTCCAAATGTTCTTGGACTCATGCAAACAAAACGGATATGGCTTCAAAGCAGAAAATCTTCCAGCTCTTTTTGTCTATTACAGATGAGCACTCCTTAAAAAGAAGGAAAATGGCAGAATTTGTACTTTAAAAAAAAAAAAAAGTAGGTTTTGAAGATATACTTCATTTTGTTTGCTAGTGTGATTTATTTGTAAGAAAAAAAAATGCTTCTATTCCAATGGTATTTATTTGCAAGGATATTTTTGTATGATTCTTATGCACATTTTAAAAATAAAATATATTTTTTTACTGCTCCATAATAATCCCCAGTTGGGGAGCACACTTCTGTCTTTGCAGAAAGAAACATCCAGCAGTACAAACATGAAAGTACAACTCAGGATCTGCAGTTATATCACCCACTACTGGTTTACTCTTGGACTATTTAGTAAATTAGTTTAGACCCATAAATACAAACATCTGGAAAATGTGGGACTGGACTTTCAATCTATATTAACACCCAGCAAGGCTATTAACATCAACAGAGAGTGTACAACTCCAGACAATACACTGGTACTAAAACACATAACTCAAAATGAAGCAGTTGTGATTTTAGCTTGTTTCAAGAGCTGAAGCACACCAATCAGCCACAAGTCTTTTGGATCCCTGGAAGACCAAGGATTCTGGTATTACAGCTTCAAGGGGGAAAAAGGAACAAATAGGAGATTCCACTTTACTTGACAAGTACTTGAACACATTTGAAGGACATTTCTTTGAAAAAAAATTATATAAAAAGGAAAACTGAAGGAGGATAAAACATTTTGAAATGGTGTGCTTCAGTCTCTCTTGACTGAAATGTTTAATTTTCTTTTGCCCCTTTTAATGTTGTTTGACAAAAAAGCAGGAGAATCCTGAGGATCTTTGTGACAGTTTGGTTCAACAGTACTTGGAAGTAACTTGATTGATTTAAAGTTTCATTTATTTTCTAAGATTTCTTGATATGGAATAAAATAAAGTTTGAAATTAAACAGTTTCCTTTGAAAGAAAAAAGGTGGAGCTAGCCTAAGGTTTCATTAGAAAGAGGGTGTCCAGCACTGATCAGTTTTACTGGCAGATGGGAGGGGATAAAGCATTAAGGCATCACTAAGGTTATTGATGTAGCATCCTGAAATGATGAGTAATGAGCTCTGGTATTAGGAATTTTCTACATAGGGCCAGGCCACTGTCGTTCCACTTCCATGAAGTAGCCAATGCTGCTGTCCCTCTCTGAGTGCTGGTCTAGAGGTTCCCAGAGAAAGGATTCACATGATTTTGTGCTCTCTAGACATGATGTCCCCTTGTTTTACTATGTGAAACACACAGCCCTGGAAGGAAGGGAAAATCGAAACTGTTCTTAAAAAGTCAGAATTTTCAGGACAAAACAAGTCCATGTAGAGGGACCTACCAATGTCCTTCTAAAACTATGACAACTTCATGGTTTTGTCTGTGGTTTATAGAGAAGTTCTAAATTGTTGTTAGTTGGAGACATAGGGCCAGTTTCAGATTATGAAAGTGGATGTGGCAAATAAAAAGAAAGTTTGCATAAGCCACTGGAAAGTTAGTTATGTTGTTTTCTACAACTGTCTTAAGCTGGACACAAATTATTTTCATTCTCAAACATTACAGGAAAACCAGGATGCTGGAAGGTCATTTGCAATTCACCTACCATTGCCACATCTGTGATTCAGATGAGGAAGTTTGGGTTCTCTCAGAACTACACACAGTGCCCCAGAGCTGGCTGATCTTACAAGTTTTCTGCCTGCCTGTGGATGTTCATAAAGCTACACTTAACCTGCGGATGCTGAAGAGCACAGCTCTGCTCAGAGCCATAAAAAGAAATGTTTCCATCCTGCAAGTGTAAAGAGGTATCCTAAGTGCTTGAAAAAGTGCTGATGGGATGTTATTTATATCCTGTTATTTAGATAAGAAGGTTTGAGGTCCTCTTAAAAACTGTACAATCCTTTTCAGACCTTTTTTTTTCCCCTCTCTCTTGTGTAGCTGATATTCTAAGGCTCGCTTGTGAGCTTCCTCTGCTGATCCAGAAAAGAAAGACACCAATTGCCTGCTTTGAAATGATGACAGGTTGTTCTGGCTAATACCACCAGAAGTGTCATTGTACATGTCATTAACTGATTTTTTCATACCTGTCAAAGAAAGTCAGAGGGTGGTAAATGATTATTCTCTTACCTGATGGCTACACTTGAATGAAGAGTTGCAAGCAGCTGTTGCAACAGCTCAAAGAGAAAGCACTCTTACTCAGAAATAAAGACTTTTTCCAAATAGCATAGTAAAAATGTGTGAATGTCTTTTCACTCAGCATCGTGCTAGAGAACTGTTACCATTTCCCACATCCCACCTTTTTGCAACTTGGTGGAGAAGAGAAACTGGCTGAAGTTTTTCAGCCACATTGGTTTCTGATTACAGTTTCCCTGTTTGCTCAGTGTTTCTCTGTGGCTTTCAGGTCTGGGAACACATGAGCTCAACAGTCTGTCACTGCTGTCCTAGGAAAATGGGGTATTTTAGTACTTTCCTCATGCAAAGCCTTGCCTCCTGGGTTCCGTATCCGGAGGCAATAGCCAAAGGCTATTAGTATTACTTTCTGTATTGTTACAGTGCCTAAAAATTCAAGGCAAGAATCAGGCCTGATTATGATGGGAGTTGAACAAGCACAGCTGGAAAGTCCTGCTCTGGGACTCTCTGATTCATGGACCCTTGTAGCAGTAGTCCTGATTATAATAATTTACAGACTTGCACTAGCAGACCCTGTGGCAATTTAGCCTGTGAAATGTATAAGCATGGTATGGAGCAGCTCAAGAAAATGGCACAAAGGCATATTCACATGGAAAACTTAATCCATTCTCCAAGGTTTAGGAGACTAATCTCACTCTATAGCCACTGGATGATGGAGAGGATCCAAAAAGCAATTCAGGGTTCTTAAATTAGGGTCCTGCACTCATTTGCAACCTGGAAAAGCTCTTACTCCATGTGTCCTGAAAAAAATAAAAAAGGACCACTTCCAAGTTGGACACAAATGGTAGGTGTCACTTTTAGGCAGCTTTAACACCTCCAAAAACACAATTTCACAAAAGATAATAAGTCCTATCCAAAGCATCTAAACACTAAATAATTCTGATGAAATGTGCAGTATTATAAAAGCTTAAATTCGTTGTACGATTAAGTTAATTGTAGTGAAAGGGTTTGAAATAACAGTGGAACTTTTAATTTCTACATTGTCAACTTGATCCATTTTTTCACCTTGTTACTATTTTAAATACTGATTTTAACTTTATCCCTAATGTTATGACAGTGCAGTCTATTGCATTTCAATATGAATCTAAATAAAATAAATGGAAACTCCTTAAACTTAACAAAATAAAATGCTTATATGTTCCTGCAGCATTTTTAGAAATTATTATACACCTATATAGGTGCTATTTGCCTAGGAAAGATAACCTAACCTATACATGATATATGGAGACATTTATATAAAAAATTAGATTTCTCTATGCGAGAAAGAATCATAGTATACTTTAGCTTATTGAAAGTTTTGCTACGTCAGTCTTTTCATCACAATTCAGAATTACTAAAAGACACGTAAGAACAAAAGGCCACAGCAGATCTGTCTGAAGGTCAGTATCCTCTCTCTGACTGTATTCCAGAGCAAGTGACCAAAGGAGAACACAGGCATAGGTGAGATTCTCCAGACTTATGAGACTGGTGTGGTTTCTGTGTACTCAGTAACCCTTGATGAGTTGCTTTTTTCCTGAACTTGTCCAGTCTCACATAAGTCCATAGAAACTTTTAGCATCACAATGCTCTGCAGCGAGACCATCCACATCCCAAGCTTTCAAAACTGTGTTTTGAATTGGTCTCCTTTTGTTTTGGTGGGGTTTTTTATGTTGTTGTTGTTGGTTTGTTTGTTTTTTTTAATGCCCCCTGTTCTTTTACTGAGAGAAACAGCAAATCAACAATCCCTGATTCACTTTTTTCCCATACCATTCATGATTTTATGTATTTTGAAATGTTAGAAACACTGGAATTTTATCTAAAGAAATTTCTTTGGGGCAGACTTCTGGTTCTCAAACATTTAAAGAGAAGACTGTAATTGGCAGTAATGTCAGCCCCTTCAGTAGATCATTCTCTAGTGGCTTTGGACACAGTCTTACAGGTAGCATAAGAAATCTCTTTTTCTAGGTATCAATTTTTTAGAATCTATTTTTGCTTAGTGAAGTACAGGAAAGCAAACACACACACACACACACACACACACACACACACACACACAAACACAAACACAAACAAACACAAACAAACCTTTTATTTGCTTTCTCTGAGAGGAGAGGAAAATCCAGTGCTTGCCAGCTTCATATTGTTCACATGGTTCCCAAACATGATGGAAGACTGTGATAACTGTCACTATCAGCCAACAAATACATCTTGTATTTGATTTGTTTATCAAAACTACATTGTACCCTGAAAGAAAGAAGATTTGCAACTTTCTGGGGTATTTTGCAGTCCAATATAACTTAGTGTTATAAAACCCCCTGCATCAATTAACTCTAGCTAGAGAAAGTGATGCATGTTCTGATAGTTCACAGGCCATCTTTCAACACAAAACTTTTCTATCATCTCAGATTGTTATTATGAATCTCACAAATTCTCCAAATCCCCAAAAATTATGGCAACTCCAAAGGCTTGCTAGTATTTTTTACGTTACTGAGTAACACTGAGGTATCTGTGAATCATCTGCAGTGTAAAGCAGGTGCAGCTTTACTGCACCTGCTTTACAAAATCATGTATATCTATGTATAATTATATATTAATTATATGAATTTATTAATAATGAAATTGTAATTATATAATATATATTTATATATTATGAAATAAAATATTTGATTTTATTGTTGCTACTGAGATATACAATGTGGAAACTGAAGGCATTACAGAAAAGAACTGGGCAGAAAAAATTGGGATAATTTTGTAATTTATCATAAATGAAATCACTATGGAAAATTCATTCTTTTGTACTTCTTAGGGATATACCATCTGTTAGTAACAAGGCTTCAAATAACTATTGCACCATTATTTGCTGTTATATGAATGTTCTATGTATCAACTATGAGGATTTTGCACTTTGTTTTTACTAATTAAAAAATCTGGAAGACTATGAATGAGTAGCAAATTTCTCCTGAGGAGTGCTGGAAGAGCTTCACTGCATAAAGATGCTCAGATTTTGGATAACCTGTCAGGTAACAACAGCTGGATTGCTGCTGGCTGCAGCTGGACACAGAGGACAGGGGGCAGACCTGGAGCTGAAGTGTTTGTATGAGAGTTGCTGCTGGCTTTCCTTGGCTCCCAAGGAGCCACATGCTGCTCTGGGAGAGCCTCAAGAGAGTGAAAAATGTGCAAAGTTTTAGGCAGAGAGTATTTTCCTCATTCTTTCAGAAGTCTGTGATGCATTATGTTATTATTATTATTATTGATAACAGTGTGTTACATCCAGCACACTTATTATGCTTAATATTAACAACAGATGCTGCGGGATGATAATGCTAATGCAAAAGGAGAAATAAAGTAACAAGTTAAACAACTGTGAAAATGTTCATTGCTTTTTCAATACTCCATTAATCCCACAGCTCACTGATGGATATTGGCTGCGAACCAATGTGACAGATGGTGAATAAAAATCAATGTCTTTTAAAACCACCCACAATAATATATTTCAGTTTTACATTTTAGGCCTGCATCTCTGCTCCTAGCCATGAGGTAACACAGCAGAAATATATACCTCTCTGAATAACTGCAATGAAAAAAGTCCAAATGGTTTTTAAAACAAAATGTAGAGACATTTCTTGGAAATAAGCAAACTCATTTTTAAATTTATTTTCCAAAGCATTATGGAATTTATGTTATCTGATAGTACTAATCAGAAAAGTAATTAATTGCATAGTTAAAAGTCAAATGGAAATAAAGAATAGTCACTGAGAGAGTGACCACCAGGTGAAAAAAATGTCATAACTGAATGTTTTTTACAAGGATTGCATAAAGGAAGAAATGGGCATCAAAGATTAATTCTTTCAACCTGTATACACTCCTCACTACCATACTTATTCTGCAATCCTTGTGTTACTGCTGCTTCTATTGTCAAGGCTACTGTTGACATAAGAATCAACTGGATTACTCTTCTCTTCCAACAGTTTTCAACATTTACTAATTTTGTAGCATTATAAAATGTTTTACAGGTGAGGTGTGCATACCTTTAGAATTTTAACATACTTAGGTGTATAGATAATGTATTTGTTTTGAAAATAATAAAATTAACATCACTGCTCTATCTTCAACCAAAACTATCCAGGAATCCAAAAGAATACATTTAAATATTTTTGGATAAAAAGGAAACAAATATCAAAACTTCAAATGTTTTGTTTACACACTTTTAAAAATGGTTCTGATTTCCATTTCTAGGTGAGGTTTTTCACACTTCTAGGCTACACAAAGAAGTTGCCCTATGTCATGTTCTCAGGAATAGGGAACCAAAAAACACCTATGAAAAAATTCCCACTCTCTGATGAAACAGTCACCCACTGATTTACACCTAGTTGGCTCCTTTCTGTTTTGTTCTTTAACTCTGTGATATCTGACACATTTGCTTTCAGTTACTGGACTCCTTTAAGCATGCCCCTTACCCACTTATCAGAGCATCTGTCCCTTTTCAAAGATACACTTATCTAATATGCCACTTACGATGTTTATTTAGGTTAAATATGGAATGTGAGTGCAGTGATTTATGTCAGTGTTAAGATTAATCCTGGCCTGGCCGGAACCAGGACACAAAGAAAAAGCTTTTGCTGGAAGAATAATGGGCCTGAATTCCTCCAGAATGAAAAAAGGTGGATGCAGAATTCCTACACATCTCTCAGTTTACAAACATTTGGACAGAAAGTGTATGACCAGTAACAGCTGGGAGAAAAGCCAGGAGGAAGCTGGCTCCAGCTGACTGTCCCAGCTGCGGAGCCTTGGCTGCCCTCGGAGGTGGCCAACAGGCTTTGGTGCAGGGCTGTGCTGGTCTCACACGTGCCACAGGTGCTGGGTGGATGAAGACCAGCTCTGTGGCAGGATGGCGGTACTGAAGAATGGCCCTGAGCAGTTTGAAAGTGCTGACTTCATGTGGGGAACTAAAAAAGTTGGATCAAGATCTTTTGTCTTTTCATTTTCTTTAATGGCTATATACTAATAATACAAAATCCTGATGTCAGGTTCGATTGGCTGGGTGTGGTTAAGGGCACATAACATTGTTTTGCCAAGCTAAGTTTTAGATTCAGCTTTGTTCCTTGCTTCTTGTGGTACTGCAGGATCTTTTTTTTTTTTTTCCCAGATATTTTACTGCTACTGGCTTATTTCATATTTTATTGTTGCTGTGTTTTTTTTCCTAGACAACTTTCTTAGCAGTAGTCCTAAAAGAATAACCCAGTAGCTTCACAGCTTAAATCAGCATATTCTAGAATCCAAAGCATCCACAATTAAAGCTCATTATTCTAGCTTGCTTTACAAGATAATACATTTCAAAAAGTACTATTAAAAGTTAATCACCAAAATACTAATTAAAAACAAATGAAACGTTTAAAAGCTGTAAGAACTTTATATTGTGACTGAACTGTCAACAATAACCTTTTATTAGCAGCTCTCTGCACTGTAAAACTGCCATTCACATAGGAAAGGGAGCAGAGGCAGTATGTCTTGAGCATATAGAAAACAAACTGTAAAAGCATAAAATCTTCATATTTTTTCATTAGATGTTTCAATAGTCATGAATTGATTGTAACCAGAATATCAAACATCAGGACAAAATCTATGCATATTAAATATCTCAAACACAGTATGCTCTATGTAGGTCTATAAATCAAAGGCCCACATCACAGTTTTGAATCACAGTATATGCTGAGTTGGAAGGGACCCACAAGGATCATCGAGTTCAATCCTTTGGAGATTCTTCAAATCTGCCATTTCTCTAATCGCATAATCTTTCAAATGTATCCATCTAACTACTTAGACCAAAGTGATCCATCCTGAGGATGAATGTCTCTAGCCTTGCATTCCTGCAATTATTTCTTGGGAAAGCAAGCCATAGAAGAATGACCTGCTACAGCTGAGGTCTTCTGTTTCTCTGTACCTGTTTATGGCAGAAAAAAAACTTGGTATAAATCACCACCTGGAAGACACAAGGCAGCTACCCACTTGCCCTCACTCCTCCTGCCCCACACAGCCCTGCCCCTGCAGGTCTGCATTTATTTACGCCAGGACATTCTCCTGGTATGGATTCTCACCACAGCACATGCAATCCCTGAAGAGGACACTCCAACACTGCCTCTGGAGCTCTGTGCAAGAAAGGCCACAAAGAAGTGTAGTGAGTAGGGTACCGGGACCACAGTAGAGATCTGAGAACAAGAAGCAAGCAACTGAAACAACATTGCCCATATTTTGTGAAAGGACAAAGCTTTAGTGTGTGGGGGTTTTCTGCACTCCAGGGCTGGGGATTAAGACTCAAGTACAAATCAGAGGCATGTGAATATGACATACAAATATAACTGCACCTCTCTGATTTGTCAAACACCACTTAATCATTTCACCAGAGCACCATGATTTGTTTGCCACAGATGCATATCTGAGGGACGACAAACCTAAGGTACGTTTGAATACTTTCTGGATTATGTAGTTCAGGTAAAAATAAAACCCAGTTACCAAGTAAATCTGATTTTACAAAACTGACCTTTGTCTATTTCAGCATTAAGAAAAAAAACATAGTCTTTTGGCCAGACAAAATTATACATGTTTTAACAACACAGCTAAAATGATCCTAGGTCTTCACCATCATTAACTGGGTTTTGCAAAAATTTTGCAAAATCTTTGTGGAGATAAATCTAATATGCAAAGTCATCTGTACTGCTTTAGATGAACAAAAGTGTATTTTTTATATTCCTGATACTGCAGCTTGTAACGGAAAAGAGCATATGTTTTTTTCCCTTTTGCTTTCAGCTATATCTGTAATTCTTTCCTCTCTTTGTTTGGTTCTTGGCAACAACTGGATTTCTTTTCCCTCTCTGTGCTGACTGAAGTGATGTTGTCCCTTACTTCCATGCTCTCAACACTGCTTGAACACTACTGTATATTAGCAGAGCATAAGACAAGACATTAGGTATTAACTTCACAGAATGAATCAGTGGCTATTTTGCCAAGTAAAAGCATGGCAAGAGTGAAGATGAATCATATATTCCCTGACCTGTGAGTAGTCTAAATCAGAGAGGCATCATGAAACAAAGTCGGCAACTTCTGCAAAACTTTAATCCTCTACTAGCCTCAGCTTTCTGAAGATACAGGTTGTTCATCAGGTGGCTGTTACCCAAATGCCTGTTCTGTAAATGAGCCAGTGATTTTTACTTCCAGTATAGTCAATAAAGAATTTCAAACCTATCTTTATAAAGTATGCTTATTAAATGAAATGGACATGCAATCATTCTCTTCTAAAACATGTAAAGTATTTCTCTATAGCCTTATTTAGTCCCCCTTTTCACTTTGAAAATAATTAGATCCTCAGAATTAAGTGCCATACAACTTTGGTAAGGACAGCAGAATTACTCCCTTTCTGCTTCATTGCATGACCATTGAAGCAGCATCGAGGTTCAAAGCAGAAGGTAATGAAACAAGACATTACATCAAGTGTTCTCCAGAGGCAGCTTAAAAACCCTTCTCTTTGCACCATTGCAGCCTGTTCACAAAAAGGCTTGATTAAAAGCATGTATCCAACATGAACCCATCAATGCCTGTCACTAAACAAGAATTCAGAAGTCTTAGAAACTCCTTCTCTGAACCCCGGCTGAAGACAATAGATGTGCATTAATTTCAACAGACCCAAGTGATCACATCCAGCATGTGCCAGGAAAACCACCTCTACATACCGAAGAACTACAGTTCTTTTCCCCTTACCCAAATTTCTATCCTGGAAAACAACAACCATCATTTTAGACAGGGAGGGCCAGGAATTCTTTTGCATATAAAACATATGCTTTGCAGTTTACAGATGTCGTTTGAGACCTGTTCTCACAACAGGATAATTCCTTTCCTTCTGTGTGTGAGTTGGCAGAGAGGATAGGGACAGATGGTATTATCCCCAATAAAAAAGGAGGAATTTAGGCATGGAGATTAAAGATAAATATTTATTAATTTCAATGTCCTGTTTGAAGCAGTAAGGTCTGAATTTCCAGAGAGCTTTGTGCTATTTAGAAATACTTGTTAAAATAAAACAAATTGCAGATATTCCAGCTGCAGTTGCTGTTTCTCTGTGCTTTTATAAACCAGATCTCCCAAGTCAGGTACAGCTGAAAAATGGTTAACAGAGAGACTGCCTGTGAAAACTTCAGTTTACCTGACCTGTCCAGGACCACTGAAGACCTCAGTGGGGAAATTAGAATGAGGCTCCGGTTTCTGGGCTCTTCTGAGAGTTCTCTGTCATATGGTGACACTTCTCCCTTTAATACCCTGCCTGATTGTCAGCTCACTGTCTGTTCTCTAAAACAAACTAAGCTCCTGATTCATTCCCAAATCAGTCCTTCACCAGGCAGCATACAAGGGAGTCCTAGGGTTAAAAACCATGATGACTATGCACAAGGAAATTTCTCACTATATTAAAAAAACTCAAAAAATAAAACAGTACCTATTCAATACAAAGGTGTCATAGATTCTGGGAATGTCATCTTTTGCTTGTTCATTGAAGGAAACCTAAGAAAAACCCATAATTTCATCATATTGATGAATATCGTTCCCAGCAGTAACATTCTGATTCACTACTGCTTGAGCTAATGAACCCTTAGTAATACATTACCATCTCCCTGAGGACCAGCCCTAAAGAGGAAAAGAGATATTCTCAGAACAAGGTATGTACAAATGTTGTAGCAGGAAGAAATGATGAGCCTTAGAAACTCTGGAGTTTCTACCAAGGAAAGACAAACTATGGACACTATAGAACCATATCTCATCCCTCAACCCACCCCTTTCCAGCTCTGGCTCTTGCTTCCTTTTTATTTAGGCAGTTCCTCTGCACCAGCTGAGCTTTGATGCTGAGATTGATGGGTAAGTGAGGGGAGACAGTTCATTCTTCTTGATTCTGCATCCAAAGAAACCCAAACCTAAAACAAACATAAAACAAAATACCAACCTTTTTTAGGAAATCAAGATAGTATATTTTACACTGACCTGCATCTTAAAAAAACGGGTAGACTATGTCATCAGAAATTAAATTAAAATATTCAGTCTGTGGTAGATGCTTAAAAAGAGAATTTAATTTAAAATGCTTAAATTCCAGAAAAGTTATATAACTGACAGAAGGATTAGTAGTGAAAAATGTTGAGTAGGTTTAAAATAAAGCTGGAACTGCAATTAAAAATTCTGTTTAACTACTTTTTTTTCAAAAGTAATGCACATACAAGTTTATGATAATTATTCATAAATTCATGCTACATTTTGATCTTTTGTCGATAAGGAAACTAACTTTACAAAGCAATTGAGGAGCATTTTTTAACACATTGAAATTTTTTTCTTTCATTCTCTCAGTGTGACATTTTGACAAGCAATTTGCCTAAATTTGAAAGTTGTTTTTTTTTTTAAAAAAAAAAATAAGAAAGAAGCAAATTTCAGGAGTGAAAGTTTAAAAGTTTTTTTTCAGGTCAGATCTTCAGAAATTATTCTTTTGGCTCCTACTAAATCAGGAAAAAAAAATCACCCATACACTTCTAAATAAGTGCCATGCCTGATCATTCCCTCCTTTACCCTCTTTCATTCAAAAATATAGAAGTGAACAGATGCACACTTTCATCCCGATCCACTGAGTATGTATACACATTTATAATTACACCTTCATTCACAAAGTACCTACCTGCTTTTATCACATGACTCGGTCCTCATGACATTTGAATCTAAACGTGGACAAGGCAGATAAACTGCCCCAGAACAAAGCAGTGGCCTCCCACTCTTGTCCTAAAAATCAAAACACTTCCTAAGACAGCAAATGAACACATAGTCAGAGGATTTATTTCCAGGATAGCTGATGAACCTGTAACAATTTAATGCGGCACTGATTTTATTCCTGTTAAACCAAAAAGCAAAAGGCTGAACCTGTGATGTTATGCACTGACAAATGCTTCTGCACTGAAGGAACAGCTCTTCTTCTAAAGATTTCTGTCCTTCTGGAGTCTGACTTAAAGGAGGGGCTTCATGTCATTTTCTTCTACTGAAGAGGGAAAGAGACTTAAAAAAATCCCCACACAACCCAACCCAAAACAAACCCTTTTATTAATAGGTGAACTTTGTTCCTTTGGAATATATTTTGCCACAGTGTAGAGATGAACTATTGGAATATTTGACTGGGCCCATTTGGTTAATGGGACAAAATCAAAATGGTCCCACCAATATAAATCACATAGAAATCAAATCACCAAAATTCTGATATATTCAGCAGCAGACTACTTGAGTGGATGAGAACTGAAACATCAGGACTTTATAATACATAGAGAGGCTCCTGTATCCTTCACAGAGTCTAGGCAGTGTTAGAGGAAGAAGGTACAAAATCCCACATGAGCAGAGGCAGTTGACCTGCTGTGTCAATGTATTCATTAGACCTGCAGTCCCTGAAAAAGCTTCTTTCCCAAAGCACCTGATTCAGCTGCTGCCTGCTGCTTCAGGGAATCCTGGCTGCCTATTTAATTTTTATCAATCAGCAATTAATTAGCAGTTTCTTCCAGAAAACATCTGACAAACAAACATAAAATAAGCTCATACAGAATTCCTGATGATGACCTCCTCTTCAAAACACACTTGAAAAGAGAAGCTAGCATAAGATCTTTTTAAAAAAGGAAACCAAAGAAAACACTCTTTAGTTTCAAGTGATTTAGACAGAGTGGAAGATGGATGGTCTTTGCACCTTTGTCAATTGTTGGTTTATACTTGACAAATACAAGAACCTTCAAAAAGACAAAGAGAGCACTAGAATTGACCACATTTGCTGCTTACACAGGTTTGTAAAAATCCTTTCAAACCACAGGGCCAGACTCAGAGTTAGGAGTACAGTAGAGGAAAACTGGCTATTTTCATTGAAGCTTAAAGAACACTTCTGTGTGAACCACTTTAATGGCTGCTTGAAAGGTAAGTGTAAAATGCTTATTAAGGTTACTTATTAATCGTGTCTCATTCATTTTCACCCCTGGGTATTGTCTGAGTTCTAATGGAAACTAAGTTCCTTGAGGTATAAAGAAAGTATAATATTACCGATTTCTTCTCTCTCTTGCTCTCATACACAACCCACAAAATCTCACCTAGCCAAAGAACACATCAGCAATAAGAAACATAAAGCTTGCACAAGGAAAAGAAAAAGCTGTAAGGTTTATCTCTTCAAAGCAAAGGAGACTGTCCACCATCTCATCTACATGATGTTTAATTTCTGATGCAGTGATAAAAGGTGCAGGATGGCAAATTGCTGGAAAGTTAGAGGAAATGTTGGGATCAAGTGTGGTATTTTACCATAAACAAATGGAGCAATAAGACAAGCTATAAGAACTGTGAGCAGTCATCACCATTCTATTTTCTGAGCAAACATGGAAGTTTGGATAACTCATGCTCCCTGCTGAAAACTCCCTTTTCTAGGAGAGGGGATAGAGGTGGTCTAATTAATTCATACATTCATTGTTGTCACCCAGCTGAAACCACAGCTGGGAGACAACTGCAGCTCTGTATTCAGAAGTGGAGAGACTGCCATACTAGCAGCTTTGAGGACAGATTTTGAAAAGCTTCTCAGAGGTTCCTTGTTCTATGACATGTGTGCCTCATCCTGCAAACTTTGTCTGCCCTTGGGGATGCAAGCTGAGTTGTACAAGTCACTGTCAACACTAATGTGTGTTGGTGGCATTGTGCAGATCCAGCAGTTTCTTGATGGTGTGAGTTCATCAGTTTCTGGAGACTCAAGAGCCTCTGAAATGTAGAACTTTGGGGAGACTTTCACCACTTTCTCAGCATGCACTTTTTCCCTCTTTGGCCTACTACTCTCCAGGGTCTCTTCCTTCATCAAGACTTACAGTCATGCACAGGAAAAGGGATTTCTAGAACATTTCTTTCTAGTGGTGTGTGCTTCCTGAAGATGGCTTTAGCCATCCCCAGAGTTTGCTTTTCTATAAACACAAAGGGACAAAATCTGCAGGACTCAAGGCTGATGCTTGAGGACAGCATGATGTGCTGCAGGTGTGCTCTTGCCCAGCTGGGAGCAAATCCCAGCAAAGCACTAGGCTGCTGCTGGAGGCAGAGGAAGCTCCTGGCAATCACAACGGCAATCACTCAAAGAGAGAGGAGGGCAGGATCCTGCCAGCCCTAGAAGAACATGGTATCTCTTATCTGGTGTACATGTTGATGTTGCTGAAGTGCTCCTTTTACTGAAAGCTGGGTTTCCCACCCTGCACATAATGCTGGCCCAATGTTGGAAGAACTGGCCAAATCCACAACTAGAAATCTCATGCAGCCAAGCCACTGGGCTTTATATCATGGATTTTAAGTCAGCTGCTGCTTTGAAGAATGGTTTTGGAGTGTCATGTATGCCTGTATGTTTTATCAGCTTAGCCCAGTGTTGCTGAATTTATAATTTCTCTCTTTTTGAAGGAAAGGCTGTTAAAAGGCAGTACAGCTGTGAGTGCGCTGGCAGATCCAGCCATGCCAATAGCAAGGGAGGAGTTTCAGAATAGGAGCTTTAAAATCCTCCTGCCACGGAAGAGCAAAGAATGATCCCATTTACTCTGGTGGATGATCAGGATCTGCATACAAATACATTATCTGCATTCCAGGTGTCTAGGGAGATTAGTAATTCACTTGAGTGTGTCTCTCGTGGCTGAAGAGTACATCTGAATTCTTTGCTATGTCTCCTGACTGCACAGCTGGGAATGCAATCAGAAATATTAAGCAAAACCTTCCAGATGATAGTGGCAGGCATTTGTCAGTCCCAACTTGCATGATGTGATGCTGAAACCTTGGAACACACAAGCCTTGGGTTTAGATTTCACACCAGTGCCTGGAACAGGGTAGAAGGGGAATTTGAGGCATGTCAAAAAAAGACTGTCATCCCAGACAAACACCATGCAGTTAAGAGATTACCTCCTTGGATATCTCCCTGACTAAAGCTATTCTGGTGCCTATACTCTCCAAAATGTCCCCAAGTTAGACCATCTTGCAGCCTACCCCTGAACACAGTTTCTGTGGCATCTGATTTAGACCAGACCTAGAAGGTGTTGCCAGATTCCACCTCACATATAGCCATGCAGTGAAATGACATTGTAAAGAAATAAAAAACAAGCTCCCTTATAAATTGCTCTCACTTTCTTGTCTGAGTGAATGCTTTTAGCACACCTGGAGCCTTTGAATTTACCCAGTAATTATACAATGTTCTTACAACATTGATAGTTGACTGTTTTAATCACTAGAAGTCATCTCTAGGGAAGAAGCTCACCAGTAAGTAGACCTTGAATCAGATGTTTTCCTTCCAAGCTACAGTCTTAGCTTCTGAAGCAGTGACCATGCTATATCAGCACTTTGGTTGTAGAGTTTAACTGTGTGCACTTGGATCACAGTTCTCTCCCCTCTGGACCCCGTCCTGCCACAAGTTCTGTGTGAACTGATGCTTCAAGTTCTACTGAATCTTGCTGAAGTCATGATGGTAGTTGAGGATGAGAGATGACCAAGCTTCTTCATTTAGATATTCTATTAATAAAATTGTTATTGGATGAATATTAATTAAATAGCCACCAGTGAATATTAATGAATAGGAGATTACTATCTTTTTTTTTTTTTTTCCAACTAGGGCTAATAAAAATGTTCAGTTTTGGTTTTTTTTTTTTTTTTTTTTTTAATAGCAAGAAGGAAAAAAGCAATGCATGAGGATGTTTTTTCCACTTTAACATGTGTCCAAAGATACTGAGAAATATTAGCATTTAAAAGAGTAACTTTCTCTTGTTTTGCTTCTGTTACAAGCAAAACCTCATACCCATACTCAGAAAACTGTGGCTGTTTTCACAAATCCCTTTGAAGAGTAAGCTACATTATACAATTGAATACCTGAATATCTATACACATATACATAATACATTTTACTTGTCTTTTCCTAATTTTAATAGGACCAATCAACAGGCTTCCAAATGTTCTTAGCTTCACCATATTTTAGTCTGGATTTATGAATAAATGAAATTTGGTAAAGAATTCTGAGCAGGATACACTCATTATTAGCTTTTTCCCATTTATAATTGTGCATGGATCTCAGTTTCAATTTTCTTTCATTATGGAAAAATCGTTTTCTTTCCCACATTTTTAATGACTTTAGAGAAATTATATTTTTAAAATACAATATCCTTTCCCAGTTTCCATTATGAAAGTAACAAATGAAATATATATTGTGCACTGCTCCCTGGGAAGTCCAGATTTGTCTTTCCTTTTATTGAGGACATATTTTACATTTGCTACATTTTTCAGGAAAGCCAGTGCATCAGCTTGTTTAACAGACAGTTTTCCCAGAACTTGTCTTTATTCTCATCCCCTGATTTCTGACTGATGTGACTATACACATCTACTACTCAGAGCCCCAGAGAAGCTCTTTGTATTGATTTATTTTATGAGCCTATTATACTGTATTAGCCTCCAGGCATTTGAAGTAATTAAAGGAAAAGGCTGCTTTTGGAATGGCTCTTTTGGGGTGCAGTGACAGTGAGTAGCTTGGCAAAGATAGTGCTGCACCTTTATCAGGGTCTAAACAGTCATAGCGACAGAAGTTTATATTTTCTATTGTGATAAAGGAAGGCACCATAGAAAGAAAAACTGGTAAAGGGGGCTGTGAAGGTTAAACCAGCGAGAAAGGAGTTTATGTTTACCGAAAAGAAAGGATGAGGATTAAGGGAACTCTGAGCGTGGCGATCTATAAAACAAGCTCCTGTAGCAAGAAGAAATAAGTGTGTACAAGGACCTGTAAGTGAGCACTCAGTCCTTCCATCCCATGAGATATTTGAACTCTGACATCTCACTGCCATTTGGAGTCTTCATTCTGGAAGATTTCAAGGACAAACAAGTTTTGAAGGTGGATACTGATCATGTCCACAGAAAAGCTAATTACACTAATGTAGAACAGTAACCTTTTAATTATCTCTGTGTTTTTTGTTGTGTGTCGTTTTCCCCCCACTCCCCAGAAAGATATAGTTGGTCCATAGAGTAGAAAGACATCCCCAAGTTACAGATAAACATGCAAAAAGAAGTACTGGTAGCATATCAAGAACTTTTATGTATACCTAAAAACTCTGACTCTTACTCAAAAATTTATGATTGGAATTAGTCAGAAAGTGGGCTTTCTCCCCTGCATATTTTTGTCAAAAATGTGAAATCCAAACATTCACTTGGTCTGAATGAACTCCATATATTAGTTAATGAAACTATCCATTTATCGCAGACATGGGCAGAGGTCAAGTCAGGAAATGGATTTTATATATTCACCTATATTTTGCTGAAAAGGCTCTACTTGCTACAGCTAAGGAAAGAATCTTTCTGTCAGTAACTGTATAAGGGTCAGATACACTAAATTGCTGCCAGCAATTTTCTTTGCATAAATTTAAATGGAGCAGGGACTTTTCTTGTTTTGGTCCATGACTTCCTGTATGAATGAAAAAAAGTTGTCACACTTTTACATTTTCCCAGTAATTTCCTAGAACCTGACTATCGCTTGGTCAGTGACTCTTGACACCCTTATCAGTATCAATAAGGGATGACTGTGAGCTTCTTTGATAAATGGCAGTAATTTTTATGGTAAATCTGTAAAATGCCTTTGGTTGCCAAACCTAATAAAAGCTCAAAAGGAAAAAAATATTTCTTCCAGCTGTAGGCAACCAGCCATAAACATGTGAGATGAAGAAACATGTCTAGATAAAAAATGTTTTATTCATTTTCAGGCAGCTCAGTCTCAACTTGATCATTGATAAGCAAATCTTTACTCAGAAATATAACTTTTTGCTTTGACAACAAAAGGTCAACCAATTACTAGTTTAACTTCTTAGCCTAAAGTCATAGGACATATAAGTGGGTTTTTTTCAGATTTATTGTCCATATTTTCAATCAAATTCCAGACAGTGGATGTGAACTTCCTAACTGTAAATGAAGCAAGCAATGAGCAGTAAATAATATAATCAATAAAAATTCAATGTTTGAAGGTTAAGGATCTCTAAAAGACAATAAAACCAATAGTAGGTAAGCTCTGTTAATAAAAATATGCAGTGAGTTGTTAAATCATTTGAAATGGAAGCACACTTACATGCTCCTAGATTTTTACTAATGTTTTTATACATTACAATAGCCTACAGATATGGTTATATAATATCATGTGTCAAAAGACATGGATGGCAAAACCCTAGCTCCCTACCAACAGATGCTACAGAGAGAAGAATATGAGTGACACTTGGAAAAGAGTTTGAACCTCAGAAGGCATACAGCTTTCAGATGCTGAAGCTAGCACCGAAAGTCTTAAGACTTTGTCCTTCCTAGTAACCTTGTGCATAGATGATCTCGCTCAGGATCTTCTTTAATTCAGAGATAAAAAAGATTACAATGCAGACAGTGGGACCAGCTAAACTGCTAAAGCTGAATTAAGCCCTTGCAATAAAGTTTTCTCCAGTATGCCTAGAAATGTGCCATGGTTTAAGCCCAGCTGGAAATTAAGCACCATGCAGCCGTTCACTCAACCCCTTTCTCCCCTGCAAGCTGATGGAATGGGAAGAAGAATCAAAGCAAAACTTGTAGGTTGAGATAAGAACAGTTTAAAAGGGAAAACAAGAGCTGTGCACAAAACCAATTAATTGTCTGCTTCTCATGGGCAGGCAGGTGTTCAGCCAGAGCAGGGCCCCCTCACACGTGACGGTTCCTCAGGAAAGCAAATGCCATCACTCCAAACATCCCCTTCTTCCTCCTTCTTCCCCCCACTTTATATACTGAGCAAGATATCATATGGTATGGAAAATCCCTTTGGTTCAGTTTGGATCACCTGTCCTGGCTGTGTCTACTCCCACTAATAGTAGTACTGACACATAGTAGTATGGACACTGGGTAGTCTGTCATCAGCATTTTTTTAAGTTGATATGTTAAAAAAGTCATAGTTGTTTGTGGAAGATATTGGATTTGTAACGTCAGAGGCCATGATTAACTTCTCCATTTAAGGCACACACTACAATAAATAGCTGAACAGTATAGCAGTAAATACTCTATTTTTTTATATAGCCTGAAATATCTTAACATCAGTTGTATATCCAGATACCCCAGTTTTTCTGCACTTATGGGGTATACATGCACATGATAAATCTATATAATTGCACATGTGCAATTGCATGCCTGTCCCTTTTGAAAGCTGCTCTGTAGTTTGAGAATAAAATGCTCAAGATGTGAAATATATGGGCAGCCTGCCTTTTGCTATGAAATTCAGGATTTAGAGTGTTTTTGAAAGTGCAGAGGAAAATGTGAACAAAATCCATTTCATCTGGGCTCTGAGTAAGAAACTTCTGTTACAGATAGTAAAGCAGGTACAAATGCATCCAGAATCAATGATGCTGAATCTAATTCAACATAGAGAGTCTTTGCTGGTAACTTGCTATACCTAATTTTTGTTTGTTGCTCTACTTCAGTGGTAACATTCTCTTTTAAAAATTACAGAAGCAGAATGGAGCAGCTGCTGTGTTATATGAGACCCCTTTTTGTAGCATTTTTAATAGAACAGAGAATGTTTCTCACAGAAATTGCCACTGCTGCAAGAAGATCTACTTGATGTTTCACTGAGTATCTTGATTACACAAGTATAGTCTAAGCACACTTATACTTGGGGGTCTGACCTCTATGGTATTAATCACATCCTATATTCCTTGCATTCTTGATTGGTAATCAACTTCATTAAAGCAAAATTTGAGAAATTACAGGAAGCCTAGTTGCTGGATCAAGAAGAGATACAAACCCACTGTGAATACCTGATGAACAGACAGAAGATCCTGTGGGACAAGACAGACATATGAAGAAATAATTCACCCTTCACAAGGAATAATGAAGAGGAAAGGAATTCTAAGGCAAAAAAATAGATCAAGAAATCAGAAAGGAGAATACTTTCTGAGACATCAAAGCAGGAGTTAAAATATCCGTGGTTCTTTAATGTTTGGAGCATAATGTTCTTTGAAAGGGAAAACAATAACTTTGGTTAAAATGTCTAGATACTGCAGAATATTTGGAGGCAGAGACCTTACATTAGTCTGTGACAGACAGTCCTTAATACAGCTGGTCACTCTCCCATCTGAGTAGCAATAATCATGTTAGGTAATAACAATACTATACATAATACCAAAGGGCAGGTTGTGCTATGCTAAAGAGTGGCCAAGAGCCAATGAGTCTGTCTTTTTGAAGACTGCAAACATTCTGGCAGGTAAAATGTCAATGTTTTATTAGGAGCAACATGCATCTAGATGAGCTGTGATTAAAACTACCAATTTTGAAAGAATCCCACTGCCTTGCCATAAAATATGCATTTCATTTTAACAACTGGAGGAAAAGAAAAAAAATAAATTACTCATCACCTCATGGAAAGACAAGCAGCAAATTCATCTATATTAAACCCACTCCAAGTACGCTTGTGACTTTTAAAATGAGCAAGTATTGCTCCAGCAGGCAGACACCATCAATCAATCTACCCTGCAGCCCCCCAGGCCCAAACTCCTCTCAGCAGCAGGACAGAAGGAGGAGACTCTGAACTTTCAGCATATAGAGAGGCTTTCACCTCTTGGGTGTTGGTGTCAGCTTGCAGCATCTCAAAACTCCTTCCATGGAAATGCAGCTGAGTGAGAAGCACCATGGCATTCTTCTCCAGTAATACTGTGGGCCACTGGTTTGCATGGAGTTTCCCTGTGACAATGTCAGTGGTCACCAGGCAGGATTTTAGATCTGTTGAGAGATCAAATATGAACCAAGCCATACTGAATTTTTAAGTCTTTGTTTTAAAAAATTGCATTGCGAAGTGACATATTTCTGTGTGTATCAGACAGTCAGGCACAGCCCTAATTTTCACCTCATTATTGATTTTTCCAAAGATAGAGCAGAGCAAATTGATGTAATGTGAAAATTGCTCCACAGTATCTTTTATATTATAACAAAGCAAATACCTCTGAGATATAAAGTCAATTAAAAATTAATAAACCAACACATAAGGAACAAACAGGTAATAAAATAATTGTTCTTAGTCAATGCATACAAAAACTCATGAATTAACAAAACAAAGTAAAAAAATCCCCTGACCCCTGAAATAAAATAATTAGTCCTCTGCAATAAATGTTCAGGCATTTGCATTTGCATGTCATTAAACAAGTAGTTTAGAAAACTGCAAAGAAAATAGGCAGGCACAAAAATGCAGTCTAGATATGATTATACCTTAGCAGAGGAGTACCACTCAGTCCATTTCCATATAACGTTGCATAATATTACATTTCAGATAACATATCTGAGAGTCATAGAATCGTAGGATGGTTTCTGTTGGAAGGGACCTTAAAGATCATCTAGTTCCAACCCCCTGACATGGGCAGGGACATTTACACTAAGGGTGCTCAATGTCAGAAGATAAATTGTACAAAAACATAAATATTTTGGGTTTTTTCTCCTAAATGAAGTTAAAAAGCTTTTATTTGAAGAGTGACATCAATATTCAACTAGCATTTAGATCTGAGATTTTAAAACTGCCAAGGTAATGTTTCCAGAAAAGTCAAAGTTAATTGAAAGCAGGTACCCTACAAAGTTGTTCTAAAAGCGAGTCATTATTCTGGTGTTCCTTCTCAAAGTGGTCAGCTGCTTTCTGGCCTGTGCTGTGGGTGGAAATCCATACTAGAAGCTGCAGGCTATTTTGCATACTTGAAAAAGCACATTGGAATTAATACATTGAATATATGACTACAGGTATGGATCAGCAATATGTAGGACAAGCCAGAATCTCAGTGTTTATGATTAGAGATACAAGTGGGAGTGAGGGAAGCAGTCTGTAAGGGTTTGTTTTTCATGTTACTGTGTTTACAAAATGCCTCTCTTAAGAAAGGACAAGGGCAATATAAAACATTACTAATCGTCCAGTAATTTTAAATGATAGATCTCACAAAGTCCCTTCTGCTGAATTCTGTTATGATACTTTTCATAAAAGTACATCATAGCAATAGTTGTTATTTCCCAAGAGAATAAACCCATTGAACATGATTATATGACCTCACTTACCTGAAGTCTGTGAAGGCAGCTTTAGTCTGAAGTACAAACAAAGTGAGATTCCCAACCACCATTTTAATTTTGGGGCAAAATCCACAAACTATTTGTTTAAAAGTAATTAGAGGATACAGTTTCATTGAGCTGTATGAAAGTAGAACTCTCAACCACAACTCTAAATTCAGTTTCAAGGGGGGAGGAAAGTGGTGGTTTGTCTTTTTTTTTTTTCCTTTAATGGATTCTGAAAACAATTGGAAAACTGAATTACTGCATGTATCATTTCTGCTGCACAAAATTGTAAGTTATATAAACCTGTGACAGATTAGATAAACTCACATTGCAAAAACTATGCCGCAAGTAATCAAATCCTTTTCCGATCTGCTCTTTGTATTTAAAAAAATATTGGTGGATGGGAAGACTTTGAAAATGTATCCTGCTGCATACATTTCAGACTGCCCAGAAAAGAACATCTCAAGGTGCATTTACTACAAAAATTTGAATACCTAATACCATAAGCATTTACAGGTTGAGATGCTGGAAAGCAGTGACACGGAAAGGAACCTGGGGGTCCTGGTCGATGGCAAGTTGAATCTGAGTCAGCAGTGCCCTGGCAGCCAGGAGGGCCAACCCTGTCCTGGGGGGCATCAGGCACAGCATCGCTAGCTGGTCGAGGTGGGGGGATTGTCCCACTCTGCTCTGCACTGGGGTGGCCTCACCTTGAATGTTGTGTGCAGTTTTGGGCACTGCACTATAAGAAAGATAATAAGCTATCAGAGAGTGTCCAAAGGAGGGCAAAGAAGATGGTGAAAAGCCTTGAGGGGAATCCATGTAAGGAGAGGCTGTTCAGCCTGGAGATGAGGAGAATGGGGGAGACCTCACTGCAGTTACAACTGCCTTGTGAGAGGAAGAGGAGGGGCAGGCACTGAGCTCTTCTCTATGGTGCACAGTGACAGAACTGGAGGGAATGGCCTGAAGTTATGTCAGGGGAGGTTTAGGTTGGATGTTAGAAAAACCTTCTTCAGCCAGAGGGTGTTTGGGCACTGGAACAGGCTCCTCAGGGAAGTGGTTACAGCACCAAGACTGACAGAGTTCAAGAAGTGTTTGGACAATATTCTCAGGCACATGGTTTGACTCTTGGGGGTGGTTCTGTGCAGGGCTAAGGCTTGGACTCAATGATCCTTGTGGGTCCCTTCCAACTCAGCATATTCTGTGATTCTGTGAAAATATGCTCAGGTATCTCACATTCTTTCCTGTTACAAATCACTTCCTCTGATTGTAACTTCAGCTCATCATCATCACAGAAGACCTTGAACAAGCTTGAAGCAGCCTTTGATGTCCACCTGACTGGCTCATGCATCAACAGTTTTCACACCTTTATCCCACATAAAAAACTTATCCTTCAAAGTAATTTTTGATTGCTAAGACACAGACAGAGACTGAGGGCCAGACAGCATTAGTTGTTGTTTATACATTGCTGGTCTTGCAAAGCACTTCATTACTGACTGAATATCTAAGACATAATAAATTCCAAAGCTGACTGACAGCCAAACTCTTAAACACTTTCTAAGTTCAAGGTTCAGGTATGCAAGATGACAAGATGGGCCCTTGCCTCTGAGAGCACAGTGTGATGGAGATAATAAAGGGAGAGCACCTGCTGCAGGTAAAATTTCTAAAGCAAAAGAAAATATGGTGACATTTGCAGATTTTTATAGGGGATGTTATTCTTAATATTTTCTTGATTATGCTATTTTTTTCTATTTACTTGAGATAGTAACATGTCCTGAACATAAAAAAAAAGAGTGATAAGTGGGGTTTTATGACAGCATTTTGAAGGACAAAATGGAAACTGTAATGGCAGAGGGCTCATTAGAGAACAGTAGCATGGAGAAAATCTCAGAAATACTTGTGGGAAAATAAAGGGTGACATGTGAAACGAAAAGATGATAAATAAACTGGAGGTGGCTGAAAGTACCTAGACAGAGCCAGAACCATGAAAAGACCTCTGATCACAAAGCTATGTGTTCTGAATGTCTCCTTTAGTATCACAAGAATCAGTGGGTCAGACTATTTGCCTTGTTCTACTGATGATAGTAACACATCACCACCAGATGAGTATTTATCTGCTTAACATCAGTTACAAATTCCCATAATGCACAAAAGAGAATTCTTTTTGGTAGGAGAAGGGCACTTTTGCTGCCAGAGCAGTTACATCCCTATTGATAGACCTAAGCAGATTAGTGAAAAGCCAGTCTGTAAAAGCGTGACTTTGGGCAACGTCGTGCAATTCTACAGCTGTCTCCAGGATCCTGCCACAGCTCATGTACTGTTACTTCCTTAATAAAGTCACACAAAGCTGAAATAAATCAAAATCTTTTCATTAAGCCTTTTAGTCTGCTGTTCAGGCTGAAGATTCTAAGAGGTGAATCAGTGCATAAAGCTGAGGAGAGAGAGAACGCATACATCAAAATGAGGAACAGCTCAAAGCCTTAAATCAGCTCTGAAAAAAAGACTATAAACATAAATGAGCCTGTTGTCAAAGAGGCTCCACAGTTCAGCAAGCCTTATGCAAAGAACTCTGGCTACCTACATACCAGGTACTCAGAGGGAGCCCTGTTCATCATTAACCAAGGTCTTGTCAGGGGGCCTTGTGAGCAACTTATTTCATTGGAAAGCAGGTCTGAAATGGGTCAGATCATAGCTTTAATGTATACAAATTTATAGTGAATGGGGAGGAGGAAGAAGTACTCCAGATTCCAGAGCAGATTCCCTGGCAGCCAGTGGTGAAGATCATGGTGAGACAGGCTGTGCCCCTGCAGCCCACCCCACAGAGGGCCATGATGGAGCAGATGCAGCCTGTGAAGGACCCTACAGTGGAGCAGCTGGATGCCTAAAGGAGGTTGTGATCCCATGTGAGCCCACACGGGCACAGGCTCCTGGCTGGACCTGTGGAGACAGGACTCCATTCTGGAGCAGATTTGTTGGCAGGACTTGTGACACCGAGGAAGGGACAGAAGCTGGAGTAGTCTTTCTGAAGAGCTAGAGCCCATGGGAAGGACCCATGTTGGAGCAGAAGAAGAGTGAGAAGAGTCTTTCCTGAGGAGGAAGAGGCAGCAGAAATACGAATTGACTCCAGCCCCCCTTCCTCATTCCCTTGCACTGCTGAGGGGAATAGGTAGAGAAACAGGAATAAAATTAAGGCTGGGAAGAGGAGAGGGGTGGGGAAAGGCATTTTTAAGATTTGGTTTTACATCTCATTATCCTACTCTGATTTGATTGGCAATAAATTCACTTAATTTCCCCAAGTCAAGTCTGTTTTGCCCATGATCGTAACTGCTGAGTAAACTCTCCCTGCCCTTATCTCAACCCATGAGCCTTTTGTTATACTATCACTCCCCTTCCCAGCTGAGGAGAGGGCTGATAGAGTGGTCTTCGTGAGCACCTGATGTCCAGCCAGGGTCAACTCACAACATCCCTTTCACAAGTTGTAAGAGAAAGTACACTGATTTTCTAGGATGCTTGTTAGGGGCAAGCACTTAAAATCAGGTGAGAGATGTCCTATCTGTGTTGTTTTGACTTGGATGATTGCTGTCAAATCAGTTTGGAAAAATGCCTTATATACTTATATATATTCCAATCTGACAAATCTGACTCATGCAATTCTTCTGAGAAATGAGATCCAGTCATGTTGAATTAACTTCAGTAACACCCAAAATAATCAATGTAATTCCCAGTTTTATCCTCAGTTTGGTTGAGAGTTCAAACATAAAACCTGCAGAAACATTACCTCCATACATCTCTCCCTCTCCATGCAGGTGCACTCACTTCCCAGGGCAGCTCTAGAACACAATTCTTCTGCAAAGGAGAACCAGCCCTCAGAAAAGCCATGTAGGAGCCTTTGCAGCCCTTTTAGACCCACACTCATAGAAGAATGAAGGAAGGTGTGCACCACAGTCAAGGTCTCATTAAGCATCATATCTACCTTTTTTGGAGTGTAACAGGTTACAAACCAATTGAAACTCTCTGAGACAAACACAGATTGGTTTTCCAGCCACTCAGTGTCCTGCCTATAAAATAAGGGGAGAGGATTCTGTCTATAAACCAAAACCTGTTTATTTAATTTCTCTCTGAAGTATAAAAATGCTACCCATTAAGAGGGTATTTTTCACTGTTTGTAGGATACACCTGCATTGTTGTCACTTCAAAGACTGTAAGTTTTATTTGCATTTAGTACATTAAATTTGTATTTTTTGGTACACTTCTGAAATTTAGGTTCAACCTGCACTTGTTCATGAAAACAATTCTAGGAAATGTACAATCTAGATATGAAGCAGCCTTAGAAAAAAATATTTTAGTAGTTAATACAACAGGTAAAGGTAAGATCTGGTTTTAATATTACCAGTTCCCCATATTACTAGTGCTGTGGCAGCAATTCATAATTACCCTGCATGAACAGTGAAAAACACACCTGTGAAGGGTGAGTTTAACCTCAAAATCTTGCATGGCACGCAGGATGTTAGAGTGAATCAAGCCATAGACCTGGATAATACTCAAAATGCTTGGAAGTGTCAGAGATATGTTCATTTAAAAAAAAAAAAAATCAACCATCTGGTTTTTGTTGGAAACTGACAACCCAACTCTTCCATTCTTAATGTAAGTATTTTATTTGTTAGAATGATACTACTGAATTTAAGTGTGCAGCTGGAGGCCCTGAAAAGATGAGACTTGATTCTCTCAAGAACAATGTCCTTTCAGTGACTACAGACAAAAATCTTTCAGCCACAGTCACTAACAGTAGAAATGAGACTTGGAAGAAAAGAAGAGGTGACACACATGTATATGATGAACATAGATCTTAGTGTTTAAAGAAGAAGAACACTTCATATACTCTTTTACTTTCTATAGAGTGTTGTTTTCTGTTCAACACCATTTCTGTTTTGTTTAAAAACACATTTCAACATCCATGCTGAATATGAGACTCTGGAGACCACTGAGCTGATGGTATGTGCCTGTTACTGAGGGCAAATGAACTAATAATGTTTCAAATATAATGATATAAATAAAAAAGATTTTTATAGATAAAGAGGTTGATCAGCAACACTTTTAAAACAAACATGAAAATGAAGTGAGCAAGAAGGTGGACAAGGGATTCAAAATTAGCTGAGAGTCAGAGTTTATGAAAGATTGGTTAGTACTCCTGGGGGAACAACAAAACCAGATTCTGGGATACCACCTGATGCAATAGCAAATTAAAAAAATTAGGACAAAACTGCAGTGTTAAAGATTCAGATTCTGTGGCATTTTTCAGAAGTGTGTACTTTTACAGTTCATCACAAATGTCCGGATATAACAATCTTCAGGTAACACAACAATGGATTTGTGGCAATTAACTTCCTCAAATGTCATAAATCAGGAATAATGTATTCTTATATATATTCTTACCTGTCTTACAAAAACAGAGATGAAGAACTACAGCTATGAAATAATTTCATATATTCTGCAGTCATATCTATTTTTAGCATTAATTTTGAAAATCTTTAATACAGGGGCTGCCAAAGGTGTTGGAAATACATATCCATTCCCTAGCAAGAAATAGGCTGCTAACCCCTGCTTTAGATAATGCAGTGCCATGATTTAAATGCTTAACTATTTCCATTTCCTCCAACTCAGCTACAAGAAATACAGTGTATTCAGTTTCACCCTCTGGCCGGTTGGCATTGTCACAGCATTGCAATGTAAACGTTGCAAGTATTTTAAGAAGCTGATTTAGTCAACATGTATAGCTGCTTTGAGTAATTTTTTTCATCTCTTTGGGAAGCACTGCAATAAGTTGTCTGGGGAGATAGTGGAGCCTTCATCATAAGAAATCTTTAAAAACAGTAGATGAATACCACGGAATTATAGGATTGTTCATAGGGGGTGTAATTTCCACTTCAGATCTGCCTGTGAAGGGCCCTGACTAACTGAGTTTTGAAGATTTCCAAAGTTGGAGGCTCCACAACCTCTTTGGGAAAACTGCTGCAGCATTTAATAATTTCCACCATGGAAAATTCTTCCTTATAGCATCTGAGAATGTATCTTTTTGCAGCTTGTGACTGTTGCCTCTTGTGTTCTTGATATGCCAATCTAAGGAAAGGCTGGTTTCATCTCTGCAATACACCTCTAGGTAGTTGAAGACAAATATCAGGTCCCTCCATAGTCTTTTCTTCTCTAGACTGAGCAAAAACTGCTCCCTTAGTGCTCTACCCACAAACCATTTTATCAGTTTGCTGCTGGACTATCCAATTCATCATTCCCTCACTTGTCCGTCCCACCTTATGAGAGGCAGAAGTGGACACAGCGCTCCAAGTGTTGCCTCAGAAGTGCCTCTCAGCAATCAGCCCATTCTTCGACCTGCTGGTTATGTTCATTGTTTGCAAGGACACACTTCTGACTGGGGTTACACTTGCTGTCCACTAAGGCACCCATGTCTGGCCACTGTCTGTCCAGTTTGCACCTGGTTGTATTTTTCTGTCTGGTAAGAAATTATTTGTATATATTAATTTATTAAATATATAAAGAATATGCAATAATCTTTATGTAATATTTACATTTATATATTTATATATGGACTGATTTAGAAAAACTCCTTTTTTTCCTGAAGCTTTTTTCTCATTTTACTCAGTTAACATTCTTGCTTTACTCTTTGTTGTAATACTGAACACACAAGCAGATAAACTCTCCTGCTTTGTACACGGAAGTGGGTAAACCTTTTTTAACCTTAAGTAAATAAACTCTTTTCACCCATTTTTACCCTGAACTTGAGTGCTGTTGTGCTTTACAGTAGAATAAGTTTAAAAAATGGGCCATTTATTGTGTACATGGACTTGAGCCTCTTTGATTGTATTTTAAATATTATCAACCATTCCTTGAAAATCAGTTTTTCTGGTGATAGATTCCCATCTTAGCATTCACACCTTAACAGTTCTTAGACCTTTGGAAGATCTCAGAGAGTCTCAAATGCAATAATCAAAAGTAAGTAGCAAAATGACTTGCTCTCACACAAAGCATAGATGAGTCACAGCAAGTTTTTATCAGTGTTGGTCTTTAAAGTCATCAGTGTTTCTAAATTGTGCTGGCAGATTATTTTTTGCTTTTGTCCAAAATGCAGTGCACAATACTCAGAGCTGTTTTTAAAAGGATAGCCAGGAAGTGCAAAAATTGTCCTGAGCGTTTCTTCAGTGCCTTATTTTTAACCTATGCCACATTTTTTGAGAGGTCTCTAACCACAGGTACTGACATCAGCTCTTAAGATAACATTTTACTGCTTTGGCACAGATTTTTCAATTTAGATTCCCAAGAATTTGCTAGGTTTGGAGACAACTCCTGAAGTAAGGAGCACAATGAAGGAGAAAGTCCTTGGAGAAATTTCTTAGGCTCCTAGGGGACTAAGGCCACTGCTGAAGTATCCAAATACCTTATATCTCCCCCCATAAAGCTGGTGGGCAGGCATGAGTTTACCAAGGGGAAGAAAGGGAACAGAGAGGAAAAGAGTTAATCAGCTCAATGCCTATATTCCCTTCTCCACTGGAACTGTCAAAATAAATTCATTTCTCACTTGAGAGGCCGAATTGTAGCAGGAGAATCTGAATTTTTTTTTTTTTTTACCAAGTGTCTCCTTACTCAGACAAGCACTTGCAAAAGTTCACAGGGTTACCTGCTTTCTCTTCCAATCACAGCAACCCAGGGCTGTCAAAGCCTCACACAGTATTTTGCCTTGTGGACTGTTGGGTCAGAATGATCCCTGTGGTACCAGGTGTCTAATCCTACAACTGATAGGAAGTTGGCATCTCCACACAGTTACATTATGGGGTACAAATGTTGTGCTATGATGCGGGGTTTTCCACTCTTCTGTATGAAGGACAATGATGATGACCAAACAGTTTGGCTGTCAGCTCAAACTTGTCTCTGATTATTTTCTTTAGCAGATCACCAAAAAATAAGACTGAAAGGAATTTGGAGAGAAAACAGCTGGCTCATCTTTCTGCCTAATCCATGATGGTGACTACCAAATAGCTGCAATTTGTGATGGAAGTTCACAGTCACACCCACCATATCAACTGAACCAGGAATTTGCTGTAAATCATTTTTACCTATTTTTGGCCTACATGCCTTGTTTTACTTTGCCTGGAAAAAAGGGTAGGGAATAGGAAGGAGATGATTATTTTGTCTCAGATAGTTGGAGCAGAGCAAGGGCTTGTCCAGGGACATTTGAAAGCTAAATGAACATGAAAATATGATAATTCCCTCCTATAGCTACCTTTTTAAAAAGGACTCAGCAGCTTCTTCCCATTGTTGCATAAAGGTTTCAATCATCTTTTTCTTAAAGAATTTTTCCCTAAGTTAAAAAAAATATTACAAATTTTAGGGGTCTCATTCAAAAGTTAAAAATGCCCGCCCAAATCTATTCACCAAGAAAAACCCTACTTTAAAACATAGTTAACAACCAAAACTGGAAACTGGGAAATCCTTTGATTTATATTTACTAAACCAAAAATGGCCATGGCTCTCAGTATTTTAATGAAAATTCTAAAAAATCCAGAACATTCCTACTCATAAAATTACCTCTTAAATAAGTTTCAAATTTTATTCTTTAAAACATGCAATATATACATTTCTAGAAGGATATTATATTATTTAAACACTTCTATGAATTATACATCTTTACTAATGACCTGGGAATTAATTTTCTTCATAGCACATTGTACCCTAAGAAAAACCCTATTGTCTCCAAACCTCTGACAATTTTCTACTGAATCAAAACAGATATTTAGAAATAGCATTTTCTCACTCCCCTATGTAACCAAATTTCTCTCCAGTCTGTTGTACCCCAGCTAATGTCTGATATCTAGAGTACAACAGCATTACTGACTGTTTGTTTGAGATACTGTGTGTTCCTGTTTTCTTCCAATTTTTCCCAAAAAGCTTTTCCTGTGAAGGTTGCTCCTCTAGCTAACTGCCCTTTAAGTTTAATCTTCCACACCTGGTTTGTTTTTTTGGTTATTTTTGTTTTTGATTGCCTGGGTGCCTCAGGGTCCGGTTAGTTTAAATAAGGCTGGCCATTTTTTAATCTTTTACATTTGGTGTTTAAAATGCAAGAGTAAGCAGAAACTCTTCATCCCCCGGGGCAAGGGGCATGAGAGATACTAGCTGCTGCCAGGTTGCTGGCTGCAGGCCAGGACCCACTGCCTCTCCTCAGGGCAGGACCGATGCATCCCACTGGTTCCAGAGGAAGCAATCCAAACCAAGCAGCTCCACAGCACCAGCAGGAAGCACCTGATTGCCTCTATCTTGTGCCTGAGAAGCAGCAGCTCCTGCTGAGTTCCTGCTGACATTCTTGATGCAACCACATTCTCTTCCCCCATAGTGGGAAAATAGGTCTAAATTCACATCAAAATGGGTGGTATGGTATGCCGCCCTATTCTACTTTAGTCTGAATGTGGATCACACTAAAAGGAAAGTGTTATACTGTACTAATTTAGTGAGTGAATTTGTCTTCTCCCTATCCTGATGCAAATTAGACAAAACCACTTTGAAATCATGACCCCTAAGTAAAACAACAATATGAAGCAGGCTCAGTAACCCCAACAAAATAACTCTTGAATCCCATTCACAAAAGCTGGGGTAGTCAGGCAGCCATCAGCACTGAGGGTCATATGCTTTTCCAGCTGGCACATTCTGAAATGCTATAAGGAGCAAACCGAGACCATTGTACCAATGTTTGTGGGCATCCATTTTTCTATGGAAAAGTACCGCAGAGACATTTCAATATCACTCAGTTTTGGAGATGTTTTGCTTGGAAATGTGTTCATGGAGTACATCAATTAAACACTCAATTACAGTCACCAGATTTACCCATTATGACACAAACTGTCTGCATTAGTCAGTACTTTTCTTCCAAATAGCTCCTCTAACAACAAATTTTTCTAGGCAAGCTGTATTAAGGTCAGTTGACAGAGTACAATAATGTTAGATAGTAACAAGAAAGAATTGTATTTGTGAACCATAAACCACAAAGGCTGCACAGCTAATTTTGAGGGCCACGGCTTGACTGGAGGGCCAGGAAGGGAGAGAGCACATGCTGAAGGCAGCTGACAGAGGTACCAAATGCGTACATTTGAGCTTTCAAAAGCAAGAAGTGTTGGGAGACCTCTAGAGGCAAATACAGGCTGGCTGAAGCATCCACTAGGCTCTCCTTGATGTAGCTGTGCTCTCCCTGGTGGTTTCCGTACTAACCTTGTCTATAGAGGACACACAGAGTAGTTGTAGGTCAGGAATCAAAAATCATCTTCATGTAGGGGAAAAAAAAAGACTTGAGCCATGAACTAATAAGCTTCTCTCAATTCTTAATTTTCCCAACAGCTTCTCTTGCTCACTGCTAGCGTGCTGTTTCTGTCTATCTCAAGTAGCTCCAAAGGACAGTAGGAAAAGGCAAGTTCATAAAGACAATGAAATAGAAAAGAATTCAGATACAATGACAAAGACATGCTAGAGGTGACTTAGAAAAAAATGAAAGGGATGGGTTTCTAATCTATGAGTGCCAAATTGGAAGAAAATAAACTTATTTTAAAACCATACCAAAATCTACAACCGAAGTGCTGAAAGTAGAATCAGTAAAGGACTTTAGCAGGACTCATGCAGCATCCTTTATCACATGTCCAGATCAGAACCTTCAGAACAATAGCCAGAGCAGATGAGAAGATAAACAGGGTGAATATGAAACATCATATTCACTCTCTTCCATGTAAAATAACCTTTAACTGGCTAATGAGAAAATACAGACTACTGAGACGATTTCCAAACCTTTTTTGACAGGTGTTTTGGTAATGGAGAGAACTGTCTTGCCTTTTGTGTGGCCTAAATGAGTCTCAAGGAAGTCAGTGTGTTTAAAGCAAGAAGTGAATATTCAGTACAATAGGCACTTCAGATGAACTTTCCTGCATAATTGAGCCAGAGCAAATCATCATGTCTCTTAGAAATTACAAGAAAAAAGTTATTTGATTTCATCTCAAAGTTATGAAGCAATAAAATGGTGACTGATTAATATATTGTGTTTCCATTGAATTCAGCTTCAGACTGGGCATGGACTTCAGGGGAATCAGGACTGGAGAGGCTGTATAACCTGTTTGAGATCTGGTAGTAAGTAACAAGGAACATCACTGATACAATCCCTAGTCCTATTATTTTAAGGGGAAAAAATAAAAAATAGATGCATCATTTAATTCCACTAAATGAATTTTCATACTGCACTATCTCTGTATCAGGCTTCAAAAATGTTTGTTCCCTTTGGAATAGACACTTCTAAAGCAATATTGTGTTGTAAAATGTCTGGAAAATCTTTGAATACTGTTAAAGTTGATGGGCTGAGGCACTGGGAACTGTGCTTTTCTTTTATTCTTGGTTTGGCCTTTTCTTTTTAATCTACTCTTTTTTCTTATCTACTACTCATATTCCTTACAAATTATGAAATTAGCAACTTCAATACTTTTTTGTTACAACTGTTGTTTCAGTTACACAGCTAACTAGCTAGTAAAGCATGTATGTAGTTACTCTGAACACACAGTTTCATATAAAAAAGACCAACCAACTTTAATTGTCATTTGTTTCCCAGAAACAGCATAATATATTCAGAAGTATAGTAAACCTTCTCTCAGCATTTCTGCTTGCCTCTCTTCACTCTTCTCTACAAATCAAAGGAATAGCAAAAGTTATGCTCTTGAGCAAACATTCTTAGTAGGGTACTCAAATCCATTTTTTGGCAACTAAGTGCCATGTTCTTTCAGAGGTTCTCTAGCAGTGATGTCAATGAAAGGAGCACTGTCATTTTCACTAAGGTATTCCAGGTAGACAATTTTCATTTTGCCTCAGTAGACTGATGCTATAACCTTCCTGTAATGGTTGCTGAATCAAAAGATAATCCCCTGCCCTGAACACTGTGAACTCAGAGGAAAGAATCCTTTCCAAGAGACTGTAGATATGGTCCTACTATACAAACCTTCAATATTTGGATTGCTTTATTATCTGAACTAAACACAAGAAAATTCATCCTAATATAATGTCCTTCCTCTGGGCACAAAGATCTTTAGCAGCTTCATAATAACTACAAAAAGACAAAGAAAATCTCCAGTCCCCTCTTCCAAACATTGCTGCGTTCTCAGCCTTGTCCTGGAAACAATTCAGAACATAAAGCTACAGCAGCAAAAAGGGAAGAGTCCTTCACCTTACAGGAAAAAGCTTTCTTTAATCTTGAACAGCTGAAAGAATAGATCATGAACATTTTATAGTTTATACTGGAAAGTAAAATGAACTTGCAGAAACAAGTTCAGCACACTGGCTATCATGTGCTTGTTGTTATTAAAAGACATATATGTATAATACTGGTGATGTGTGACTGAACCTACTTGGGGAAGAAAGGAATTTTATATATATACATCTCCTGTCTGATTTTGCTTGAAAGGGATTGGAAACACCTTTAAATTAATGTCCTAGACCTTTAACAAGAATCGTGCCATCTGAAATGTATTTCATACCATACACCATCTAATGCTCTTACATTAAATAGAATCACTGTTAAAAAGAATGAAACCTGCAAATGTTTCAGTTTTCATAATGGTTTAATAAATATGGAAATAATATTAATGTTAAACATTTTAGTTATGTATTAACAGTTACTGACCATCAGTTTCCAACTCAGCTTCTAAGGACCCAGTCTTGTAGGGACATACAGTGAGCAGGTTCCATGCCTTAAGAAAATTCATTAATCAATAGGAAAAATCATCTGGCAAAGTGAGTTCAGTGATGGTACATTCAGAAAGATGATGATGGCCTGCACAAAGGATCAGGATTTGCATTAAATTAATATGCATCCAAACAGATAGCACCACATCTCTAATGCTGTCCTTGGAATTCATCCTCTTTAGAAAGACTGTATGTAAATTATAATGAATTCATACTGGGACCAGAAATTTTAAGCACATCTCTCTCTCTCTCTCTCTCAAATTTTCTTCTGTGATTTCCAGCCTTCTTTGAGTGTCCAGCAAACAATGCTCACATTTGACTTGTGTTCACAGATTTAACTAGACAACAAGTGGATGAATAATATTGCTAGAATAAAGATATAATTGTGTACATGTGCATGTGTGAGTGGTGTGGAGAGAGGTGAGAGTCCAGGGTATACTTGCTGCCTGAATTTGAATATTTTCACACTCTGCAAAACTGCAAGTTAAGTGACAAAAATCAGGCTACGAAGAATTTGAAAAGATAAACCTTGTTAAACTCTTATACAGTGAAGCAAAACTCAGAACATAACAGTACTGAAAACCGTGTCATATTTTTATTTTTAGTACAAGGCAGCAAAAAGTTTAAAAGATATTTCAGCTTAATAAAATGCATTAAAAATGTATCATACAGGAAGTTATGGCTGAAGATTTACTTTCTGATCGCAACTTATTGGCTGAGACATATGTTATTTATGTACAAATTTCAGATTTTTTACTTACTGGTATCTAAAAGAAACATGAATCTTTTTCCAAATTTTTTCTACAGCCAAAGTCCAGAACACAAATAGAAAAGATGTTGCTGGCCAAGACGGAAATGCACTGGCAATCTTCTGATTGAAAACTTATAATACTCTTGCTTTCTGATATACAGCAATAGCTAAAATGACAGTTCTGGACTTACGAAGGTGACAGTGCCCACATCCCTTTCCTCTCCAGCATTTTTTTCCTTTCTAATAGCAGTGTGTTAAAAAACAGAACACAGAGGAGTATTTTAGACATGACTACCTGCAAAGACTTCATGATGATAAGAAGAACTAAGGAGAGGGTTGTACCTCAAAGTCATAAAATATATCAAGAATGGAAATAGAAAAAAGTGTCAGAGAAAATTAGGTTCTTCTGGGAAATCTTTTTACATTTGAATGTCTAGAGCCTCTAGAGCCAGACACTTTTCATCCCTGTCTCTGTATCTGTTTCAATTGACTGAAGAAGGACTTGTCCTACAGTGCTTTTTCAGAAATACAGGATGATCTAGGACTTCTGCATATGATTTCACTTACGTATTAGAGGGAAACGAGATGCAATTAAAGGAGACCTCAGATGCACAGCCATCCGTGCCTCTGCTGTACTAAGTGAATGAGGTTCAGATGAAGGTAAGCAATGTTTTTATGCTCAGACATTTCCCTCAAGACTTGTATTCTGTGCTTTGCAGCTCTGTCAGAGCATCTGACCCTCAGTGACTACATTTAGTTTCTATTAGAAGTTTGGCTGATGAGATTTAAATGGGCAGCTGTTGCAAGAAAAACAATATCAAAGATACTCAATTAATAACATTACTGGAACAAACATGTACTTGCACTTGTGTGCATGTGTGAAAAGAAATGAGAGGAGAATAACACTGAAAATGAGAAGGTGAATTTGTTACGTGAATCAACATGATAAGCCCTCATTTTTTCCGTGTACTGCTTTCCTGCTAGCTCCCTTTTTCAGGCTAGCATTTGTCACCAGTTGCACGTAATCACCTACTTGTTTTGTCATCAGAACCTAAATTTAAGTCCTTTGAGATGCAAGCATTCTTATCCTATTTTCTTTAATATGTGCTGCATATTTACAAATCTACTCACAATTATGCTCCCCATTCCTTACAGTAAGGTTAACTATAAAGCAGTAGCTGATGTTTTCACGCTAATCAAACCCTCTGACTAACATGGGTTATAATTATGATGCTGGATGAAATGCTGAAAATTAGTTTCTACTCCATAGATTCCTTGCAGACTGCAGAGTCAAGGAGAAGCAAAGACTATAAAGGAATATAGATGTATCTGGATAAAACTATCTGAACTTTTGTGTCTTCAATTCAGCTGCTCTGTTTCTCAATATTGAATAAAGGTGAATAAAGGTGAATAAAGGTGGTTAGTCATTTGAAATTAATTCTGCCAATTTCATCTTTACTAATAAGATATGGGAAAAAAATCCATAAGATTTCTTCTCTAATGTCTCTTTGTGGTACTGATAATCAACTATAAAGGCAGCTGAAACATTTCCCAGATTCACTATACTAGATGAGATCATGGCCAAATATGTGTTAGGCACCTCCCTTCACACTGCTCAAGTATATGCATGCATATACGGTCCCAAGACTCTGGTAAGCATTCTATTGATAAGAGGCATCAATGTCTCCCTCTAAAGTTTATGATTAACACCACCATCCTGCAAACGTTTCTGCACCCAAGTACCTCTGTGTCAGTCACTCTTCATATTGCTGTGGGAGAACTTACTGCACACCATTTGTTTGGAGGGGCAGAACTTAATTTTAGACATGTCAAACTGAGTGACAAACGAACACAGTGACAATGATTAAGACTACATCTACTGTAAAGAGCTGGGGTTTAGTTGGTTATGTGTTCATTACAGTTATATTTTTCAAGCAATGAGACTTTTTAAAATGCTAATCAGAAATCAAAATCTCTATCTAGCAGAGTAAGGATTTGAGGTTGAAATTCACCTTGCTTCCCAAAACCAATATGACCTTATAACACTACTTTAATTTCACTTAACACATACACTGAGGGGATAAGTAAAGCCTTCATAATACATAGGCCTCAGGCCACTCTTTCAAAGACAGAAAATTTTCTCTCTATGAAAATACATAGATTAGTCTTGAGTATTAATAGATAGATTCTTACATTTCCTGTAACTCCAAATGATGTGAAATTTCTCATATTAAAATACATCTGTGAATTAATTATTGTAAAACTTATGTTGATGGGACTTTATAAGTATGTATGATTTATTAAACATGCCTGATGGTGGTTTGTAGACATTTCATAAGGTTCTTGAAATAGTTTCCAGAGAAAATCTGTGTAATCTAGAGTATTTTATGGTTTATATACTGTACATACACCAGAATGCACATTTCTTGCAACTGTTGGTGCATTTAGTTCTCCTGAAAAGCTCTTGTCTTTTATGTTTGGCTGAGATTCTCTCTAGAATTATATACAGCTACACACTGGTTTAATGAGGCCCAGGGTATTGAGTTCCAAGTGAAGATGGAAAATAATTGCTCATTCTGAGGGAATCAGGTGCCCACTCTTTGGAAATGTTCCCATTGCCTAGATTTTCATTATCTTGTTTGCTTTCCCTTTCCTTCCTCTATACAGAGCAAGTAAAGCCCACTGTGTTTCTGCTACTAGTACGTATAATTATGGCGTGTTGTACTAATGAAAACATGTATTGCTGAATTAGTTTCTTCTATAGAAAATTGAATATAGTGTAAATACTGACAACTGGAATGTCTCTATTCATTTTTGCTTACTCTTTGAAAACATGAATACTACTAATTTTCTTGTATTTTTCATTTCCTATTTCTTTGCCTTTGTGTCTCCTAATTACTGTTTTTCTCAAAAAAAAAAAAACCAACAAAACCAACCAAACAAAAAAAAGCAACAACAAAAAACCCAAAGCAAATGAAAACAAAAAATAAACAACACCCACCAAAAAGCCATCAAACAAATTCTGGTTTAGAATCATGTGTCATTTTTTTTCCTCTCACTTCAAAATGTTTCAGAGATCCTCTTAGAATGTCCTGAGACATGAACTGCAAAATCAATACTTGGATAGATTAAATTAAAACTAGAAAATTAACCAAGAATGCAAATGTAATTATCCATGGGGTTTTTTGTACATTGAGAAACTGAGATTACTGTACATTGAGCAACTGATTTAAATAAATCTATTGTGACATTAAGACAATTTGTACATCATTCTAATGAGGTATCTGATATCGGATAAACATGTAAGTCTTGATTTTCAAGTTTCTACAAACAAAGCTAACATAAAATTAAATATAATCCTTTCATTTTGCAAGGGGTGTCTTAAACAAACAGTTCTTGGATGACCTGATAGCTTTTGGGATCAGAAATCGAACACTGTTCTGTTCCTCTAATAATCCTAGTCTAAATTGTTCATATGCCTTCCAGCCACTTGAACATTTCTATACTTCTGATGTTGCCTTTCATGTTTGGAATGGACTTCAACTGGCAGTAGCTTCATAAACCTATTTACCTGTCACTCTTCAAATCCCTAATTCCAGAGCGACCTCTTTTTCTGAAAATTAAAAAAAAGTTCTTTGGTTAGGAGTGCATGGCCTGAACAGCAGCTATAGCCATTCCATGAATTTCCTCCTCACAGAGCTGAAGTGTTTTCAAGCAGGCAAGGTTAGGAAGCCTGCATTACTGCTGATAATGCTGTAACTATTCTCAGTGTTTTCAATCAGGTCATTTCTGGGAGTGCAAAGTCATGATTGTAAAGTTGTATGCAAAAGAATTAAATATTCCCACGGAAGCCTTAAAGGTGCTGAAGTAACATGCTAAAGATAATGGTAAATTCCCATTCTTTTCACCCTGAAACCGAATCAAGTCGAATTTATTACCATTTTTGTTTAAATGGTCTCTTTTAATCCTTCCAGTTTTTTATCCAAATTGCGAATGTAGCCCTCACCCAAATGTATTATTTATAATCTGTTTATCAAAGCAATCAGCATGCCTCCACAGTCTTCTGTAGACAGCTCAATGCTCACACTTCCCATGCTTCAAGCAAACTAAATCTGAACAAACTCTAATTTGAAGATATTGTGCTCCAGGTAGTTCCTATGGGGTCCATTCCATGGAGGAAAGATACACAAATGATGAGAGGAAATAGTTCACCTCCAAACAGTTCACAATGCAGGCATCTGTAAAAGATAATATCTCTACCCAATTCGTGGAAAGCTTATAGATCCAGCTGGGAACTTGGATTTTTCTTTCAAATTCTGCACCTGACCAGGAAAATGAGGACAGTGCCTTTTTCATAAGTGGCATTCTTACTTGCAATACTATTAAAGGTAGAGAAACTATTTACAGAGAAAAAAATGATGATGTAAACATGACAAACTACAGAAATGCACAACTTTCCACACTATATGGCAAAAATTCTTCCTTCATAACAGAATGAAATCACTGAAACCTTGGAATCAGGTTTGGACTTTCTTCACTTTTCAGCTACAAAGCAACGCTATAATATCACAAAATACTAGCTCAGCTACCTCTTTTGTGCAGAAGTCAGAGTTTTAATGACTCATGAGCAAAAGCAGAAATAAAATCACTGAGGTACTGTTAAGAATAATTTTCCAGTGGTTATTTATGGGCCTGATCAGTATTTCAGACATGCTAAATACTAGCTACTCATGCTTGTAATCCCATGGGGCACAATGGAATCGTTTATAGCAGAACAAATGAGAAAGTGCTGCTTCTGTGTGCAAGGTAATAGTTAACAAACTGGGAGTTACAAAAAAAAAAAACCCACCCAAACTTTAGGAAAGCTATTTCCAGGTTATGGGATGACAGATTTATACTTCAGTAAATGAATACACACTCATGAAGAAAACAGAGCAACATACAATCTGTTTCAAAGTAAGTATAAAACCACTCATTGAAAATGTGATGTTTTCCAGTCACAGAAAGAACAGTATTGGCCAGACAACAGGCACACACACACACACACACACACATAAACCCCCTACATGGGTGGGCTATGGAAGAAACTGCTGGTAAACAGTACACCTGCCTGCACCTAGTTCAACTGCTTTTTCTATCTTTTAAGCAATCTGTACCTATTTGGCGACTCACTCACACTGCTCTCAAACCTCCGGAAAAGAAGTTACAGGCTATCAGATATGAAAAAGCTCTCTATTTTACTTCTTTCAACTAACTACTGCAATTGACTGGAAGGGGGATTTTCCTGCCTTCCCTAGGTTTCAGCTTAAGGTTCAGCAACCGCTCTTCCACAAACATCTCAAGCACTTCGAACCATGACTCATCCAAGCCCACCTAGGGGGCAGCTGTAGCACGAGAGGGACACGACTGCAGTGTGTCCATAGGGGTGCTGCTGCGTGCTTCCAGACTCAGTGCAGCTAATGAGAACCTCTCCTAACTTCACTGTTCCTGCCAGAGAATGCTGTGAACAGTGAAGCAATTGTGGCATTATGAAAGCTTATAAAACCAGTTTCCAGTGTTTCTCCTTCTGACTCAACAAGAGTAAAGGATGAAACCTACAGTGGAAGTTTAAATCCTAAAGGGATGATGATTTACATCAGTACTCCTTGAGTGTGTCAACTTTTATTATGGTTCCCCACCTGCATCTACATGAAGGAGGACAAATTTCTTCAATGGTATTATCTAGTGGCACTTTTTTATCAGCTGCTGGTAAAAGTGGCAAGAAGTTCCTTTTTCTTGGAACTTGGTGCATGCCAAGCCCAGCACCTCCTTCTCAGCATTTACTTCCCTTGCTCTTTTCCCTTGTGCCCTCCTCACCATGGCCTGCACTGGAGAAAGGCAGCCAGCTGGGTCTGCACACAGGTTTCTGTGAGAAAGGCTGTAAAAGTTGACTGTAAGAGAAAGTGGTAGGTGGAAGAAAACCGCTTGAGAACCGCTTCAGTAGGAGCTAAATTTCCATTCAGAAGTAAGCCAGGCAACTTTAAAGCCAAAGTTCCTCTTATTTGATGGCAGCAACATCCTTTGCACAGAAAGACGAAAGGGTAAAGCTGTTCTCAGCCGGCTAGTGGTACCTCTTGAGCAAGTTTGTTTGCCTCCTGACTCCATCTGCTGGGAAGACACCCCACTACCTGCTGTCCGCGCTGAGACATTTGTCAGGAGCGCTGAGGTGAATCACCGTGCATTCGCTCCGTCTCCCAGCTTCGCTGTGACTCTCTGGATATTTAAGCATTGGGCAGCCTGGAACAGTCACAGCAAAAAAGTCCTTCCCTGCGCTTCGTGCACAACCACTCGACGCTCTTCGGCGAGGTGGGGTGTGTTTGCTGTTGCCTCTGGATGCCCGTGTTAATGGGGTCTGCTCTTCTGAGGAGACCAGAGGTGCTCGGAAGCAGGTCTTCCCCGGTCTCTCCTTTGGTTTAAAACGCTCACACAAATTCTGGAGCGGAAACGGGAATTTAGATGACTGCCGTCCGGTGAAAGCTGCGGCCGGCCCTTGTTTATCCTCCCCAGCTCGGTAGACGGTAGGTAGATGGTTCACGCAAGCTGGAGGAGCATCAGAGGAGAGGGGGAAGACGGGAGGACGCGGGGCAGCATCCCCGGGGCGAGCAGGGGCCCCGGCTGCCGGGGCAGCGCCCCTCCCGCACAGGTGCCGGAGCGCACCACGCTCCACGCCCTGCATTGCCCCGGCTTTCCCCCCGCGATGGGACCGGAACGCTGGCTCGGGTCCGAGCACCTTCTCCGAGACGAGGGGGAGGTGGGGGCTCCGGCCGCGCTCCGCGCCCCGGCTGCGGGCAGGGTGCTGCCGGCGGCGCTCCGGGGACCGCCGGCCCCGCACGGGAGGGACGGCCGGGACAAGGGGCCGCGCTGCCGCCCCCGCCTCCTCCGCGGGGACCCGGGGAGTGGGGGCGCGCCCCGGCCGGGCGCCGCTCGCCCCCGCGCTGCGGGGCGCCCCCTGCCTCGGGCGGTGCGTGGGGAGCGCCGCGGCCCCGCTGCCGCCC
>JAWWTY010000077.1:23215890-23488897 GCA_035222235.1 Margarornis squamiger | reverse complement strand
GGAGGAGGCGCTGCTGCCGCTGCCGCCGCCGCTGCCGCCGCCGGGCGGGCTCCGGCCGCCCCGCACCGACGTCTGCGCGGAGCCCGGGGTGGAGCGGGGGGTGGGCGCGTCGCGGGCGAGAAGAGGCAGATGCTGCCCGAGGCGCAGCCCCGCCGGAGGGGCTCGACCGTGGGTGTTGCCTGTCCGTCTCCCGCGGGGCGCGGGGACCCTCCGGGCGTGTGTCGGGGAGCGGGCTGCGACATGAGCCCCTCCGAGGAGTGAAGGGGCGTCCGGGCTGCGCCGGAGCGGGCGCCGAGGTATCCCGAGGTGACGGGAGGCCGGGAGAGGTGCCGCGCCAGCGCCGGGAGCGCTGCCACCGTAAGTGCAGCAACTTGGCTGGCCCTTCCCCGCCCGCCGCCCAGGGAGAGCGGCCGCGGGGCGGGAGAGCCGCGAGGGTCCAGCGAGCGGCGGGCAGGGGGATACCGGGGGCTCCAACCCTGGCTGGCAGTGCAGCCGAAAATAGCGGGGAAAGAGGGAGCGGGGTGTAGGAGCTCCGACCTGCAGCGGCGGCGTGTGCGGTGTCAGCCCGGGGGAAGGGGCACAGGACGGACGGGGCACGGTGGGTCCCCGAGTTTCTGCTGCGGCTTCTGCACGGGCGAGCAGGTCGCTGCTGATACCGTATCGGTGATAGGGAGCAGCTGCTCTCCGTGCTGCGAGTGCAGGGCGCTTAAATGACACCTGAGTCACTAGTCTGTGCTTCTTAGGCATGTCAGATATTATTTCCGTGTTATTTTTCATCTGCTGGACCGATATCTGTACTTACTTTGGCATTTCACACTGCAAATGTAATAAACAACATTAGGTTTCAGAAGAGTGCCATTGATGACAGTAGATTGATGTATGAGGCTATTTACTGTATGCGTCCAAGTACAATATAATGCCTGCCAATTTTGTCTTTAAATTGCTCTATTGATTTTATTCTTGTGGGCTTCTTGACCAGCTTAATGTAGTTGACAATTTGCAAAGAAAAGAGAAAAACTTCTGGTCTATTTTAGTTACAGAATGTCAATTGTGACCGAAATGATGAATGAAAAAATCATTCATAAAAAGAGTAAATAGAAAGATGTGTATCACAAGACCTCTTGAAGTCAATATTGTCACTATCTAACAGATGCCTTCCTGATAAGCTTTTACATACACTGGCTACCACTTGAACTTTCTAAGGGTAATACAGCGTGTGATAGTCTTTCCAGGACTGTGCACTTTAGAGTTAAGTAGTGTGGATAAAGGGAGCTTAGAATGAATTAATCAAGACATCACATTAAAATGCCTTTGCTTTTTTATAGCCACTGAATGAAATCAAGATCTAGCTTCTGCTCCTTTTCCCCTTCAGTGGTTAAAGGCTGGTATTTGGCGGGAACCTTTGTGTTTGGTCAGTGCAAGGGTCCCCATGCTGCTCTAGGGCTGAGTGTATCAGGGCAGACCAGGATAACATTTCTTTGTTACCAGCAGCTCAAACTGCAGGTGATTTTGAACTGGAGAGGGAATTTAATTCACCACTCAGAATCCTAGGCATAATTGTCAAGTAGGTAAATTAAATGCAGGAGAGCTAATACTTCTTTTTAATTTCTTCAGACATATGATAACCTCTACCAGTAGGCAACTTTTGCTAAGCTGCTGCTCTGGTGCTTACTATAGCTGTCTTACACTAGCTGACACGAAATAATTCTGAATGAACTAAAACACTGTGTTTCTGTACCAGAGTGTAGTAAAGTATTCTAACTTTGTAAATCTTGAGTAGATGTTGATCCTGTTAAGATCAGTGGAAAATCCCAAATAACCCCTCTCTAGCAAGTGGAAGAGTAGACTTCATGGTAGGTTTTCATTATCATTTATAGTGAATGACAGCCAATTTTAGTTAGAAATTCAAGTGGCACTGTTTAAATTTGACTGGTAATGGCACTTCTAACAACTCCACATAATACTGCTTTAGAATCATGGATAAGAGCCACACAGGTTTTAATACTTGTTAAAAAACTATATAGAGTAAGCTGTCTTGTGCTTGCAAGAGGAGTAGGCAGTTCAGATTTGTCTTATACTTTGATTTTTATTTCATCAGAATGGATCATGAACAAGTTGGATTGCAGTTTGAATATGGACCATATTTTAACAGTATGGGGGAATGTTACCAGATTACCTTGTTTGTGTCAAAGTTTACAAGTAAATTGCTAAATATTTGACTAACTATAAAAATGTCGGCAAACAATAAAGCCATGTTACATTTTACTTCTCTGCAGTTCATAAGCTTTAGTGGGAGATGAAAAAACAGAAGCATCTTTTCTAAAAACCTTGTTGAAATATTACTGAATAAAATATTCACAAGAATTAGCTTAATAAACTGACAAGAATCTAGTTTAACAAAATTTATATTTCTTTTTTTCACTTCTTCAGATGCTGTTCAAAACCATTCAGATGTAGAAGTTGAGAATTTTCCTTAAAGATGAAAACAGTATTCTACACAATGTTTACTGATTTATTTTTTTTTTTAATTTCAGCTCTCTTCTAGGTCACAGTAGAATAGATGCTTAAAACCTAGCCAGTTAGTTTTAAATCTGTATCTGTAGACCTATAAGAAGCTACATGCAGGTCCTGTTATATAATAACACTGGCATGACCAACATACCTGCAAATAATTTCAACTAGTTTTGGATAAGTGAAAGTGGAAAAATCATTAGATAGAAGACTTTCATAATTATTTTGAAAATCATACATGCAAATAGAGGCTTTGGGAAAATAAGCTACTGAATAATTGAGCTACACTTAACTGAAAGTTATGCTAGCAAATACCATGATAATCAGTTTTGAAAGTGACCATTGGTTCTACGTATTAATAAGCTGGTAAGCTCAGTTTTGTTTTATTTCTGGTAATTGATGTTTGGATCCTAACTGTTGCTCATGAAGTCAGTATTGAAACTCAAATTAATGCTAGCACAGATTGTACCTGGGCCTTTAAGGAGCAATCCTGTTACGTGCTGAGCACTTTCAACCGTTGTGTTAAAGCGGCATCCAGTCAGGTTCCTACCCAGAACTACAGGCACAGAGTAAAATTCACACTCTCAAAAAATTTGCAGTATAAGTAGTCAAGGAAGTCTAAGACATCTTGTCAAAGGCCATGCCATAGGACAACATGATTTTGGTCTGAAACAGGAATACTCTGTACTTAACAAGAGTCCGCCAAGCACCTTTTAACAGGATTGAGTGCTAATTGATTCTTTGATAAAAGTACCCATAAATGAATGACCAGTACTTTAAGGTTGTACGTTATTTTCCTCTGATCTTGTTTTCTTCACTAGTAGACTTCCAAAGAAGAGCACTTAATTACACATTGTTTTTTACTGATTTTTGGTTCTATATCTACTTTCCATTTGGCATTGCATGTAGTCACTTCAGTGGAGTGAATTACTTAGGAACTTAAATGGAGAGACACACTGAGTTGCTCATATGAAGAACTACCTAATACAAGGTAACAGTGGCAGAGATAATTGGCCACATCTCAGTCAATAAGAAGCACTGCTCACAACACTGGGCTTGGTAGTCACCTCAAAGTTACAACTGGAAAATCCATGTGTCGTGTTATGTGTTGTAGTTACAGACATGTTTCAGCAGGACACCTTTTTAATCAAGACGGTATCCACAGATATTACAGGAGTCTTTCTTCAGGTCCTCTGCTGAACACAAGGATATGGTCTTGCTTTACCAGTGAGCTGTTCAGTTGGCTCTATGCTTTTGAGGTGACCCTCAGTTAAGGGTATGAATTCTCAGAGTGGGAAGGACCTGAAGGTGGTAGTTACCCCCTCAGAGTGAGCTCCATTTGAGTGATTGTGCTGCTTTGTATGGATGTCTGCAAAGATTTGCCATTAAACCAAGGAAGGACAAGAAATTTTGGTGTTCAGCCATAGGAAGTGGAGTCATTGACCACAGTTGATAGGGAATAGCACTGGGAACAAGAGTAGATATAAAGGACATCAGAAGTTTGCTGCCTTGTGTTTTAACATGGTTCCCAAAATGCCTTCTGAATTTGGATCACATGGTAGATAGGTGAACTACTACTGTTCAAATCACATAGTGAACTGTAGTCCTGAAAGGTGGTTTACTGCAAGGATCACCTTAACCTGTGAGACCCAGGGAACCTACAGGGAGGAAGACTTCTGAGTCCAGAAGATGGCCTGAATGTGCAGTGCTGGTGTTCTTACCTGTACATGCTGTACACAAAACAAACTGAGAAATGCAGTTCCTGTAAGTGCAGCTTATCTGCTGCACCTCAACATGTTAGCCATACTCCTGTTTTTTTCTAGAGTAATCCTGTGTTGTTCAGTAAAGGTGATGTGGAGTGGCATCTGGACCTTGTTTTTTTATCATTTATAGTATAAAAGACCTGACAAAAGTTTGCCCGAATTGGCTGTTCATACTTTTTTTACTACTTTTAGTAGTGTTTTTTGAAATAAGCATGCTTTTCAGTTTCATATGTCACATTTCAGTGTTGCAGTTTTGTGCGACACTGTTTAGCAAATATTTTCCTGCTTGGTCATATTCAGCAGTGTATATAAAAACCAAATCACTTAGCCTGTGGCTTTTGATGAATAGTATTAACTATTACCAATGGTTAGATGAATAATACACTCAGTAAATTCTGCAGTATTTTTGAATCTATGGTTTCACAGTATTTTATTCATGGTAGCTTTTACATTATGTACTTTAAAGGAGTAGTAAATATGATGTAAACTTGTTGGTGGCTTTGACATGTTAGGTCTGTGATGTACTAATTATCTTGAGGTAAAGCTATAGCAGGGAGTTAGAAAATGGTTATTATTCAAAAGGAGGTGTTTGCCATACCTTTCTCTTCCTGGGTTCTCTACAAAGTGCTGAATTACCCCTTGACAATTAGAGAAAATTTTTGTTCTGATGGTTTGTCATAGAAATTGAGCAAATCTTCAGGCAATGCTGACTGAGTTTACAGACATATTAGGAGGTTGTTTGAGTCAAGATGAATTGTGTCTTGTCTTCAGAGTTGTCTTCTCAGAATAAAGCGAACAGTTAAAAATATCCCTTTTAAATACATTGAATGCTTCTGAAAACACAGTATTGCCATTCCAAAGTTGTCAAGGCTCCATGATTAAGATTATGCTGAGATACACTTGTAAAAGAAAAACAAACTAAACTTCTATTTTACTTTTTTATTACTGACTGAAATGAGCCTCCACGTTTGGCACAGTACCCCTTCAAAGGTCAACTAAATTTTCTGCTTTTGTTTTTTTAATAGTGAAATATTTACTTAGTTTTCAGTGCTCACATAACAAGAAATGCTGTAATCCATGACACTGTCTAGAACTCGGTGGAAGAGAGAGAAAGGTAATAAAAAAACTGAATAAATTTATAGACTGAATTAGCCATTTCTGTTTCTCTGAGGCAGCACTGAGGCATGCTCTAACATGAGAAAGCTCAAATGACTGTAGCATCTCAGCTGTGATGTATGCAGATGGATGACTACATTTCTCTTAGTCTTGATTTCCCTCCAGCTGATATCAGTAATGAGTATTAACTGCTTAGAAAAATCATCGGTAGCTCTACAATTGTAGTTCCTTTGTTTCTTGAACTGCCCTGCAAGTTGTGTGCGCCAGAGCAGTTATCTGTAGCAAATCAAACTGTCATGATTTAAGTGAATCATAAAATACCACATTGGAGAAAAACTCAACATGAGCTGGTGATGTGCTCTTGCAGTCCAGAAAGCCAATCATGTCCTGGGCTTCATAGAAAGAAGAATGACCAGCAAGTCAAGGGAGTTGATTCTCTGGCTCTATTCTGCTCTTGTGAGACCCCACCTGGAGTGGTGCATCTAGCTGTGGGACCACTAATGTAAGAAGGGCGTGAATCTGCTAAAGCAAGTCCAGAGGAGGGGCATGAAGATAATGGAGAGCTGGAGCATCTCTCCTATGAAGACAGGCTGGGAGAGTTGGAGCTGTTCAGCCTGGAAAAGAGAAAGACCCAGGGAGATCTTATAGCAGTCTTCCAGTACCTAAAGGAGGCTTACAAGAAGGCTGAAGAAGGACATTTTACAAGGGCTTATCATTATAGGACAAGAGGTAACAGCTTCAAACTGAAAGAGGTCAGGCTTAGATTGAATAACAGGAAGGAACTTTTTATGATGAGAGTGGTGAGACACTAGAACAAGTTATGGATACTGGATACTTAAAAGTGTTCAAGGCCGAGTTGATGGGGCTTGTGATCTATGAAGAAGTAACATGAACCCTACAGGCAATTTGTCTTTTTAAATTTAACCCCATTATGTTGCAGTGCCAAACTGGTGATGCTCTACAGTGCCTTCAGTACAGAACTTGTTTGTGTCTCCCTTTATTTTGCACAAGATAAATTTTTGAGCGGAGTTCAAAATCTGTCATTTCCTCCAACTTTCTTTCTTGATATTTGTCTCTATTCACATAATCTTAGTTACCTGTAGCCTTAGTCTGTAGCCTGTGTTCTGTAGTCTTAGTTACCTGTAGCTTTGCAGGTGCATCATCACTAGGTCCTTCTCTTAGATTATGCTCCCTTTTCATTGTTGAAAGATGATGGTTTAATGTGCCATATGTCAGACAACAAGCAGATGGTAAGCATCTTTTAATGGAAAAGTATGAGTTCTGTCCCATAAAGTTACAGCTCATTTTATGTTATGAGCTGTCATCACTGTCCATTGGATTAAAATGAACATCAAAAGATACTAGATGATCACTACATTGTCACAATAATCTCTCTCCAGACTATGCTAGCAGCCTGAAAGAGCTTGAGCATCTTAAACATGCTGCATGTAATCTCCTCCAGCCTTAAATGTTGAAGAACAGGAGACAGAGGATGCTCACACCTTCACTACTTAGATTGCTTAGAGAAACTTCCTAAAGTGTCTTGGGTTTGGCAGAGAAAGGTATCTAAGACTGATGAGTTTCCTCATATGACTAAAATTTGGATCTCTCCCGATAAGAACTCCTTCTGTTCTCACCAGTCAGTCCAGCTCCTAATGAAATCCTCATTTTGTTTTGTCTCCAAAACAATACGGAAGGAGAACAGTAGGTTTGGTGCTGTTATCCTCAGCTGTGCTGTTGATGCTGGGGTGGAAGCACTATGAAGACTGAAAGTATGGGATGCAGAAATTACATCAACTAACACAAAATTTAAACTATTAAATGTTTGGCAGAAAAAGGAGAACTCAGAAGAAAGAGATGCTTTGAATGTTATATGCACCTGAATATTTAGTGGTAGAGGTGAACTTCTGAGAAGTTATGCTACAAAACACCTAATTAAGTAATAGACAGCACTGTCTTCCACTTACATATATTTGAGCAGGGGAAATTTCATATACATTCCAATGTTTAATTTTGCATATGCAATATATTGATAAAACAGATCACTGATACTGGTTTGGTTGATTATACAGATGTTTGACTGGATTAATGAATCGTAATCTTTTATATTGCAACTCTTCCAGGAACTCTGTTTCTAACAAAGGAAAATGTCAAACAGGATTCATGTGAGGCTGATTCAAAGGCTAGTTTAGTCTGGCCAACTTAGAGCATCTCTGATAAGTCTTTAGCTTTGCTTCAGGGTGTTTAAGAATGTTGAGAAACTGAAAGAGTAAACCCATAGACACCTGATCATGGGCTCCTGACTGTGCAGAGTTGTAGTGCCTGGAGTTTAGCAAATCCTTTAAGTGCTAGTCTTGAGAAAAACTCGGCTCTTGTTTGTGTGAGTAATGACTTCATTTAATTTTCTGAAGGCCACTTCTACTACTACAGACTGCTGTAGGGCTTGACTCTTTTAAGCCCTTGAGCTGTTTGTGTTACAGTACAATGTTTTCCTCTGTGTTCAAATGTTGCCAAGAACATTTTGGGTTGAAGCAGGATCAACTAATAAATAATAATCATTGTTACCATATGTTCTCACAGATAAAGCAGACCCAGTATTTTCTACTCAGCTGTTTTTTATTGCATTTTTCATTTTCATTGTCTCGTGTTTGATAGTGTATTCTTCCTAAAGACTGAAGTAATTTCATCACTGAAAAGAAAGCATGTAAGTTTGGATTTATATGTGTTTAAATGCCTGCTGACTTTATTGGGAATCATATCTGCAGTGTTTTTAAGGAAATGTATTTATCTTATGAAATGGCTGATGGAATCAGAGATCATCACTGGAAAAATCTGTAGGTAGTCACTGTGTAACTATATCACTTCTCTTTCACCTGCTGCTCAGAGTAATTCACATCTGAGATTTACACGCATACTAAAAATCCAAGCCCACTCCGGCATTTTGTCATTGCTGTAGCTGAGTTGTCTGCACGGTGACAGAAATGACACAAATCTTTGTATTTAATCTACCAACCTCCGCTTTAATAAGAAGAAAAGAAATGGTTAATTATATTAATTATATGGTTATATATATATAATGGTTAATTATTAATTATAGGCCTATATTATAGGCCTAATGGCCTATAATACATGAGAAATAAGTTGTGGTTAAGCCACAAGGAGGTATGTATACACTGTACACAGAAAGGGTCATGCCTCAGCTATAGACTGAAAGTATCTTCAGTCTCTCACAAAATATTGGGACAGTGTTTTGTTTATATCAAGGCCTATAATTTATCTACTTATGTGAATACCTTGCAACATGTGGTCAGTATATTATTTATTCTAATCAAATGTTACAGACATGCTATATACCACATCAAAGAACATGTTTGATGAGAGGCTTCTTGAAGTGATGAATTGTGGTTTTTCACTGATGTGTAATTCCACATGAAGAAATCACATAGATGTAACATTTAAAAATAGTTATGCCTATTACTTAGATGTAGAATTTAAAAAATTGTACTTCTGAACTTATTTTTCTGTTGAAAATATTTAATTTTTTTTCAACTGAAAAGGAAAGATATTAATGAACTACAGGATTTTTTAAAATAAAATCTAGATTTTACTATCATTATAAAGATACTTGTGTAAGTGAACAAAATTTCAGTTCTGTATAAAAATATTGATATTAAATACTATATCATTTTTTTTTAATTGTGGCATAATATAGTAAGTGTCTTGTACTCAACAATGGACATGGTTTGGATGGACAAGGATATAACAGTCTGGAGGTGATATTGGGAGAGCATACAGCCTTATTCACAGCGCATACTTACTTAAAAAAAACCAACCAAACAAACAAAAAAAAACCCAAACACCAAAAAAACCCCCAAAACTGTCTTTACCTTCAATCTGTTGAATTTATTTGGAAAGTTTTAGGCAAATTATTTTCATGGTTTCTGAAAATCTCCTCCAGTGCAGGATATGTTCCTTTACTTATGTTCACAAGTTCTGGTCGCTCTTTTTCTCTGGGAAGTTCTTGTGCTACCATGCGGTGAAAAATGGACTTGGCAGTAGACAGCTTCTGAGTCAAGGCTGAACCTTCTACCATTTGTGTAAGAACACACCCACACATGTACAGCCTGGATCTTCTAGAGCTTTCATCTGCAGTTGCAGTTTTGAGGTAGTATAAACCAGTTTGTGCTGCCTAAGTGAGAGCAGATAGAACAAGCCTAAAGTACAAAGGAAGAGCAGGAAGAGGTATAAGCAGTGTGGAGTGTGGAAAAATGAAAGTGGTTTCAGACATGGAAGAGGGATGCTGGAAGTGGAACTAGGAGTTAGTACTGAGGGGGCACTGGAGTGTGGGGCACATTAGGAGGAAGATGCACTGGAAGAGACAGAATTCCCTTCCCTCTTCCCCACTAAGTGTACTGGAGTCATGAAACCAGGGAAATGAGATGGTTAAGAAGGGGAAAAACTGAAGGCCAGGGGAGGAAATTGGAACTGCACTGGCAGAAAGCTTGGAAGGAGATAGGTCTGACTAGGAGTTGTGACTGGTACTGAAAGAATGAAGAGTGGAAATAGGTGAGAAGAAACAGCTCATGACTGGGAAGGAGGCAGGAGTAGAACAGAAGAAAGTTCATACAGAGAAGCTCAGAATGAGAGAGCCAATACCCTTGACAATGTGCCAGTTGTACATGACCTGCCAAAGTCTCACCAGTATTCTGCTGTCAGCACACATCTGTGAAGATTTCTGGTGAAGTTTTGTTTTCCTTCAGGACTGAAACATACAGGATGTCATTCTGCAGCTGCTGTGACCATTTCAGTCCCACTGAACTTCTGCAGCAGACTTTAAAGGCTCAGATCTCTTTCATAAGCCAATTTTACTATGTGTAGCTAAAACACTGTTGTAATGATCTTAAGACAGTTGTATTTATTCTTCATGGGTTTATTGTGCCGAGCTTCAGAGGGTAGGATACAGGAGCTATCTGAAAAGCTCTTTTTAGTTCATGGCATTTGGTGTGTGAGCAGGATTTGCAGACTGTGAGCTGTGTCTTTATGGTAATCTAAACCACGTTCACAGACAGAATCTGGAGAAAATTTTATATTCTTCATACAGAGAAGGGCAAGAAGTATAGACTGAAAGAAGAAAACTTCATTTAATGCACAGGTTTGGTTGATGGAATCAGTTTTTTTGCTGGACTTTAGGCAAAGAAGGATGAAGATCCTCTGTTTCTCATATTCTTTTGTACAGAGAGATGAGAAGATTTATGGATGTCTATAAGGGACAAGTTCTGAAGCTGGCAGAAGAAATGTGGATAGATGGAGCAATTTGAAGTATGTGGTTTCAGAGGGAGGAGTTCTCTATTCAGCAAAGAAATCTTAGGCAGGTTGAGGACCTGCTGAGTCCTTTGTTGTGAGTGAATCAGCAAGCTGGAACTGATTATAAAAAGACTGTTTTTGCAGAGGAGAGTGGGGTGCTGGAGACCTCCAGTAGGAGAGGTAAGAATGAAATAAAAGTATGTATATTACTGGAGGACACTTGAACATCCTAGACTACCGCTAGAATAGCTAGAGCATAAAAGATGCAGATCAGATGAGAGAACACCTCAGTAGTGGTGATGACACACAGATGATAAAGTGAGGGTCAGCAGTCACTCAGTGTGCATGGTCCCAGAGAGAAGCATCAACCACTGTTCACATTAGAAGCACACTCCATAGCCACAAACCCAGCAAACTGCCAGTGAGCACTGAAGTATCATAACATGGAAAACAGGTGTTTGAGAAGATGTATGTTAAATACTGCAAAGCAAAGTGAGGAGATCAAAGCCAAAGAGAGTGCAGCTGAAGAATGTCTCTGGGGAGAGCAGCCAGCAGCAATGTTTCTATTTTAAAAAAAAAGATTTATAGTGATGAGGCATATTTATTTTTTTTTAATAAATTAGGAAGAAATAGCCAAAATCAAGCATCAGTATTGGGGTACAAGTTTTTGGGACTGACTTCAGAAAAAGTTGAATGTGTGGCACAAAACAAGACTAGTAGGATACAAGGACATTTATTCTATGTGGATAAAAGTCCAAGGATACAAATAAGCATCCAGATATCTCTATAACACACTCCTGCAGAAAGAATTTTGCATGTAAATTTAGCTATTCATTAAATTATAAATACATTAAAAGTAGTGAAAACTGGAAAAGAACATGTAGTCTGGCAAGCCTGTGTAATACTAAGTTTATGTGTCTGTTTGAAGACAGAGGATGTCAAGTATTTGCTGCAGAATCTGCCTACAAGGCATTCCTAGAAATGCATACTGCACTGTGGTAGCTATTTCCACTGCAAGCCCCTTGGCAATAAAGACATTAATTAGAAAAGTGAAGGAGACATGGGGAAGGCTCACTTGATGGTGAGAAGAGTAGAGAAGAAAAATGATAGGGTATTCCATGTATGCATCGATATTAGAGATCTTTAAGGTGATGAATCAGGAACAAATCAACACAAGAACAATCATGCAATGAGACAGGAACAAAACAACCCACTCGTACTAAATGTCATCACTTCCAGGCCCTCTCTAACAACCATAGTCATTATGTTAGATGCATAGTTTGGTACTAGAAAGTCAGATAGGACAAGGACAAGAGCTAATTAGTGCCTTCCAACACTTTATCCAGAAGGCAGTGTTTCAGAAAAGCCTGCTGGTAAATTTTCTGTGCGAGATATATTGAAAAAGAAAGGTCTTGAAATAGCAGAATGTCTCACACTCTTACCAGAGTGAATGCCACCAGAACGGAGTAGTGTTAATCATATGATACTGGGGACATTTCTAAATCACAGTCAGATCCAAATCATTAGCAAGCAGATGCATGATAACAGTTGAGCACTGGAACAGATTGCCCAGAGAGGCTGTGAAATTTCCATCCTTGGAGAAATTCAAACTAGCCTGGGTATGACCCTGAATAAGCAGGTCTAACTTGGAAGTTAGCCCTGCTTTGAGTAGAGGGTTTACTAGGTTATCTCCAGAGGTCCTTTACAGCCTATTTTTTTCTATGACTCAGGGAATTACTGTGGTCTCAAAGGGAGGTATCCAAGCATATCCAAAAATGGAAGAAAGGAAAAAGGCTGAAAGCACTGATCTCTCCAGAGGAACTGAAACTCAGAGTAGGATCAGAAATTTACCTGCTAAGTAGCAGAAATTGTGTCAACTCTGTAAGAGCTTGAAGGAGGAACAGATTTGTATGTGCAATTGAAAAATTACCTAGGAATTTTAGAAAATATGGACAGAATTTACCTTGAAATAAAAGGCAACATTCCATGGGAAAATCTCTACAGGATGTGTTGCCTGAGCTGAGGATATTGCAATAGTGATGTACATGGCAACATTTATGAAAACACAATACACTGTCAGCTGTCTTTTCAACATTTTTCATTCCATGTCTTACTGCTTCTTCATCCTTCCTGTGTGTAATATGCTGAGCTATTGAAAGCAGATAGTAAGTTTTAGGAGTCTTTGATTAAGGAAAAGGATGCCAACCCATCAATGCAGCATTGGTTCCTCATCTGTGGAATCATGATAATGCTATCTCTCACCAAACAGCAGTAGTTTGCAGGTCAGTTATTTGTCAGTGAAGCATTTATACTGCAGTAATGAGCACCAAGGAAAAAGCCATGTAAAAAAATTAATTAATCTGTCTACCATGCAAGGTTTTATGTATGTACAATAAATGGAATCCACTGAATACCAGTGATAAAGTATTGAATAAATTTTCATTCCGTGGGCACTGTTCATCCTTAAAAACCCAGTGAAGAAGGATTCCAATGGGAAAAGAAGTATGAGGACAAACAATTGAAATTGTAGTACCTATCCCCAAGAAGGCACATAAAGGTTGTTTAAGTACCTTCTAACTTCAGAGTTACCTTTATAATATGGACAGTCTTTAATCATCTGACTTTATTACATGAATTTGGTTTTATTAATATAATTCCAAGAGACACTATATGACATAATGACATCAGTGATATACAAACACAGGAGTGAATCATGTTTTTCTTTAGATGATCTTTTAACATCATTGAACACAGAAGTTTTGCTAAAAATTTCATCCTTTAGTAAAATGAGAGATGGAAAGTAGAAACAATGCAGAAAATTAAGAGCCTTAGACTGCAAAAAAATTCAGAAAGCTAAAGATGTTATACTTAAGATACTATTGAGAGCTAATATTGAATGCTGCTGAATAGTTAAAGTTCATCAGTCTTAAAGAAGGTGGCAGTATCAGAACCAGTCTGTTAGTATTCAGGTTTAATGCTAGTCCATGACGAATGTGCACCTTCTCAGTAGATCATTGCCATTAGCCTTATAAAGAAGGTACAACTCTGATCTTCATACTTTGATTCCTTTTAGGGTGTTTTTAAAGGGCAGATTTTACATGCTGCAAGAGAAATTAAGTAGTGCTAGGGCATGAGTTAGCTCCCATAACTGGCAGCACTGCCATCCTGTCAGAGAGACTGAAGTGTGTCAGGAGTAGGTTTTTCTGTGATGGAAACTAATAGAAAATGTGATCTGCTGTTCAAACTAGTTAGAATATGGGATACTATCAAATATTGAAGATGCTTATATTTACCATGCTTAAGACATCTAGAGTTACCCCTAGGGTTTTATACTTGTTGTAGTGTGTGTATAGCATAAAGAGAGGAATATCATACTGATGAAATCCTGACTTCGTTGAAATCTGCTGAATCCCAAAGCAAATGGATTATGTATTACAGAACTCCCAGTTAATAGTAGAAAAAGAGGGAGAATTTTGACGTTCACTATTTGAGAGAGGGATCTAGTTGAAAACTCTCTCTTTCTTCTTGTTGTTTAATTTGTACACTGTTATTCCTGAGTAGTTCCTCCTCCCTAATTCTTTGATATTTCAGCAGGGTATTACCTGAAATCTTTAAGTATGATCAAAGCACGAAGGGTGGAAAGGTGCAGAAGGTGGATTTGGTATTCTTAAAAGTCAGTAATTTAGATTTTTTCTTATGATTTTATTATAGGAGCAATTCACAAACTATTCTCCGTGGTATCTTCATCCTAAGTGAACTGAACTTTTTTAGGCAAACATAGCAAGTAAGAAGCACTGCCATATAGACAGGTTAACTGTAGTGCTTCTTGAATGCTGTTGAAGCTAACTTTTCACAAGAGGAGGAAAAAGAATACCTATCTACATTGTTTATTTAGGTAGAATTAGGGGTTTCTGTAGTTAGGAGATGCACTCCTAAAGTATGGTCTGTGTGCATGATGCAAATTCCTGTCACTCTGAAACAAGGTTCCTATCCATCTTCTTACAGACCTTTGCCATCCTCCTTAGACCAAATCTGGTTGGCTAATAATTAAAAAAGAAACACCCTATTTTGTGTCTTTCTTCCTGTACTTTCTGTTTCCTTGGAGCAGAACTCTCTTTATTGAGGGATTGTGAAACTGTGTATAAAGGGCATTTCCATAAATAAGTTGTAACAACTTAAATCACTATCCTAAATTCATACGTTTAAATCAGTGGTTATGCAGACTGAAATCAGAGCACCTTTCTTTTATGCCTTTAAGTAAAATGGTAAAATACAATGAAAACACATGACAAAATTAATCTCCTTGGTGTCTAATGTGGAGACTGGACTGAACTCAGGTACTCCCAGCATGGAGGCTGCATTTGGTGGCCTCAGAAACTATAATCAAAGGAAGATGGATGTCAGCAACCCTTTCAGCTTTTTCTGGCCAGCAGACAGTGGGACAGGGATGTGCCTGTCACAGCAGTGCTGCTCCAAGCCTCGCTGGCTCGCTCTGGTGCCAGTGTGTTCCAGAAGCAATGTTACCAGAGTGATGTAGCACCCAAGAGGAGACTGCAGCCTCGCTCTCCGCTCGCTGCCTGGGGCTGCTGCGGTGCTGCTCTCAGTGGGGCGCACATACACCCGCTCTCAAACCTGGCCCAAATGTGGCAGCTTCTCCCTCTGCAGTGCAGGCATGCCCTGAGATTTTCATAACTTGGTTGTTCCTTTTGAGAGACACAGGCTCAAAAGCTCTGTGACTGAGGATTTAAAGAGCGGGCTTGACCTGCTGACACCCAGGTGCTGGTTGAGCATAAATTATTGTGGTATGGTAATGGGAGTGAAATAGTAAAAAATAATAGCAGTGCCATGGAGCAGGCAGTTAGAACAATGTGAGTAGGCTCCCCTGGTTTGGATGAGAAGAAGAAACTGTGTGTTGATGGAAAAAGCACACAACTGTGCTATTAACATATCAGTTACTGCACCAAATACTTCTTACAATTACAAAAGGAGGATACCCTTAGTGTTACTTCTTTTAAAATTATGTAAACCAACTCTGTGACCCACTGAATATCACAGTTATTATATTAAAGCCTTAATTCTTACTTGAAAAAAGTTGATTCATATGAAGTCCTCTTTGTACTCTCAATGTAGCAAACAGTGACTATAGTGAAAATGAGAATAGGATCTAATAAAATGTGAATAGAATCTAATGCAAATACTTACAGTCTGCTTACATAATTAATGTTACTTTGCATTAATCTGTTAGCGAAAAGGAATCTAGAGATGGTAGGTATAAATGTAATCCATGTTTCTTTCAAAGTCTTTTAACTCTGCTAAAATAGTATAAATTGGTCCCACTGGTAAATAAGAAATTGTCCCTCTGTAACAAACTGCGGAAGAACTGCACACTTTTCTGAAGGCATATATTTAATCCTGGAGACCATAAACTCATTCCAATTCTGCTGATTTTTCTACTATTTTGCACTTCACAATTGGAAGGGATGTTAGACATAAATGTGCCTGACAGTTTCCTTCTAGAAAGCAATATTTTAAAAAATAAAGAAGACCCAGTAGTTGAAGCAGAATGTAGTGGCCAAAGTTAAGTAACAGGCCTGAAATAATATCACAACACCAGGACCTAAAACTCAAAGCTGAAACCTCCTTTTTAACTTTTCTTTTTGACCACGTACGAAGCAGAGCCTAAAGCACAGCCTGATTTTCCCCTAAAGCATGATACTAATTCCCTCCTGCTTGCTTGTGTATCTCTGCATATGTGTGCATATATTGAATATTTTAATTGTTTTCAATGGGAAGCCTGTACAGTGCCTGTTAGCCTAAGGGAGAACAGAAAAAAATGGTGAACAGATTGTTAAGATGCAATCTTCTCATCATAAGTATAGGCAGCAGGAGGGAAAGAGCTAATAGGAAAATACAAAGAATAAATGGTTATGAAATGTGGGTATTGCTGCTGCTTCTATTACTGCAAGAATAAAAAGGAGGCATGAGAAAGCTGGCAGAAAAGAAAGAAAACCCCAAGCTTTTGGGAAACCCTGAGCTTAAGGAGCGTAGAGAGCTATTAAATTTTTTTATTATTATTTTTCCCAGTTTTAGGGAGCTACCCTGCAAAGCAGGCTTTTTCAGTTTTCTCGGATTTACTTCACGCACGTCTCTCCAGGTCTCTTACCGGAGGGTGATGAGGTGCCCAGTAGGTGGCATCCTGTTAACACTGCTAGTATCGGTTGACTTGGGGGTTTTCTACTTAAAAGCATTTTTTCTGCAGAATTAAAGTGGATTATCACAGAACTGGCACATGTAGAAGTTACATTGTTTTGAGGACATTAAGTCAAAGATCTGAAATTTGAAATTCCCGAGCTTCAAGAAAATTTGTATTTGGGACTCTAAGTGAACGATAGAAATAAATGCATTTTCCCTCATTGGTTCAGAACAAGTTTCTGAGGGAGTTTACAATGAGCTACATGTTCACAGCACCTACTGAAATCACTTCTGTGGTTCCTAGTGTAAAGACTCTGGTCAAAATTAATGATTCGTTTTTTGGAACACGGTGATTAAGATATCATGTTTACATGTGAGCAATTGATGTCTGAGTCTGTGACATCTTATCTGCTTTTTATTTGCCTCTGTTACATCTTGTTCATTTTGAAATGTGTTCATTTGTTTCTTCCTAAGAAATAAACCTCATGATAGCTAGAGTAGTCTGTGTTTGTACAAATCCATCTCTGCTTCTGTGTTTGCACAGAATTCTATGTAGGAATGATGTAATTTGATATAGTTTGAATAGGCATGTGCTTCAGGGAGTTACTGTTTGACACAGGACATCAGTATCAGGTCAATTCAGTTAAAGCAGTGCCCCCTCTGGAAGCACATAGGTAATTCACAAACTGACTGCAGGTAGAACACAAATCCGCTTAACATGCTTAGGAATGTGTAGTGGGTCAGGATGCTGAGCAGCCAGGGATGTCTTGAGAAAGTGTTTCCAAACAACTGTTCGTCAAGCTGAACAGCCACCTCCTGGTCTGCCTACAGGTTCACCGTGCTTGGAGGAGAAAAGTGGCAGAAGTTTGTGCCAGTTCATCGTGTCTGGAAACAACAAAAAAAAGTCTTAGCCACTCTCTAATAATACAGGATATGAAATAAACATACTTGGTAGCTGAACAAGTCTCAATAGTTCTAAAGCCCTTGACAGGTCTGTATCAAATGGAACACAGACTGGTTTTTGGAAGCATTTTTCTCTAACAGACTGCTCTGAAGTTTGTGAATTGCCATCAGGATAATGATGGCGTACTGTCTTCTGCTTATCTGCAGTAGATCAAATTGTATCTCCAAGTCCTAGTGCTGTAATAAATCAATTATCCAGTCAATTTGCATGAGGTCACTGATAAGTAAGGTTTAAAATAAGTGAGGTTGAGATACTGACCTGTTTTCATTCCTTGTGTTAAAGTGAAGGTTTGTTCTGAATATATATTTCATCCCAACTTATGTCAAGGATGTTGTTTTAAGGGGTGTACAACTGTTTCTATATTCTCTAAACATGCATCCTCAGTGTTGTGTTTCTCACATACAGAACAAAGAGTCCTTCTCTATAACTTTTCCATCCTTGTCTCCTTTGCCTGCGACAATCTGTCTTTACAGAGACAAAACTCCCCAAGAGACGAAAGTAAAAAGAGAATGTGGGTTACTGCTGGTAAATAGATAAGGTGAAAGAATATTTCCAGAGCTAGAAAATTCCTTTTAAAGCAAAAATATGGGGAAACCTTTTTTGGTACAAATATCAAAGAGTAGTACCACGTTAAATGAATTCTTCTGAGGACTACAAAGATAATTTTCTAACCAAATGTCAACTGGAAAGTCATCTGCAGACAGACCATCTCTGTTTATCTGCTGCCAACCGTAACTTTCCCAGGTTGTACCAGACTGAAATTCATGATAGGATCATATCCACCCTTCAGAGTGTGAGTGGCAATGTATGAATCATGCCGATTTATAAAACTGCTGCTGTTTAGATAAAGCTCAGAGGAGCTGTATTACCAGGGTCAGGGGAAAGACCCTAATAAACAAAGTTTCAGGCTTGGATAGACTGATAAAGTCTTCTGAAATAAGCAGGCTGCTGGAGGAAAGTGAAAGGGCAAAATTCCTTCTCCCTTTGAGCTTACAGCAGGAATGGAGTTTCAAAATTTAAGATAGACACTGGGTAGAGAGAGATAATAAAGCAGAGAACACCCCAGGGCAATGCTCTCCTTGGTGTCATAGCATACACTGTCACAGCAGACGGAGATATTTGTCTCAGCACTTGCTCAATGATACTCCCAAGCTGCTTTAGTGACTCATCTTCATTGTTGATGTTAAAGCAGTAGGTGTCTGGTAGCAAGGACTGCCTGTAATCATAACTTGCGCTCTGTAGCAATTGCTTAACAAATCGGCAGCCTTGTCACTGCATCTGTCACAGCTTAATGTGCAAGCACAGAGAGCTGTGCTGACACTGGAACCCCCGGGGATGTTTCACGTCTTCGTGTGTTGCAGCTTGGTCCTAGATCAAGCCGAGAGGTGTGGAGAGACCAACACTGCCGAGCAGGTATCTGAGGAGGGCCACGTAGGGAAGTTTCTTTTCTTTCCAATAAAGGTACTCTTTACTGCTTGCCAATAAGTGGTCTGTCAGACAGACTTACCATATATTTAAGTAAAAGAAATTCCAGTTTGAGGAAGGAACAATTATTGAATGCCTCAGTGCAGAATTAATTATGTCAGATTCTATAGGGAACCTTTTATCCTTATGTATAATTACAATCTCTTTAAATTATACTATTCTCAGTCTCAGAGTATTCGAAAACTACTTTTCAGGGCACTTCAACACCAAACAAAAACACTATTCCCATCCCAGAAGATTTACCAGCTAAACCAAGAGAAAGATGTACTCAATGTTGATAGAAACAGAGCTAGTTGGATGATAGGCTGTAGTTAATAACAACTTATTTAGTAATACTACAAGTTTATTTGGAGCACTTCTTTCCTGACAGATGTTTCAGAAAATGTGACAAAGTTTAATTACATAGTTGCAGAGTTAATTAAGAAATTATAGCAGGCACTGAGTGAAATTATGAACTGTAATCAGGAAGGAAAAGTTTTTTATAGATCAATTTTCAAAACAGAAGTGTGAGTAAAGCTGAGAGACGAGAGCAGGAAAAGAGACAGTAGGATGAGCCAAGTAGGCTTTTGACACAGCATTATGCAGTATGAATAAAGAAGACATGGCAGAGATTTAGTTATTAGATACTGGAAAACATGAATTCAAAAGAAATCCTAATATTAATAGAGAAAATACTGAAGAGATCCAGGAAATAGACTGAAGGAAGTACAGAAAAGATCCAGAAGATAGACAGAAGCAAGTACATGGAAAGTTTGAAAGTAATTTTTGAAAGAATTCATGTTGATTAAGTTAAAAGAGAATGGGTGAATAGGTATGGGTCTTTCAGTTGGCAAAATCTGTTTAGAGAGCTAAATCCTGGAGACTGAGTCTTGAAGGTTGCAGTAAATACACTGGATAAGCTGACAAAAAAAAACAAACAACTGTGAAGGCCCTTAGTGACTTTTATGGCTGCAGTCCAGTATTTTTTTTCCCCTCACTTCATGTTCTTTCCTGTTATACTTTTTGCTTGATGGTAATATTTCATTAGAAACACATTTGTAGTTGGTGATTCCCCAAATAGTTTCATGGTTGGATTGTTCTACTGGGTGTGTGGTTACGTGGTACCTCACTGGTTTTGTTTTTATTTTATCTGTTTGTAAATGTCCCCAGATTTGTGTCCTGCTTTATATCCTTTAAAATACAAACCTTGTAAAAGAGAGCAAACTTCAAGTATGTAGTCATTTCTGTGTTATAATCAATATTTGATCCTGTATTTTGCTTTCAAGCCTAGCAACCTGAAGCACCTCTCAGCTGCTTTGTCTTGTTACAGAAAATGGTGTTGTCTTGACTCACAGAAGAGAGTTATTGGTGGTGAAGTTGCAAAGCAATGCATGGTTTGAAGAGGCAAATATTTACTTGAGCTAGTGCATGTTTGTTTTCATACTGTGAGCAGTCTAGGTATTTAGTAATTGCTACTAGCTAGATCAACTTGGGACATGCTCTCTCTGGTTCCTGCTGACATACCTGACGATATTTGGACATGCCCTCAGGATCTAATTGTCCTTCATCTGAAATCAGCACTAAGACCAACACAGTTATGGCAAGTCAGGCAAGTTCTTAACAGCCCTGTGCCATACCCAGAGTGGATAATTCTGAGAAGAAATGATTGGTTTCGTAATTGATTTATCCATCAGGAGTTAGAGAAAGTCTGGGTTAACAAAATAACTGAGCAGTACAGAATGCAACTGCTTTGTGCCCTTACTTTTTGCCTTGTTTATCTGTGAATTACATTTTCTGCAACTCTCTCTGCCTACCAGATTGGCAACACATGTGCAAAACCCATTTAGAACTATTTCACCACAAACAGACAGAGGTAATGAGCTCATTTCTGTGGAAATATTTCAATATTGTTATTATTGCCTGCTTACCAACTGATCTGTAAAAATGTTTGTCCAAATTTAATAGCTTCTCATTTATCAAGAACGATTGAAAAATAAGAGCATAAAATGCACATAGGAGGTAATTGATTCACAAATAAGCTTGGCTTTCTGTGAGATAATTGAACTGACCTTAATTCAGAAGAAAAATTGATTAAATCAGTGCTAGTAGGTAGCACATGTAAGGGAGAGAAGGAGATCAACTGTAAGACTAATAATTATGTGTCTTGTGTGTTGCAGTATTTCATCAACGCAAATCCAGTGATCCTTCTGAGGATGTTCCTGCTCACATTTGAAAATGTAATGCAAAAACCTGTGCCTTGAATATGATGAGCTGCCTGGACAAAAAAAAAAACAAAACAAAACCAAAACAAAACAAAAAAAAAACCCCAACCAACCAAAAAAAACCCCCAACCACCCACCCACCCACCCAAAAAAAACCCCAAACAAACAAACAAACAAAAAAAAAACCAAAAAAAAACACACAAAAAAAACAAACAAACAAAAAAAAAGAACAAAAAAAACCCACTAAACCACCCAAACAAAAAAAAGCCACAAAAACCCAAAACAAAACCAAACAAGAAAGCCAACTCTAAATGTATTCCAATTTGAAGTTTGCATGAGCTTTCATAGTTTCTGAGGGTAAAGGTACAGACATGCGTCAGAAAATTTGTTTGGAAAATTAGAGTGGAAGTTGAGCTTCAGATTCTCAGAAGAGAAGGCTTCAAATACACAAATGAAGGGACTCATGCGAATTCATTAAGTGATAGGTACACTCTCTTTCAGCTTCCCTTTGGACATTGTAGTGTTGTGTGTTTCTTCAGCCTTTTTACCTGCAGGATTGCCTCTGCCATTGATGAAAGTTGTGTCTCAAGTCAGGCCTGAGAAAGTAAATGACTGACCTGATTTGACATCTGGTGTATCAGATGATGATTTCGTGAGATTTCAAGGATTTATAGACTTCAGGATTTTTGAAATCATTCCGGAAAGTCAACAACAGCAAGAGTGAAATGAGTGGTTCCTCAGATGGTAGTCTCTATCAGAACCAATACTGAACCAATGCTGCAGGGATGTTTGATGACTAAACACGGAGAGCAGTAAAAAACAAAGATTGTCATCATTAGTCAGTGGTAATTACAGACATTACTTAGTGTTTCTGTTTGTTTATTTCTTTATGAAATTATTGAGAATAACTATGCTGTCTAAAAACAATTCCCAGCAAGGGAACACAAAAAAACCCAAACTTCGATGTTTCACTCCTCCTCTGGCTTCCTCTGATCCAGTCAATAGAAGGCAGGAAGCTTTTAAGACTTTTGCAGAAAGGATTTTCTGAAAAATCATAGAATACATCTCTTGCAATTACATTGTACCTCTATATATTCTTTCTTCATGCAGCATCAATAAAATGAATTGCAGTCTTCTCTGCTGTCCTAGATCCTGTCCCAGTGAAATATTTCACACACAAAAAAATATTTGCAAGAGTGGTCCTTAAATTATGATGTGGTACAGACTACCCTGATGCATCTCGGAAACAGTAGATAGAAATCAAGATGATTTGTTATTTAAAGGTCTAATTTGAAAAGCACCTTCTAGCCTTTGAAAGTAAAAGTGACGTACAGCCTGGTGTTATACAAACAGCCGGAGAAGAAATTTCCTCTAAGTATCTGCCGTAGTGCTTGCTATATTTTGTCATGTGTGTTCATAATACAGTGCTAGTTTCAATACAACAGAATTAGAATATCAATTGCCTGTTTTTATTAGACCATATTAAAATGTTTAACCAAAGTGAAATTGATTGCATTGAATTGCAAATTTCAAATGAGGAAAGGCAGTTGAAAATAAAATTAGGATAACTAGAGAGAAGTAACTACACTCTTTAGCTCTACTGTATAATAAGACAAACGTGAAATATGACTACATATTCTGCTAAAATTTGGTTATATGGTTAACTTTGTACATTAGACTTTACATAGCCTTAGGTTGTTTCATTAAACTTTTCTAGGTCCTGCTGTCACCAGAATTGACCTGTGAATGTCTACTACAGAGATAGGGCACCCTGCCAATCTTTCCCCAGTCTCAGGTTTTAGTTTAGTTGCATGGGAGCCAAATCACTCAAAGTCATCACCCAAAATCACTCAAAAGTTCACTAGTGAACTTTACTGTATCTCTGATATGAAAACAAAAAGGGCATTTTGTTTTAATCTGATGTACTGCTCAGAGGTCTGTGAAACACAACACTCCCTGCCCTTACAAGTATATGGCTGCAGCTCAGCTGTACAATGCTTTGTACTCTCACTGGTTTGAAGGTACCCCAGCTAACTAGAAAACTCACTCTGCTTATATGATGGAAAGATAAATCCCACTGAAGTTGGTTTTTGGCTTGATGTACACTTTTCTCCATGATGTAAACTGGGGACTGTTGCTGGCACTGACCTGTATTAGAAGGAAAATGAATAATTTGAAAATAATAATCAATTATGAAGAATGACTTTTCTGTTATGCTCATTTCTAGCGGTCAGTAAGTAGTTTTAAACTTTAACTGGTGAATTTACTGAATGTCAGAAAAACAGGGATGGTGAATGTCAACATTTATAGGGCTTGAAACTTTCCAACTATGACTAATGTAAGAAAATTTTGAAATCATAGAAATACAAAAAAACAATAGAAACACCAAAGAAACTAAAATGATCCTTCCTACCCTGTTGTTTTATGATGCTTTGGCTTTTTGGTATGAGGAGTCATCTCCAAAGGCTTCTCTTCAGTGGTGTAGCTAGCTCGACGGGTTAGTAGTTTACATGTTGTTTATTGCTATAGGACATTGCAAGACTTGTTATGCGGGCTTATAACAGTTCCTGTGCTAAATGAATTGAGCCCTATGGCTTACAGTTTCTCAAACTCTGTCCACTTGTTGGTCTACAAGACTGTAAAGGTAATGTGTGAAACAGTCACAGTTTTAAAAAAAAACAGCCAACCCTATGCCAGAGTTCCACACATGTAAAGCAAACCAACTAGGGAAAAATCTATGAACATGAAAACTTTCAGCTGTTTTTCACTGCAGAATTAAAAAGTACTTTTTTCAAGATGACCAAAAGGTATTTTTTTTTTCAAAAGAGTAAAGTGGTCTTTTGTTTAACATAATTTGAGAAAACTATAAACTCCACAACATAGTTTCTTAGGTTAAGTGGAAAGGATCTTAGAGATTGGAGACTTAGAAGTTACTGAATCAGAGAATCTCATAATGGTTGGAGTTGGAAGGGACTTTAAAGATCATATAATTACAATCTTCCTTCTGTGGGCAGGGACACTTTCCACTAGGTCAGGTTGCTCAGAGCTTCATCCAACCTGGCCTTGAAAACTTCGAGGGATGGGGCATCAACAGCTTCTCTGGGAAGTTTGTTCCAGTGCCTTGATCACTGCACACTGAAAATATTATACATACTTTTTATTGCAAACAATTGTGAACAGACTCTTTTTATTCTTTTTAGAAAACAATTAAGTGCATGACTCCTGTTATGATTTCTTGTTTTCTGCATCTCCTCTCACCACCATCGATGGATAGCCCACCATAGCTCCCACTGCTTCTGCTGGCTGGGGTTGTCTCCACCTCTGATGTGGGAGCTCCTTCTTGTTGGCAGCTGAATTCTGAGTGTGAGGGAGCTGTTACAACTGAGATTACATGGCATGTGGAGCCTGACTGGAGCTCTGGAGGTGGCAAAAGTTCCTGGAAAGCATGTCTAGCTGGAGAATGTTATTTAAAGTTCTACCGATGCTTTCCAAATTGGTGTCCATGGAACACTGTGTGGCATTCTCATGGAACAAACTGCCCTTGTTTCCAGCTAAGTCACATTAAAGTCAGCTAAAAATATATTAGTTTCCTGGTATTAATTCTTTTTATATGAGCAACTGATAGGGGGTAAAATGGAATTCTGAGGAGGAACAGAACTCATTTTCAATATTGAAAACAGTATTTTAATGTGTATCTCAGATCTCAGAAATGAAGAAAAATGAGGTCTGTGAAGTCTTGAAGCGGAAGATAGGTCTTGTTTCAGATCACATAGGGGAAGGGGAGATTTTTGCAGAGTCTCTTTTTGTTATTTTTTTTTTTCAGGGAAAAGGTAATAATTATTGTGGCTTAATAACCTGAAATCAAAAGTACCTGTTTAATTTGTGTGCAGAAGGAAAGGCCTTGTTCAACCTCCAAGCAATTGCTGCTGCACTGGAGAAAGGGAAGTGATTCACATGCTTCGCTTTGAGTTACATCAAGACATCTGCTTCTGTGCCACCACATTACTGCATGTAGTTCTTGATGATTCAGTCACTGCAACAATAAGAGCCAGACTGGTTCCTGATCAGAAGGGGCGTTTCGGTGTATTTCTGGCATCTGTTTTGGGTGTTGGGTTGTAATTGAGCTTTAATTAATAACAAGCTGTTCACATAAAAACTTCATTTAGAAACAACATGGGCATTATTACATCACTTTGCAGTTCTGTTCAAATGATACACAGCTGTACAAAATGTACAGGTTTTAGTTTCATGTAAGACTTGTAGAAATTAAACTTAGCCTCTTGAAGTCAGTCTTTCTGAAATCTTCTATCAGTCTAAGTTTGGACCTCCCTGCTTATGTATAAGGAGCTACATTTTCTCATCTGCATGAGGGAACTGCTCTGTGTGTTGCTATAAAAGTGTTCTTAAGTTGGTTGTTAAGTCTTGAACCCTGAAGATTCTTTACTGGCCAAGAGTGCAAACCAGTTCAGGTCTTGCACCAAATCATCCTGACTGGGGACTCTGGTGCAACTCAAACACAACGGGCTTTCTTTTGATTTAGAAAATACTGTATTATTCAGAAATGAAGGGATGTGTGTGAACAGATTGCCCTGCATATGACCAGTTGGTCCCTAATTTCAGTGTCTGTCTGCATAACATCTTCTCTACCTCCTTCTAGCCTGTCATGCCTGCCTGTATGTTACATTTGTGTATATGCCTGTATGAATAGTTCCTTTTCTTTCTGTGGACTCCTAATGTCCCTGTGTAGCTTATATTTTATTGACATCAAAACTCAATCTTAAATACATTGATAATGTATTGAATTAATATTATGCAATAGAATAATTAAGGGATAGGTAGTTTAGGATTTCAGATCAGGACTACGTAACCATGTTTAATGTTGGGATATAATATTGGATGTTAGTCTAATGGCTGTATAGAAAAAATTAATATGAGGTTTTTGCTCAATACTGGTGACAAAGAGGAGCAATGGTGTAGTCTAAGTGGTTCTGTGTACAACTGTCTGAAGAAGAAATCATCATATTTAGGATTATAGTTATACGTCCTGCTAGCTTGACAGAATTCTTCATTTTCAGTTTGATAATAAGAACAATTTTTCCCTCTCAGCAAACTCTGCAGGTTAAATTTATTTTGACTATGATAGAGACTTTTCTGTAGTAGCATTTGCATTCAGGTTGGGCTGAGTGTTTGATTACAAACTAATTTTTTGAAATGGCATTCACAAAATGTGGTAGTAGTTTCTCAAATCCCACTATGGGATGAAAAGAAAATTGCATAAGGTGAATATAATACACAGGAAGGCAAAATTAATAGATGGAGAATATCTAATGCAGCCTGATTTTAGGAAGGTTCCCCGGGGAATGGTTTACAAAATGTTTAACATTTTGTACTGAGTGTAATATTATTGGAGTATCAAGAGGCCCTATGACTTGTATTTCTCTAAGGACTGTTACTAGTGTAAAGCTTGTGTCCCTCATCATCTTCCAGGTTTTTATTAAGCAATTATGTATGTTATTCTGACAAGAATACTAAAAGAGTCTGCAGGCATTGTGAAAGATTTGCATCGTATGTAGAGGTATCAGTGAAATGAACATATCCTAGTAAGTACAACATGCTGAATTTACCACAGTGAAAGATTTGTCTTTCCATCTTTTTTATGTATGGGTCATGGACAGCACAGATAAAAAGGCTTCTGTCTAGGTTTGTGCTCGTGTCCTTGTAAAACTGCAGAGAAAAAAATGATGAATTTGATATGTCATAGAATCCAATAAAATTTGTCATTAATGACAAGCTAAATATGTGGAGTTGTTTAATTTGTCTTCCTTATGACTTTTTTGTGCTTACATAGACATAAGTGAGTCTACTGGATGTCATCTTATCTGACCAGGATTAAGGGTAACATAATTTAGATGGTCTTCTTGACTGGCTTTGTCACTTTACACAAATCATTTCATTACATCAAGCCTGTCAGTTATTTTTTGTGGTGAAAGGAGACTTTTGTGACCATGTAGTCAATAGACTGTTGGAAGTTCTGATAGCAAAATTTGTTTACTGTGGTCAATGCCTTCTCATCTGTCCTCCTAATAATCTGTGCACCATTATGTGGGAAAACTTTGCAGCAGCTTCTATACAAGTTACAGGCACTATAATTCAATATTGCTATTGATATTATTGAAAGAGAAAAGTCACTTGAACTGAAAACGTGAACTATATGATTGACTTTTCTGAACTGTCATAGATATAATAGAAAACATAATTTCAAACAATGTACAGTGTCAGAATCAATAATTTTGAGATGTCTTAGTTTCATTTTTTTGTTGCACTGAAGGAATAAGAAAAAAGGGGTCATAAAGTCATTCAACAGTACTTTCTGTAGTGGAAATTTTTTAAATTTAGACCAAAAGTTTGTAGAGAAGAAAAAGTTCAAAAGTATGCCAAATAAGAAATGTCAGCATTAGGCAGATGCAAAGCATTTTGATATTCCCAAATAAGATTTTTCAGTTATTTGTTGAAATGTATTAATTAGCTCATAGACAAAAATATGGATAGGGGAGTGTAGTTTTAGTTCACATGAGAATACAGCAGCTCAGGAAGCTACAAAAAATTGTCAAAGGAATCAGACAAAAAGTATGTCATCTTAGTTAAACAGCAGAAATAATAGAATAATCCTTTTCACACACACATAAAAAATTATTTAGCTTTTCCTAATGGAATCATGATATTTCCCAATGGAAAATCAAAACATTTCAGTGAAGTAATGATTTTTCACTTGAATCTGAAGACAGATTCAGGATCCATTGTCATTCTAGCGTGCATCTCGTCTTTTGTGGGTAACTGCCCTGAGACGGCAGAAAAATTCTGAAAGATTGAAATTGAAGCTCCTACTCAACGTACTGTACTTAAACAAGCCTCTCATTTGGTTCATCCTCATTAGTAACTGACTCAGATCCTTAGTAACTGACCCAGATTATACATGCCACACTCCAGGGGCTTTCTGGTACAATAAAAAGATTGCATACTTGAGTGGTATTTATACAATTCTGACAAATAAGTAACTCAGAGCTTTTAAGGCTTTGTAAAGGTGGATATATCTCAGGCTACGTTGCCCATCGCTGCAATATCATCATACTTCAAAATTGTTGGAGCAGCCTCTGGCACACTCTTGTCCTCAGCCAGTTTAGAGCTCTCCCAAAGATTACTGGGTGCAGTTTGGGAGCTTGCAGTTTGGGCCTGGGATATGCAGAATAGGCATCTGGGATGCGCATACCCTGTTTTTAAAGAGAAGACAGTTGAATAATATATGTGGGGGTTATTGCATGCCTTAGTGCCAGGGAACTTTTTTGGACACGTTCAGATTAGTAGTATAAATGTAATCTCAGTGTTTTGAATGAGCTACATTTTGTATCATGCTCATTCAGAAGTTTCATTATTTTCTATTTCTATAATCTGTACTTTAGAAGAGAAAAAATGTAGTATTATTTTACAATATATATGTGTAGATTCATCTTTTTAAGTGCATCTTACTAATATTAATCTGAACTCAGTCTTAAACACTCCATGAAATACAGCAGTCTATGATTCTAAATCAAGGACTGCACTGGTAGTGTTTTTTTCATGACCTTAGGAAAGGCAGATTTTTCCATGCTATAATAAATCATACCCTGGACTCCTACACAGAAAAACCATTCCCTTTGGTGGAAGTCCATTTCACTGCTAAGGCAACAGTAATGAGGATCCACTTTCCTTCTCCATGTCTAGATACCTGCTTTCAGGGAAAATGAGGCCATGGAGAAACAAAGAGGTCTACCTGCCAATTACAGTTTCTCGTGTTTATATTCTCAGTAGGAATGACCTGTGCACACCAGAGACCCAGGAACTAATGTTTTTTCCCTAAATCAAAAATGTTTCTCTGCAACCATTTATGTTAAACAAACTTTCAGTCAGATGCACTGGATTGCCTTATCCAGCAGTGGTGGACCAGGGCTACCGAGAGCTGAGAGACCCTAAGAAAGCCACACGCTCCAGGGCTTGTCATCTTTTGGCTACAGAGCTGAGAGGCTTGACAGGTTCCATCTCCATAGGCTGTAGCCTGAAAGCTGTGGAAATCAGGGATTTTGGCCAGCTGTTGAGCAATGAGTCCCCGGGGTGTAGCTGCAGGGACAGGATCAGGGAGGCAGGGCTGTGACTGGGGAGACAGGGTGGCTGTGTGGAGTGCAGGGCTGGGCGTCCTGGCAGCTGCTGGGAAAACTGAGGTGGGTAATTAGCAAGTGTGAAAGTGCCAAGAATGCTGATTTCACTGAGCAGCTGCTGGGTACAGTGAGGTTATTTCCTAGAGGAAGTTTCTCGTGCTGGCATTGTCAGACTGAAATATTCTCTCAGTTTCCAGTTCATGGGAAATTAAAAAAAGTGTTTTTTATATGATTCAGAATAAAACCAAATAACCCTTCCTACTTCCCTCCAAAACTTCTTTACAAATCAGAAATGCTACTGTTCAGCCAGCTTCGCTCAACAGTCTTCTGAGAGAATGTGCTTTATTCATGCTTGTATTGAGATCCGATTTTGCAGGCCACTGCAAGGCTGGAAAAGTAATCTGTAGAAAACTTACCCATTGTAATATTGACCTTCTAAATCAGCTGGTAACTTCTACATTTGATCAGTTCTTTCATCTTTACATATGGTATTAAAACTTAGCTCAGAAGCTAATGCAGAAGTGCTGATCAGAATTCATCCTTTTGCTTTCCAGAAAACCAAATTAACATTTGGATTAAAGAGCCTGATACCTATTCCCTGAATGTTTGCAATATTAAAACACAACTCACACTGTAGATGTTCAGTGTCAGTACTCAAAATACCCAAGCACAAGGAGACATCTATATAATGCAGGCTGGCTTTTATCTTGTGACAGAAAGCACAATAATGTTTTTCTAGGGAGTAACTGTAGGCATGGAACAAGCTTCCTCAATTTATATGGCATCGAAGAAGGACCCTCTTCAGGATTCCTTAACTGCTTTTTTGACAAAACTGTTTGCAGAGCTCACCCTGTGCCAGGTGGTAATTTTTACAGATTACTACTCAGAAATCATTTTTAATTTGTGCCCATACTCTTGGCCGTCACTGGTTCATTGATTCAATGCCTGATGTGTTGGTCAAGAAAACAGGCATTCCTATCATTAGGGACTTACCTGGTGTTCGTCAGTGTGCCGTAGATACTTGGGACAAAAATTATTTATTTTTTTTTTAATGGCAAGATGTGTCACCATCTGCTGAATTTTTGTTCTGGTTTGCAGAGTCGTTGCAGTCCTTTGTAGTAGATTTTGCATCTGGCTCCTGAGGTCTCAGCTCAGTCCTGTGTCATAGACAGGACAGCACATCATATTCCGCAAGACAAACAGCTCTGGGCAAGTGGCACTTCTGGTTCCAGTGGACTGCACAACTGTGTGTTGGTGTGGAGAAACCAGCTGTCACAGTCCTGTTGCTTTCAGGAACTGGATGTTAAATAGAGTTCATCTGAGTGAATCTTCAGCTTCAGTGAGATAGCATGTTCACTGCTGGAGTTCTTAATTCATTCTGAATAAGTGTTGCGAGATCTCAGCATACATAGGAAAGGTGAACTCTGGGGCCCTCAGTGCTTCTGTTCACTCTGCCTGTACTCTTTAGAGACATAGTTGGAGGAGGGGGAGTTGTGGTTGATGGAGGCACCCCAGACAGAACTTACTCATGATTTTCCTAGATCCCAGAGTACTTACTGAGCAGTCACCCTTTGTACAAGTGCCACTGGCTTCAGACAGAAGATGATGCCACTAATTTAAGATGGAAAACTAATAAAATCTAGGTTGAAGTGGTTACTATAGCCAGCCTTTGGTTCTTATTTGGGAATACTCTGTTAGGAAAAAGAGCATAAAACTAAATCCCTTCCTTCCACAACAAAGATCCAAAAGATTTTTCTGTGTATGCATCACTAAGTGCAAGGAGGAAGTCAATCAGCACCATCCAGAGGGATGCAATACTGGATTCTTACATGTCCTCAGAGAGTGGGATGAAGTTACGCATCTGCAAAAAGGACAGTAACATCACAAAACTGAGACCTTTGTGGACTCATCTTTGTAGCTTTCTGGTTTATATTTTTATGTGATATCAGATTTTTATCAGAGAATGTAAAGATATGTCTTTAAATATGCTACTGGGTTAGAGACTGCAACATCATCAGAAAATGGTTACCTTAGCAGCACTTGCACAGTCATCTACTACAATGCCATATAGGAGTGTTTCTGTAGAAATGAACAGCACTAACTGTTTCTCTGAAAATAATGGAGAAGTCCTTGGCTACATAATGAACAGCAGGTATAATGTTCATTCTTCACAGAAGCTTCTAGAAGATGCTTATTTTACACAAAATATTGACAGTTCAGGAAATTAATAATTTCCAATTTCAGGTGCTTTCCCCATTCAGCACAATAGGGAGAAACGTCTCTTTCCCAATTTTGTTTTCAAGTCCACTATTGATATAATTTATTTTGCAGAGAATTAGCAGATATTCTATCTTCTCCTAAAATTCTTTGACATACCTCTATGAAATATCAGTGAAAATCCTGTTTCTCTCCCTGCAAAATCCTATAAAAGGTGAAATCTCTTAGAGCTTTGAAACTCAAATCAAAGTTGGGTTTGGACATCAGGGGTCATTCTTAGTCTGCTGAACCTCAGCTCTGACTGGACAGAGGGTGCATGGCTGATTCAACACTTGCTGATGCCAGTGGAGAAAAGTTCATCCAAATTCTTGCATAGCAACTTCGTGACTTCAGAGGATGACAGGTGTTATAACTCATGTGCAGATTTAATACAACAGCTGCTCCAAAAATGAAGATGTACTAATATCTGGTAAACAGCCTTTTAAAGTTGTTTTCAAGCTGGAATGTTCTAAGTGCAGCCACTTTTGTTTATGAGATTTTTCTTTAAAAATACTTGCCAAATTGCTTTAAAAAGCAAAACGGAATTATCTCAGCAAACTGGTTCTAAAATATGTTAATTTTTGAGAGACTTTCTTCTTGATAAATAAGTCTATAAAGAAGAAGATCTTGAAAGGATAACACCTTGATTTAAAAAATATTAAAAAAAAAAGGAAAAGCCACAAAATATTTCACTGCAACACAAAACTGAAGTTTTTTAAATTATTTGTTGGGGAAAATTAACAGTTGTCCATTTGCTCTAGAAAAAACAAATAGTGCTATTTAATAATGGGAAGCAATCCACTTAGAAAAGACCAAAACACTTCCTTAGTGTGACTTTGAATCCCCTTCTAGACCACCAAAGACAGTCCTCTTCTTAATTTTGTTTGTGAGAGCTCATCAAGAAATCGCAAGAAGAAGATTAAGAGGAATGGTATGGAGAAAACTGAATTGCATTTGCATAGCATACCCACAGTTGTTTTGGTGGAGAACACTTTAGGAGTATACTGCCCACATACTTCCAACTCAAGTTTCTGTGTTTATAGTGCTAGTAAAGTACTGTATTCATGGAAAGGCATAAAACTCTTGGGATAACTCTATGTACACATTACTCAGGAATTCTGTGGTAGTTTTTAGCAATATGTATTTTTAAGATTATACCTCTGGAGTGTTTGTAATCGCAGTCCTAAGAGTGGCTCAAAGGCTAGTGCTAGTTACAGCTTCTAAGTCTTAAGGGCAGATCCTTGAATGCTTGTTGAGGAAAATTGCTCATTGGTTTCAATGGGAATTTGGCCTCATCAGTAGGCACTGCAAAGTCAGGCCCCTAGAGAGTGCCACTTCATAAATCAATTATAATTAATTCATCAAAGAAAAAAAAATGCTAATTCTGATTCATTTTAGAACTCTCAATCTCATTTCAAATCATTAGTTACCTAATCATGTAGGAAATTAAAAATTGTTAGAATTAATCATATGTGACTCAGCAGTCCAAAAGACCTTCAGCTAACAGATCGAGTTAAAACTTTCCACTGATGCAACATGCTAAACGAATGTGACTGGGGATTTTGTTAGATCAGAGCATTGTTTGTGCATAAGTTTGTGAGGTAAGTCTAGTGTAAGGTTATTGGTAATGCATGATGGTGAAAAAGCATTTGTGATAAAAAATGTGGTTATCTGAGGAAAACAAAGGCTTCTTGACATTAAAATCCTACTTTTCCACTTGGGAGCTGTGATGACAATAGTATCTGTCATACCAGTGCCATTATGAAAGTGATGGAGAAACTGCCTCTGCTTTGTAAATGAACTTTGCTTTTTTTTTTGTTTTAAAAGGTACTAGGTGGTGTTTAGCACAGGAACGATATTAATCCCGTAGTGGGAACCAGTCCTACTGCTTTGGGAATGGTCATAGCGCTTTGCGACTACAAAGCAGTGGGTGCTGTGGCCGTGCTCAGATAGGAACCTGTTGGGCTTCTTGTCCTTAAAGAGCTTTGGCCCGTTTCCAGAGAAATTAGACAAAAGCAGTGGTTTCTGGTCCTATTTGTAAACATGGCAAGAAATCAAACACGTGGAAGCTTGTGTCTACTTTTCTTTTTTTTCCTTTCCATGAGCTTTCAGAAAGTCAGAATCAACCTGTTTATAAAACAATCACAACTGTGTAAGTAAAATATCTTCCTCTATCAATTATATAGACATCAGGACAAAATGCAGTCCTGCTAAATTCCAGTTATACTACTGCTGAATCTCTGTTTGCAGGAGAACTGTACACAAGAAAATAAAATACCTAATGGGCAATAGGGCTAAAGAAGCTTTGGAAAGGTAATTTTTGCTTTTCCTGTCTATTCCTGTTTCAGGAATGTAGCCATTCTACTGCACTTGGAATGATTCTTGTGTCTAACGTATTGCATTCCTTTAGGCTGAGTTCAGGAGGTGATGCTTCAATTACGTTTTGATATTCATATCTCGCTGAAGAGAATAGGATTTGTTCTTTTATTTTATACTGATGCTGAATTGGATAGTTCTCTGTAAAAGAGAAGCAAGATTGTGACATCATGCCTAAACCCCAAATTTACCGCACAGTAGTTTGTATGTTCAAATATAATGAGAAAGAAATGTGTTTCTATTTTGCATTTGTCAAAACTGCTGCACTCATGGGCTGCTCTGGTTTCTTTTACTGCTCATGAAATGACAGCACTATAGTTACAGTTACATTGACTACACATCATTAACTTTCTAGGAAAAATAAGATAATAAAGCTTTCCTGTGAGTGTATGCTTTCTTAATTAAGTTGCTTTCACTAGTTTCCTTTACTTTCTTTGGTGTCAGTAAAAACATTGTCTGTGCAATACAGGTGCTGTGGATTTCTGTGTGTCCATTACTAATGGGTTTTATAGCCTCTGATATTTTTCTTTTCAAAGTAAAGTGCAGCAAACAGTAATGAACTATGTGTCAAGAAGAATCCCATTCTTCAGTATTACTGCCTGTGCTTAGAAAGTTAAATAAACCCCTCTCGATGTTTTGAAAGTATGTTCAATAGCTAATTCACACAATATATAAATTATTAGTTATGCCTTACATTTTACAAAGGAGGCCTCAGTTAAGATCTTCGTGATAAAGAATTGCTTGCTTTGCCATGAGAAGCAGTGTAGTTCTGAATTTGAAACATCCATGCTCAGAAGGCACATCAACAGCTTCTGTCTGTACATACAAACAGCAGGGACGTGACAAATGCTTTCAGGAGGGCTTTCTATCCCAAAACACTCTTCCTAGAAAACAGATTGTATATTATTGTATTATTGTCAATATTTTTATATTTAGAGACAAGCTTCCCAGGAGTCTCAGGCCATGTTCAAAATCTTTTCCAACTCAAAAATTCTTATCTGTATCAAGTGCAGGAGGCAAAATACCTAGAATCAAATCTTTCTTTCCTGGGATGAGAGTGGAGGTACAGATCACCGGATCTTCATGCTGCTTCTAGAGAGTACTGGTTTGACTACAAAGCCTTTTCATCCAAAAACTGCCTGAGCTACAGGGTGCTGATCAGAACAAATTGGAAAGCAGAACTTGGAACGAACAGACTCTCCTAGTTTTCTTTTGGAAATATTGCTACTGCCTTCTCATGTGGAAAATAAACTGCTCTAGCAAAACACTGGATCATTGTACCACAGGGCAAACACGACACATACCTTCTCCTGGTATGCCTTATGAGGTATTTGGCAACTGAAAAGCCAAATAACCAGGTGTTCTATTTCCAGGGAGCTGTTACTTTGTCAGTTTCTGTGGAAGAAATAGGAGCATGACCTGCCTTTCCCTCACTGCTGAGGAGAAGCGCAACTTGACTCCCTTTCCATTTTCTGAATGTATGGTTCTGAGATTGTACTTTTCATGGTGTCTGGTTTTCTTTGTTTCATTTTAATGTATGGTACTTTAAGAAAAAATAGTTTTCAAATAAGGAAACTTGGCAAATTTTAAGCATGTGACTGACTGAATGTCAAATGCAGGCCTAATTGTAGACTTAAGCCAATAACCAAGGAATCAGCAATCCAACTTATCACCATACCTGGGAAATGCCAGTCAGCTAAAGCCTCTTTCTGACAGCTGTGTCGCCTTAGCAGAGTATGATCCCTGTCCAGAACTGTGATCTTTGCCCCATAATTGGTGAAGTCACTGAGAGTTTTCTTATTGCTTTTAGGGGTTGAGTGGTGCCATTACTGCTGCGGAAATACTGGCTGTAATCTGAAAGCTACTCAAGTCAGAGGAAAGATTCCTGCTGACACCAGTGGGCTTCAAATCAAGTTTGAGCAGTTCCAGCATAAAGCCAAATAATGACTTTCATATATGTCAGGAAACTGCTTACAAAACATAAAAGCTCATTTGACAATAGTTAAAACAACCCATGTTTTGGTGAACTTTTGTTGTTGATGAGTTCAGATTGCAAGCTAGCTTTTTAGTTTTAAAGGATGCTTAAGGTTTTCCTGAATTAATTATGGGCTTTAAAGTTGCTGAAACAAGTAATTTGTCCATGATGACTTCAGTGAAAACTGGTGACTTTACCCTCAAAAACAGCGTGCTTGGAGAAAAAAAAAAAAAAAAGAGGATTGATCCTCTGCCTCAACTTGTTTTTAGAAAGATTTATCATGAAACTTGAATTCCTCTGATAAGTTGTGTTACACTGCAGTGAGTGCTGTGGGCCGTCTTGTACGAGCAAATACTATTTCTCTGGGTAATGGCTGCAAAGACTGTGCCATCTGGCAACAACTGACTTCTTTGTACTTCTTACTGTTTCAGTTGCCTTACCGTGGTAGCTAACTGAGATGTTATAATTAGGAATCCACCAACAACATATTAATTTTAGAGGTCAAATTCTGAACACACTTTTCTGACAAATCTCCCAGTACTGTCTGTGGGAATGTTATTTATGTCAGGATTAAGGTCCATATTTGACTGTTAATTTCATGGCTGTGTTGCACAGCCTGATAATAGGGAAGCTCATAAAATAAAGATGCACTTAGCTCTGTGACCAAACTCTGTAATGCATGTGAAAATTGTTTTTTTCATTTTATAATTACAGCTGGTATTTCAGTGTTCTCTGCCAGCCCTCACTTTCCTCCATCCACACCCCCTTTATTTCTTTCTTGTACTGACACAAACATTGATTTGATCACTTTCCAACACAGTTGTAGATAATATCTCTGATAATTTATAGCTGGCCAGGACAGGATTGCTGAAACTAGAGCACTGATACATATCTATATAACTTCAGTGACTTTCATTCTGGTTTATGTTTGCAGAGGATGTAGATCTGTGTTTTCCTTCTGTCTAAACAAACAGCTAAGTATAGTATCTGTTTAATGCATTATGGAGAACAGCAGTTACAGCTGTTTTTCATAGCAGCTACATTGTGTAGCTATAGGAACAACTATTTTCTCTGAAAAGCTCCCTTTTTTTATCTTTGCTTCTGACACATTACAAACCTATCCCTCCATTTCTTGCAGCAACAGACCTGTCAGTTATTGTACTGCTATCTGTGTCTGTCTTACAATTTGGTACAACAGGAGTAAATCAGTAGATTGAAGAAGCAATTTTTTTGCTATGTTTGTCACATATTATTTATGCACATTTGGGGATTTTGTTCCAGCCTAGGGTTACTCTGGTCCCTTGACCAAAACTGACCCCTCTGTTCCTACACGTGGTCACCAAGACTGGGTGCAAGTGGGGAAGAACAAGGTGGAGAGCTGGCATTATGCAATGGGAGTGGGAGGAGAAGGCTCCTAAAGAGAAATTGCTCCCTCATGTTGATTTTTTTTTTTTTTTTTTTTACTGAATGGAGAGTGGGCTGTTCCAAGAGCCCCTGTGGTAGCAGATGAGGCCTGAGCACAAGAGAGATATCCCAACAGTTGTTTGCTGTGACTCCACTCCTACCCCTGACTGCCTGTCCACACTGAGGAACAACTGAGCTCATGTGTGCTGCAGGGACCCTGTGCAGCACTCTGGTTTGGCTCTCCATGCCACCACACAAACACCTATCTGCTGTTCCTGCCAGTGCACAAATTTTTCTCCATCCCCATAGCCTTGGGTGCTGAACAATATATCATTCTCTGGTTCAGGGCCCCATCACACTCTATGGCATGTCACCAAAAGTGACAGAGAATGGCTTTCCCCTTCCTCCTGCAGGACCCATCACCCATTCCTGATCCCTTACCTGTCGGCTACCCACTGAAATCAGGAACAAAAGTACAACGTTCTGTACTTGACACCCTTCCCCCAACCTCCTGTCCTCTCCATGCTGTAGTGATGGCAGGATATGCACCACAGAGTAGGAAGTCTCAGAACAGAACTGCAGAAGCACTGCTCCCCCTCTGCACTGCTCACAGTAGTTTTCATTGCATGAGATGTGAAGGGGTAGAGAGAGTCACAGATGAAATTTATCACACTACCACAGCTCCTACATAAATTTTATACCATGCAAAAGAAGAACTTCTCTGTTCATCTCATTGCAGGCAGGGATGAGATCCGTATGGTTACCGTATACTTTTACACAATACCTCTACCATCAGGCTCTAAAGGAGGGTGAAAGAAAGGAAGGTGGGACTCTAGTGGGGTTGCATTATGGCATGTTGCCTGCACAGTTGGACAGTCACTGGCAAACAGCTTGGCGCTTGTACAGGCTGGGACTGGGAGGAGAGCTTCTGATGTAGCTAGCTGTCACGTGGAGGAGTTGACCCATAGGTCATAACCACAGACATTTTGAAAGGCACAATGACCCTGATAAATACACCATCTCCGCTCAGTCATAACCCAAGTATCAGAAACATCATGTTACTCCCAATCCACTATCAAACCCTGCATGGAAACAGTATACTGACCTGAATTGAACTCTTGAGCACTGGCACAAAGATTTGCTTTTCAAAGGCACTAGAAGCAAGGCAGAGAAGTACTCCTGTTTCTGTTTTTGTAGTGATCTTCTGTGGGATCCCAGAGTAGCTGGGGAGTGTGGTCCAAGATATGTTGTCCTGTGTCCCAGAGCACAGATGGCCAACTGGGCAACATAAGCAATGACGGTTTTCACCAGAAGACCTATTCAAGCTCTCTGTAGCATGGATACTCCTCCTGCTTTATTGCCCCCAAAGAGTGGTTGTTGTCCTCGTGCTTCCAGAATGATTTTCATCCCTTCAAATTTCAGGTTGTTTGGCTCCTCAGTCCTCTTCATGCATCAGTCATGATGCAGCCCTCTGAGACTGCCAGTGCTTGCCTGCTGCTAAAGAAGCATTCAGCCCTTTCATGGCACAGGATGGTTTGCACCTGGCTGAATCTTCTGGAATTCTGCAACTCACTGTTGCAAAAGGGATGAAGACCAATAGAAAACTATCAGAAAGGGTGGATGGGCAGACACAACTGACATAGGAAAGTTAAATAAGGATTCTAAGGTAGAATTAGGAGGAGGAAGGATTCAAAGAGTCAGGAGCTGACAGCTGATGATAAATATGGCAGCAGATACACAGCATTTGATTGATTTTATAGCACACAAAGTACTTCAGGTTGTGACAGAAACACTTGTTGATGTAAGAATTTTTGATGTTCATCTATGTAACGTAGAACTTTGTGACAGTTTAGCCCACTTAGCCACTTTGGATTGGCCCCAGGGGCAGGCATGGTTTTCTTCTGTGCTTCAGAGCACAACTACTGGGATAGTTTTCTCCTAAAAGTGGGAACCAAGCAGCTCCGCCAACAAAACTGAGATGCTCTAAATGGAAATACTGAAGTCATCTGTTTCAGAACTGTTCTGCTCTGAACCAAAACACTAATGCAGATTGGGCCAATGAGTCCCTAAATTGTCTTTCCATGCTGCAGAAGTGGATCTCTATTTCTCCTTCCCTTTCTTGTTTTTTTTTTCAATTCTCCTTTCCCAACAGCTCTTCTTCTTCTTCTCTGTTCTGTTTCTTCCTTTTTTTGTTATTGTCTTTTGGAGTAAAAGTCCAGTCTGGAAGTTTTTACTATTTTTTATCCTTTCTTCAGTGCCAGTCTCTTCTTCCTCTTGATGGTGTTCAGCCATTCTCATCAGCTGTTCTTCACTGAATCTTCTTCCTTCCTTCATCCTATCCTCACATCTTGCCTGAATTCCATCATGATTTCCAGCTGCCTCTTTAATGCTCAGGCACTTTTTTTCCTGTGGGTTCTCAGGCAACATTTCATACATAAATAGCTCCTATCAAGTACCCACTTGATGGTAAAGTACATCCTGCAGCTTCTGCATTCAACCATCTGTAATTATTTGGTCTCATCTGCTGTTACCTTAACTGACATGGATCTTTTCTTCCCTGTCTCTATTTTTTAAAGAAAAAGAATATTAGTCAAAGACATGTCTTTACTGCCCTCTGTTTAGGGGGGTTCTTATGTTCAATGTTCGCTTGCTGTTGTAAACATTTTGTGTAGAATAGCCTGGCCTCCTCACTTAGACCAAAAAATGAACTGCTTGCTTGCTGTGTTCAAACAGTGTGCTTATTTATTTATTTAAATATTTTACCTTTAAGGTCATGTTTCTGCTTGTAACACACAACTTTTGGAGTGCTCTGCAAACTAGATCCTGCAATCTGAAACTGAACAAGCTGTAAGGATGGTTCCTTTTTCATTGCGAACAACTCCAATGCAGACTCTCCTGATGACACTTCTGTACATGATACCTTTGATGGATGCTTGTGCTGTTGTATTACTGGCTGAATGAGCTGTATCACTGCAAAGTTGTGGAGAAGCTATTTTACATTCCTGGTCTTGCTCCTTTTCTCATAGGTATATGATAGAAGTAACTTTACAGTAAAGAAAGTGAAAAATTTACACACAATTCTGTTCACATGATCAACAGTGGATTTTTTCATGTTGAATTCAGTAATGAAAAACTTCAAAGAATATTTTTATTGTGTAGTTGTCATGATGTCTGTCAGATTTGCATTGGGAAGAGTCTTGGCTTTTTATTCCCCAAATGCTGATTTTCAGGTGATACAAGTTTTCTACATAAATACATGTGCTAACATTAGGAAGTTTTGTAACCTTAAAAAATATACCAGAATTACTAAGAACACATATTTAAGTTCTTTCAAACCACCCTTTAAGTATTTAAGTTTGATAAATTGTGCTAGTGGTTTAAAATTCATGTTTTGTGATTTGGGAGTACAACTAATTTTCTTCAGAAAATGAGAAAATTAAGTCTTCTCTTCTGAGACTTCCTTAGTTATAACATGGGTATGATGATAGTCACCCTTTGATAATGCATATAATTTATTGCAACATAACTGTGACGGCTGAGATATCCAAACTGACAATTCACAACACATCAACTTAATTAGCACTTCCAGTCCTCTTTATGAAAATGAGCAGTTCAGCTGAGTCTTAGAACAGTAAGATGATTCTAATTCAAAGTGCATGACACAAAAGAAACCAGAAGAATGCTGAATTATTTCAGTAATCCCATAAAATTATACTGTAAAACTTTAGCTACAAAGGAATCAGGAGTCACAGAACCACAGAATCAGAGCTTTGTTGAGGCTGGGGACATGAGGAGATCTCCAGTACAACATTTTTAAACTGAAAGCAGTATCAGCTAGGAGATCAAACCAGGTTGCTTGTGGCTTTCTTCAGTCGTGAAAACCTTCAAGTATGGAGATTGTACAACCTCTCCAGGAAAACTGCTCAAATGGGTGACTGTTCTTGTGGTGGAAAGGTTTTTTCTTATATCCTGTCAGAAACTCTTTAGTTTCAATTTATGTTCATTGTCTCTTGTCCTCCTACCTTCTTGGTGGTTCACTGGTGAACTCACTTCATTTTGTCAGCACCTCTGTTTTTTGTGGAGAACCTGAAACTGTATGCAGTATTCCAGATGTGATCTAACAAGTGCCAAGTAGAGAGGGATAATCACTTCCCTGAATCTTGTTTCTGTGCTTAGCCCAAGATACTGCTGTCCATCTTGACTGCCAGAGCATGCTGCTGGCTCATGTACAGCTTGCTGTCTGTCAAACCTCCCAGCTGCGGGACTTTGCATAGATTATCATAAAATTTCATAATGTTCTTGTGTCAGCCTGTTCCTCCAGTCTGTCTAGGTCCCTCTGCATGACAGACCTGCCCTAGGGTCTGTTCTTCCAATTTGGTATCATCTGCAAGTTTGATGGGAGTGCACTCCATCACTTCCTCCAGGTCACTGAGTGAGATGTTGAACAGGACGGGTCCTGGCACAGAGCCGTGCAATGCTGTACTTGTTGCAGGCATGTAAGTAGTGTGTGAGCCATTAACTCCAACCTCCAAGCCCGACCATCCAAGCAGTTTTTTGCCCATCTAACTGTCCTCTCATCCAGGCTAAAAAGTTCTATCTTGGTTACTAGAGACAATGTGGAGAAGCTTGATTGTGAAAGGCTGCACTTGAAAATATTGTCACAGGATGAGCAGACCGCCTTCTTGTTGCTCTGTCTTAGGGCTAGGTTCAGTCAGCACACTGACTGCGAGAATGTGCAGGCAGGCATTCATCCGCAGTGGGCATATACAGTTGGCATGGGGTTTTTTTAGATGTAGAGCCCAGTTCACTCTTTTTTCCCTCATTCAAGAATTGATCATGGCTAATACCCTTTAAAGTGTTGATAATTCCTCTATTTATGCATCATTACTGCATTGCAAAGGATTCAGGCTTTTTACTGGCCTTTTCTTGTAAGGGTTTGTGCTTGTGGTATTGCAATGCAGTGTCGTATCATCCATGTGGGGGTGATCATAACAGTAAAGGTGCACTCCAGGCTGGATTTCCAAGCAGAGAACACAAGAATCAAAGGTGAACCTTCATGCCTACAACTTGGCAGGGGCAGTAAAACCAAGTCCTTGATTTTAGTTTGTGCATATTTTCTGTTTTACTTTTTTGGGCAATCTATACAAATTAGGATTGTACGGAATGTAGAAATGTAGAAAATACCTAGGATTCTGAAATAGCCAAGTAGGTGATCTCACTACTAAACATTGCACACAGTGGCATATTTCTGTAGGAAAAATACAAAGTATGCCAGTACAAAACAGTCTACAAGCTAAGAAAGTAGGGGGTGAAAAAAAAAATAAAAATCAGAAATTGAACAGGTTTTTTCTCTTCCCCATAAAACTACGTAGTTATTCTTGCACTGCTTACTGAAAATGGCTTTCGGCCTGAACTATCCCCTATGATCTGCACCAAGACAGTCTCAAAGATAGTGTTAGTTAATGTGGTTCAAAATCACACCTGGGCACATTTAAACAGATAAGAGGAAGGATGGTTGCAAGCCAGTGCTCACACCATACTCTAATGCTATTCTAATTGCAAATACAGGTATAGTCACAGTGGATTCTGACAGAGGAATTGATAGTTTTTGAGGCTTAGACCTGAGACAGTCACCAAGTTGCTCAGGCATGTCAAGAATTTGATAGTCAGCAGCAGGCACAGGCCAACAGTTTTAGGTATGTGGGAACTTGTAAAGCACATAAGACTATGAAATTTAGGTACCTCTTGGAAATGCATTTCTTTAGGTCAGCAATTGTGGCCCCCCCAAAAAAAAAAAAGTACTTAAATTCCAATCAGATCTTAATGTCCAGTTCTTTTTCCCCGGTAGGAGCAGCAGTAGAGACAGAGAGAGGGTGCTTACAACCAACATCAGAGTTAAAATCAGAGAAAGTTTTCCAGCTCACTTGAGTGAACTTTGGATAAGAACCCTGCTCATGGTTTATTTTTCCTACTGCTTCAGTGTTTTGTGGTCTTTATGGACTTGAGCATGGAAATGCGTTTATGGGTCTCAGCAAGTGGCAGATATATTTCTGAATTGCCAGTTTTCACTGATGAAACAGAAGATGACAAGACTCTTTGTATACAACAACCCTTACTGTATAAAGGATTATTAGATAAGGGGAGCATTTAGACCAACTGCCACAGAATAAAAGCCTCAGCCAAACAGGATGCTAGAAACCATGCAATATGACAGATGTTCCCTTATCAAGCATTGGAATAGGAATTGGAATCCTGCAGTGGTATTGCCATCTCTGGAAGTGTTCAAAAGGCGCGTGGATGTGGCACTTGGGGGTATGCTTTAATGGTGAACACAGTGGTGCAGGGTTAATGGTTGGACTCTTATCATCCTAGAGGTCCTTTCCAACCTCTACTATTCTATGATTTTACCTTTGTAAATGTATCATGTTTGTTTATTGTTTGATATTTGGTTTTACAACATGTGGCTTTCTATCAGAGTTAGAGGTTAAAGATACACATAATTCAAAGGGTATGCACAGTGGCTAAAATAAAATTATGTGAAGATTGATGAAAGATGTGAAGTGCTAAATCTTAATATAAAATATAAATTGTTTTGTGTCCTTCCAAAGCCAAATCATTGCAAAATTCCATAAAATGTTGCCAGTAAAAGTAATGTTCACAGAACATTAGGATAGCACATTGTCTTTATTTCATCCTTCCTAAATGTTGTTAAAGAATTGCTAATAATTGTTACAGCTTCCATTTTTATGGACACAACTGGCAATTTAATATTACTGAAATCAATTATTTTTAAGAGTTTTAATACTGTTTAAAACTTTGCAGTTACTTTGCAAAGCTTTGGGCTTCCTTCTACCTGCTGGCCCCTCAGGTTTATAAAAAATGACAGTTAACCACATTATATCTGGAAGCACAATATTTTTTTTCTTTAAATTAATAGCAGAATGGAATCCATATTATTGACTCTCTCTATAGTCTTGTGGTGGTAGACATTCTGTAGTGCCTGATCTCTGAGAATTGTTTAACATTACAAAAAAATCTGCCTGTGTGTGCTAGCTAGTAGCATATAATCCATTATTCATATGGTTTATTTTAGCCAAGATACTGTGCATAACCTCTGTGCTTCTGAAGTATCCATATAAATGAAGAACCTGGTAACTGTCTGCCACCTCTGAAGACAGAAAGTTATTTCCCATTTATTTTAGAACTGTGTAAGACTTCATGGTTTAGTCCTTATCAGGCCTTTGCTTGATCAGTCACCTTCATGCTTGTAGGTATTTCACCATGAGAAGAGGATTCAAATGCTTTCAACCCTCAGGAAGGGGCACAAAATCACTATCATGACACGCTTGTGTCATTGGCAATTTAAAAAAAAAATAAAATAAAAAAAAAATTCAGATACTTTAAAGAAGCAGTCCTGTAAATTAGGAATAAACCTGCCACATGTGTATGTACTAATTTATCCTAAGTATAAGAGAGTTGGTTAATTGCATTCAGTTTAGTGATTTTGAGAGGTGGATGCTGGTGTTGTAAACAAAAGGCCAAAAGCAAATGACTTTCAGCTCTCAGCCACAATGGTGACAGTGTTGAAATGGATCATACAAAGTGTTCCTCTGACATGCAGTTACAAAGCAACAGCATGGCTAAACAGAACCAGCAGACAGGTTTGCATTCATTGACATTATGACTGGAGCTCTGGCACCATTTTTTGCTTATCAGGTTTTACCTGAAGTATGAAATTACATGGTAAATGTGAAACCTGAAATGGTAAGCTGTGCTCACTTCCTGCCTGTCATTCAAATCCATTACCCTGCAGAAGGTACTGTAAGACCTAAATGGATGAAGTAGCCACCTTTTGTAAAGAAGCCTAAGTGGTTGCGAGTTTTCAGTTTGGAGAGGAGGAAGCTGTGGGGATGTGCTCAAGGGTTACAAAATCATGGCAGTGGTTAATAAGATGAACACAAACGGTGACTGTGACAATGTCTCCTGGGTATTGTTACAGTACACATAATGGTTAATGACAGAGTAGGAGTTGAGGAATCAGTCTACAAGGTAAAAAAAATATGATTGTGGTAAATTTCTTAGTATATTAACTCTCATAGTTTCATAGTAAAAGAAAAAGCAAAACACAAATAAAATGTGAATTCCAAACAGAAGATGTTGTTTAATTGGTCCAGTGTGTACTAAAAATACACTGCTAACGATAATACATCTCTCTTTCTTGAAAAAATGTATTTTGAGTTCTTTCACAATTCTTCTAGATCCAGTAATACCTAGTTGATCTCAATAAAGCAGACTTCTCCTAACATACGACTTTAGATCTATAAATCAGTTGTCAGCCAACTTTTTGACCTTTCAAAGCTTCTATATAATTTAAGAAAATCAACTCCTAACAATGCTAAAACATCTTACTGAAATACACTAAGTTCCTGGAGGTGGAGGGGGAAGTCTTCTTACAGTTTGTCACTCTTCTGGCAATTCTGTTTAATCTCATTCCCTGTCTATACATTTGCTTCCGAGAATTATTGTGACAGTCATTAAAATAAACATTCCTTCTAAAATCTATCAATCATTGTCGACATTTTTAGGAACACAGTCTTTCCATCCTCAGCTAAATGTCACAGATGGCATAAAATACTGGTCTAAGTAAAATAGTTTTTTCACTTTTTTTAAAAAAGCACAAATTCGTCTTCCATAAAAATAGAAAATAAATGACAGTTGTGTATCTTTTCAAGTGTTGCAAAAATCAGAATACAATATTGGTAAGACATGTTTCCAACACAGCTGTGTCTCCTCTAACAGTCATTTAGATACAGAATGAAGTTTCAATTATTTACTATGACAGAGTATTCTGAATTCATTTGTTTTGAGTTAAAAGCACAGCAAACAGAACTGAAACTGTGATGGTAGCTTGAACAATTTCTGTTCTGCTGTGGAACAGTGTTTTGTTTCTTCAGTATCCCGTCTGCTGCTTTTCAATACTAATCTGTTAAAAAGTAAGGCTGTTCATTTATTCCTCCAGATTTTTTTTTTATTCCCTTATATGTACTTTTAAAATATTAAAAACCTATTATAAGCCTGTTCTGTTTTGGTTTAAAAAATAATACTATTATTATTCTTGTGATCTAAGAAACAGTTGGATGAAATGTCTTTGTAGGCCTACCTTAAATATTTTTGATGAAGCACTTCTCTGTTGAGAAAGTTTTAGTTCATTGGAATCAAGATATTAATAGAAATGTATTCTCTTGATGGACTTAATTGGGAGTTGCCAAGCATGCCCAAGGTTTCAATCACTCTCATTCTAAAAATTTGTGTGGGTGTGTGGACAATGGCTGATTTGGATTGGCCAGCCCAAATTTCTTGATTATCCTTTGTGAAAAATGACCTCTCTCTTTATGGAAATTTTGAATAAGATTGTTTGTGTAATTAAAAAATACTCAGCTGGCAATATTCTTGAACACTTGAATTTATTACCCATCTCTGAGATTTGCAATTCAAAAGCAAATATATTCCAGAAGTTTTTGCTTTGTTTGTTTTGGTTTTATCTGAGAAATATGTTCCTTTTTTTCCTAGTAACAGAGAAGCATGGATTACAGCTTCTAAATTGCTATGTATAGAGCAATCACTAATAGCATGCAGATTTGCTTCAGAATGAAAGTGGCATTGTTGACAAATGATTTGAATGCACTGTCATGGCAGTACTAAGAAAGCTTCTTTCAATCTCCACAACAAATTAAAGAGGAAAGATACAGAGTGCCTGTGACTCAGTAGTGTGGGGAATTTTTCAAAATTACTTAAGGCAGTTCCTTGCAGGTTTTAGGACAGTGCTTTAGTCAGGATTTCCATTTTCAATCAAATATGTGTCTCTGAGTTCTGCATACATGACTGATATTAGTCAGCTGCCTAAATTTGTTGTTCAAAGACTGAATCAGTCCAAATCAGAAATAAACCCTGATGTAAATTTTAATTCTTTGCATGGAAAGACTCTGGGATTTTCACTTCTGCTTCCCTAGGAGTGCCTGCCAGAAGATAACACTTCTCATTTGCAGTCAATGCTCCGTAGAAGGCATCAAGAATGGCTGAAATGAGTCATTCACCAGTGTGACTACCAGGAACAGCAGAAAATTAAGAGCTCTGGTTATGATTGTGCTCCTGTTGTTCCATACCTGGGCTGTTAGCTCCCCTGCCTGACTGCAGGTTTCCTGGTGAAATGTCTGATTCTTCATTTATGTTGACTTTCCAGAAGAGGTGTTGAAATAGGGGATTTCAGAGAATTCCATGGCATGTGCTGAAGTGTCAGCCACGCTTCTGAAGGATGCGGCTTTTAAGTAAAAGTAGAGACTGGGCATACAAAAAAAGTTTCTGCTGCTGTAAGCCAGACAGAGGTAATGGAAACTAAGTTGGGCCTGTGTCTCCCTTGATGAACCATTCTTTTCAAGCTTTCTTCTGAGACAGACTATCACCAGAGTTGAAACTGTTAGGAATTGAAAGCTACATCCCCAGGCAAGCTGAAAAGAGCACCAGACACAGGATTCAAAGGTAGATCATCCTCCAGGCCCTTTGCAGTTCCTGCTACAGAATGATGACATCGAGGGTCCAGTTTGCAGAACATTTCAGCTAGTCAGTGATATCTTTACCCCATCCCATGAAATACGGGCCAGTCGTTTTCGGATTCTTTCCTTTTGGCAGTGCACTAAACCTATTTTATGTGCAGCCATATGTGATTTTATCCTAAATTTTGGCACACAAAAAAATCAGAGTATGTAAGTCACAGTCCTTAGAAAATAAGGCTTAAAAAATGTTTGATGATGACCTGGGAATAAAGAAATCCCAGCAGTGTTAACCCATTGTGGCAGAATGATGAAAACTTTTATTTTTCTGGCTGTGGGGGTTTTTTGGGGGGAGGGTGGCATATGATCTTTAAGGAAACAGTGGAGAAAAAATGTTTTTTATAAAAAAAGGACAAAGTCTTGCATTTACCTATTTTTTTTGGAGCCCAAAGTGAACAACATTGTTAACTCAGTTTTGCATGAAGTTTCAGTGAACCCAAATTCCTATTTCTGGTTAATTTTTGATTTGTGATTAATACTGTACAATTTTAGTAAATTTATTTTCAAATAAAATTGACTTTCTATTCTCCTCCCAAATCCTTTGGTCGCAAACTCAATACTCATCACAAGACAAGTCAATTATAGTGCTTTCTGCTCAAAATAATGAAGAGATTCCAAATCAGTGTTCCATTCCAGAAAAATAAATTCATAATATTTCATTTTAGCAGTGTCGTTGACCAATCCACTCAGCAGCATTCCTCTGTTTTCCCAAATGTCACACCATTGAACAGTATTCTGGCCTCAGCTTCCCATGCTAAAAGGAAAAGTTTAAAATTCTCTTTAATTTTTTTCATCCCCTTCTACTGAAAAAAAAGGAGACATGTTTTGGATTGCTTGGAAAACAATTGCAAGGACTTAGTGTCTCTGGTATTCTATCATAGGAATTCCAACATGGTCATGTTCATCCTGAGGAGCAGGAAAATTTACAAGAACTGCACAATTTTAGTAGGAAGGTATCACTGAATACATAAACAGCAAGTGTATGGGGCAAATTTGTTGTTCTCTTTGACTGTGTGAGCAATGACAGGACAATGACAGACTTCCCATTGCCAGAGATAGCGTGTGTGCCACAGCTGACCCTATCCCTTGTGCACATTCCTCCCTTCCCACCCCAGGACTGTGGGTGAACTGGCACCTGTGGAGGTGCAAGTCTTGCAAACAAAGTATGTCAGTGAAGCAGGCTGAGAGATCATTTGGCTAAAAGGAGCTAGTTGAGCTCTCTAGTGGGGTAATCATCTGTGCTCCTCCTAGTTCTCCATGTGATAAAAATTACAGCTTTTTCTTTGAGAATTTAGTCACCCTTACCATTTACAAGTAGAATATATAAAATCAATTTCCTTCATCTTTGTCCCTTCTTCCATATGTAATCTCACTAATGTCATTTAGTATCAATGTTTGCTTCAGATTAAGTGAGTTTGAAGTTTTTAATGGACTTCGTAGCTCCCCTTGCTGTTCAAGTGCTCTCAGCAGCACAGAATCATGCAAATCTATGCAAGTGCTTTGTCAACAACCACTCGTTCAGCCTCCTGAAACATTTTAGCCATTTCAAAAGTCATCATTTATTACAGTGCTATGGGCACTAAGGATATCAAACAATTAAGAACATTGTTATTAGGAATCTAGTTAAAAAGGAAGCTTTCTTCTACACTTAGCTTTAGCACTAAGAAAAGGGAATAGCTGTTTCCAGGTGTATCCAAGCTAAAGTGCCCTGAAATCTGCCAATTTCTTTTCTAATATATTTTACTGTGTGTATAAATATGTATTTGTAAATACAAGTCCCTCAATCACACCTCCAGGCACAACTTTACCATTTGGTAATACAAATAAAAAGAAAGCAATATGAAAACAGAAATAAAAAAATATCCCAAAGTATGTGGGATTTACTGAACACTGTTCCTAGTTCATTGTCTGTCTCACTAACCAATTCTCCATCAAATCTTGAGGAAACATCTAAGGTGAAGTAATGTATAGATGACTGTTGGTTTCAGTAGTTTGAGAAGAAGAAGATATCGAAATAGGTGGGATATTTTAGTGGAAAGTGGAGGACTAGATGCTAATGTATAATTGAATTGCTCTGGAAACTGAAGCCCAGATCTTATCTCTTTGTGATATCGGTATATGAAAAACCTGAATCAAGAGCTATAGTTAAATCCTGTGCATAGAGGGGTTTTGTTGTTGTTTGTTTGTTTCATCACATACTGAAAATGTAAATATTTATTTTGAGAATTTAAATATGGGAGAGTATGGCCAAATGGCCAGCCAATGCCATGATTCATACTTGAAAGCAAATTAGAGTTTAAGTGACTTGGTTATAATTTCAGCAGAAACTTGCTGCACTTTGAGCATCAAATTCTGGCCTTTTATTAATGCTCCTGTCATAGTTTTTGAAAATAACTGATTTTAGGTAAGGCCATGTAACTATTGTCCACAAATGTGATGTTTTAAACTGTTTATAAGGACTGAAGAGAAGCATTTTGAGAACTGCTCTCTGCTACAGCACACCTGCATCCCCAAGGCTTCAGTTAGCATCTTCACAGGCTAACCATTGCTTTGTGCACTAAGTAATTTTATCTAGCCAATAAGGGTTTGTGGTGACATGAAACTGTGAAAGCAAAATGGTTGCCAGTATTCTTCTGAGAAAGTGATTAAGGATCTGAGAGAGTGATTAAGGATCAATATGAAAGGACTGTCTTGAAGCTGCACTTGCTGCCACTTTTAATACTAGTTACTACTACTACTACTACTACTACTACTACTACTACTACTACTACTGTTAGATGGTTGAGTTACTACCTACATCAGAGAAATCCTGCCTTGAATTTCAGAGCTCTGACAGGGAACCAGGACTGTATGAGAGACAGTGCAGAAATTTGATTCATGACTAGTGCCCTGAGTTACCACTAGTTTAAAAATTGGCTTAGGTTAAACTAATACCAAGTTTGGTTAAGGCAAGCAGGTATATCTCACTATGAGGCTTAGCATGCATGTAGAGAGGAGTGATGAAGAGTGACATCTGAGCAGAACCTGAGTGCTGCTGTATGTATATGTTAAATATTTCCTATTTCTGAGTTAAGCCATTTGTCATCTCCTCTACTTATCTATTGATTGGTGTTTATAAGATCTTATGTTTCATGTGGAAGGAAACATCTCCAGAGTAAATGTGATAAGAACCTAAGCAGCAGACAATGCTGAGTTCAGAAATAGAGAGTAATGGTCCAATTCATGGTCAGTGTCCTGTTAAATTTGACTCCTGTTGGTTTCAGTTTAGGAGAACATGAAAATGCAGGCCAAGATCTGACTCCCATAGATTATCTCTGTCTTTGCTGATTGTGATGAGACTTCAATGCATACTCAATTTACATATGTATTTGTATCTTCTTCTGAATAAAATTTTCATGAAAGGGTCTACTAATCAGAGTGTGCAGAAACTGGCTTTGTGAAACCAGAATCTATAATCCTGATCCATCCTTTCCTATAAATTATGTTGATTCATAAAAGACAATCCTGGAGTGAGGGATGTCGGCATATGGATTTCTTTGTAGCCAGTGATGAGTGAATTAGCAAGTTAATAAGAAGACTTCTTCTTTTTCTGCAAGGGTGGCTTGGCTGCTGGATCATGCAAATGACTTTATAGATCTACTTTTACATTAATCAGTGTTCAGTCAGCAAGGGGCTCTGTCTCTATTCGCGGCTGTTGTCACATTGTCCACTTCAGTGTACTGAAGACATGTTCACTTCCCCAAACTAACTTTCTGTATGTGGCATATTGGCTTGGAGTCAGTTACACATGGATGGATGCTGGCCTCAGAGGGAGTGAGCATGAAACCTGCAGCCTGCTGCCACTAATTGCAATTGCCTTCACTGGATATTGGAAAATGACTAGATATGTAAAAAGACCAAGCTCTATGACTTCAGGACAGTCAGTCTATTCACAGACTTCATATCTGATAGATAAAGGTAGGGGAATTGTTGTGTAGTTTCTTCTGCTCCATTCAGAAGAAAGATGGGTCAGGCTGCACCTACTCTGGTGATATAATTTGAAGAGTCAGGCAGTTCTAATGCAACCCCTTTCCTCTCATTGCTCGTGGCTTGTTCTCTCTGGTTTGGTCCTGAGGATCTAGTTTTAGTGTGCATAAACAATGTGTCCTACACACTGTGGTTGTGCTTTGGTGCTTGAGAGAACATTAGGATCTGAGCTCACGAATCTGTCCCCAAGGGCATACTTAGTGTCTGCGTGTTCACAAATGGTTCTTAACCATCAATAGCTCACAAAGCATGCTGACACACTTCCTGTCCTCCATAACAGAATAAGGAGCAGATATGCTTTCTTGTTAGCCCTTGACATCAAGCGTCCAGTCCTTTCAGACCCTACTGCTCCAGCCTCCTCCATCCATCCTTCTGGTTTGAAATGCTCACCCTTTATCTTCTGTGATGAACCCTTTATTTCTTTCACCCCTTATTTTCTTTTTAAAATTATTCCTTTTTCTCCTTCTCTTTCTTGCACTGGTGACATCTATGTCACCTCAAGTGTGTCAGAAGACTAATACAGCGTAACCCATGTCCTTGGTGAATTAGTACATCTCACAAATTTGAGCAGTGAGAGAGAGAGAGAAGTGTCTGCAGAAACAGTCTAGTTCTGTGGCAATATCAGGAGGTTGTTCCTTCTGAGCACCAGGAGTTAAAATAAGACTGGTGAGCAGTGCAATATTAGTAGAGAAAATGAAAGTTGCATTCTTGAAGATGAAACGTTGCACCATACTTTTGGGCTGAAATAGACGACATACCTGTTATGGAGAGTTTGAAGATGTCTTTGGATGGGAGCATAACACAAAGCCTCCCACTTTTCTATATGCCTGGGCACCATTCAGTCTGGAGGAGCATGTAGGAAAGCCTGGAGGAGAACATACTCTCCAGTGCCACTCAATCATGCCTTCTCTTCCTGGATCTGTCTGAGTAATGCTGTGGGCTTTATATAACAATACCTCTTTGGTCTGCTCCCACCACAGCCACCTTCAACAATCCCATGAACCAAAGTCTGACCAGGTAAGTGAATTAGTGTTTTATTTACATCTTTGGGTTTGAAGGACAGGTAGTACACATGGCTTCTACTGTGGTGAAAAAGGTGTTTATAATTTGTAAGTTTAGCAGGGCTGCTGTGCATTTTTACAGCATAAAAATATGTCTTTAGAACTTTAAAATTCCCATAGGGTTGTGAGCTGCAAGAGAAATCTTAATACATGATAATATTTGAAACTGCCTGCCCTCAGTGACTGCCTGGCTCAGTCCTAGCACCAGCAGTATCTTGTGAGAATATAATTGCCCCACCTTTCCAGACAAAGATTTTGTCTCTGGTTCCTTCCCTGTCTTAGCACAGCAGGTCAAGGTCTGATGACATGGCACAACTTGCAGTAATCCTTGGTCTCAGGGCAGCAGTGAGAAGTTTCCAAGAGAAAGGAGCTTGACACAGTGCTTAGGGAAACTGCAATAACCTCTGATTGTCATTCTGGGCCCACACCAAGCTCATCCTCACAGGTCATTCCAGGAGGACAGCAAAGGACAGGCTTTGAATCCTCCATTGCTTGCTCCAGACTTCCAGATGTTGTGACTGCTCCTTTAGTTAGCCCACTATAGTCAGCTTGTTTTGATGTTAGTCTTCAGTATGTCCTGTTTGTACTGTTAGGCTACATTACTTCTCACAGTGCTTACCCCTGGACTTCTTGTCTAGTTCTCTTCCCCTTATAATTTTAATATCTCTAACACTCATCTCTTCCAGTGTGTAAGTTAGAGGCATGTTCCCTTCCTCTCCCCATCCAACTTCTGCCCTTTATTAAAGTTTTCCTGTTGGCTTCATCAGTTTTGCAGTAAACATCTGCAGTTGGAGAGGGAGCCTCCTTGTTTCCAAAAGTCACAGATTTTCAACTCCAGTTATGCTAGAAGTCCCCATTCTCAGCCCCTTGCCATACCCCTCCTGTGCAATGTGGGGCTCAGGCTCTGGTTCCTACAGAACCTGTTGGTCTCTGTGCAAACTCACTGCTGCCACTCAGTCTGCTCACCTGCCTCAACTGTTTCTCTGGCAGCCCAACAGCTCAAGCAGGGCTTACTACCCACTGCTGAGGCTACCATTCCTCCAGCCCCAGGATCAGGAACACCCTGGGCTCTCCCTGTAGCTGGAGATGTGGATGGGTTCATCTGCTTTGAGGAGCTGAATCCTGCTACTAGTACTCTGACATGACAGAGGTGTCTCTCCTGCTGCTTCCAGGTCTGGAAAGGGTATACACTCCATAGCTTCTGATTATACTGTTACTAATATATGCATAACTGATGGAAAAATAGATTCTGTAGGATGGGATGTCTTGTTATTCTTTGGATTTGTTTATGGTAAATACCTCTCATTCCTAGAATTATTGCTGTCATATTAATCCTAAAATTACATACAAAGTGGTATAGCAATATGTTTTTATGACAGAGTACCAGTCTTAAAAGATATGTTTAAATATACTGAGCTGCAATATGTTCCAGCAATTCAGTCCTTTAAATGTGCCTCTTGCAATAGGTGTGAATCAGGCTGGGAAAGGATGAAGGTTATATTAGTGTATAGTCTTGTAGCAGAGAGGGTGATAGGATCTGTGGAGGTGAAGACCTATTCTCCTGCTGTGCTAGAGATTACAAGTGAAAACTCAGACAAATCAATGTAAAATAGCATTGACTTCAGTGGCCTAAGTTAGAAGGGCTAGTTCTGGAAAAAGGATTTAAGTATTTTAAAGCATGAACAGCCAGATCAATTGCTCCTATTTCACCTATTTGTACCTATTTGGAAGGCTCTCATCCATCCCTTTTCCCCTGAAACCTCATCTTAACCTGCTGCTAAGACACTGTTGTTCCTTTATGCAGAGGTGTTTAGGTGCTGGGAAAAAGGTCCTAAGAGACAGGATGTTTTCAAAATAGAAACCTTGATGCTGAACTCAGAGGCACAGATCAACAGCTATTGAAAACTGCCGTATTTTGCTAATATTATCTCTACAGATTCTCAAAAATTTTCCAAAAGCATCAAAAGAAGGATAATGTACTAAGCCAATCTTATTTTAGTTCTTTTACACCATTCCCCTATATGCTCCAATGCTCTTCTAGGGAGTAGGCTAATAATCATATTAATATGGATTTCTTTGGGAACCTAACCTCAAAGAAATAGTCTGGCACAAGGAAATGTCTATAATGCTGTTAGTGATTACTTTTTATGAGATTATTCCCTGGAATAGGTGACTCAGACCTTGTGTTGGCTGTAGTTTTGGGACAAGACATTAATTCTAATTTGTTATGAGTTAACCTGAACTCATGAAAGCAGAGACTCTGGCAGGGGCACACACGCGCGAGCGCGCACACACACACACACACACACACACACGCAGGTGCACACACGCTCATCCAGACTTAGACACTGGTATTCCAGAGGTCAGCAAGTCCCTTTAACTGTCTTCACAGGCATTGTCATGGAGGGCTCTTTGTAAACCAATCTGTCTTTCTCTGAAGCTTTGGAGAGAGATACTCTTTCTGTGTTGGATGCAGCAAATATATGTCAGCTAACTAATTTTGATACTCTGTCTTGATATGAAGTCCTCAGTGAAGTCTTTGATTTCTTTTTCAAAGTGAGATCTGCCACATTTCCATTTTCTGTATACCTTCTGATTACAAATTAGAGGAAGTTCAGGAAAATAATCTAAGATACTTTGTCAGTTTTGTAGCTTGAAGGAATTCTGTACACATCTAGACAGATAAAAATTTTAACTAAACATTTAATTTCATTCCATCTAGCCTCTCCATCCTTCAAGCCTTCTGAGGCAGAATAGTAAATACAAACACACTGTGGGTAACACTGTTTCAAGCAGCTGTGAAATGAGTCCACTGGGTTTAGCACTAAACAATTCAAATGACCAGAACTGAATATTACTGTTAAATAAGTTGTGTAGAGGCAAGCGTCTCTGGGCTGTGAGCCGTGGCAGCTTTATCATGCTCTTTTATGCCTTCATTTTTTTCCACTTGTGTAACCTGAGTCCTGTATATGATTTGACACTCTCTTGAACAAGGTGCTGTACCAGTTTGCATTTTAATTATCATGGTGGGGCTGTGGCTCTAATTTTGAGACCCCACGTCATTATAGTAGTGAATATTAATAGCCCAGTAGTATTTTTGCCCTGTTCCCGTTGCTCTCTTTCCTCAAGCAAATGCAGTCATGAGCTAAATGTCTTTATCATTTGGACAGATAACAAATTGGCAACTTAATAGAATGATAAGCTATTTCTAGAAATAAAGCAATTAATTTAATTTATGCTCTTTGATTATTTTTCATTTGATTTGTACTATGAGTACATTGGGCTGGTGAAATCAGAAGGATGGAGGGTGGAGTCAGTCTTTGGAGATAAGGCAGACTGTTTCATCTTGCTTTATTTTCAAGTATTCTGAGGGTCTAGAGGGATTACTACTTCATATTGTTATTTTACATCCCTCTGTGGGTACGATAAGAGGATTGAGGAAGCAAAGTGAGCCTCAGAGGCAGCTAAAAATTTGAATGCCTCTTTCCCTTCACTGGTCTTGTTGGGCAAGTCCTGCTACCCAGATTTTCACCAGGGAGGAACTGCCCCACAGCCCCTGGAAAAGCCTGGGGGCAAGGATGAGTGATGCAGGCAGTCCTGCTAGTCATAAGCTAGCAGAAAAAGAGTGAGGCAAGGAGCTGTTTGACTGGAGAAGAGTTTGCAAAAAAATGACCTTCCCACATAATGGGATACAAGTATTTCACTAGCTGTTTTTATCACTCTTGGCTGTAATTCTAGGAATTAAACAGCTCCTCCGTTTTCCAGAGATGAGTATACAGGTATACATGCCATGCACAAGCCCAGTATTTTCCTGTTTAGATTATTAGTAGCCAAGAGTGTGTGCAATGTGCAGTTGATGCGTGTGTGGTCATGTAGTTCATGCACAAAAATATACCATTAGTTATTATGGAAATGCTTAGGGTTTTTTTATTTTTTTACACATCGTGGGATTGCTTGTGGTCGTTCACCTCACAAGATTAGGCCAACAGACTAATTATTCCCTGTCAGAACAACACAAAATACTACATTGGTATTCTTAGGGACATTCTGGACATCAATGTGAAAAAACTTGTACTTTTTTGGGTCCCCTTATTTCTCATGTTTTCCATTTTTAGATTTTGCTTTTGGATTTGATTATTGAAATTGGTTCCAAAAAACTAGGAGATTAATGGCATATTTGAATGGGTTTATTCAATGAAGATCAATTTGCTAATTTTTTAATTAATTTTCTTTAGTGCTTCCAGCCAATTGGAGAGGGTCCATTATCACTAATGATATAATCAGAGTACTAAATTATGAATGCCATATTTAATTAGCAAAGTAGCATTAGTATTGATATAAGGTAAACTCATAGTATTTAATTATAATTATAAATCTACATATAGTTATAACAAAACTAGGAAGTCAGTAATCAGTATGATGCTGCAGCAGTCTGCATTGTGTATCTGTTCTATTAAAATATGTAATTCAGTTAAATGATAATTTGAATTTATGGTTTCAAGTTCTCAGATGGCATAGATTAATGAGGAACTGCAGAAGTTTGCACCAATAGAAAATTTTCTGATAAAATGTCAAGGACTAAAATATTGCAGAAAAAGAGATGAAAACATGCTTCTTGTAACTTTTAAATTAAGTTCACCGTTAGTAATTAAAAATGACCATGTCATAGTCACAAAGATTTGAACTAAGCAGTGTTATTAATCACAGTTCAAAAATAATTGATACTTTGGAATAGTTGAAACCTACAACTAAAAAAACCATTCCAACTAACTTTTGCAATCTCCATGACTATTCACATTCATAATATTAAGTAGATAGAATAGTACTCACAGATTCAAGGCCTAAAAATGCTCTTGGCTAAATTTTATTCAGCCTTTACAGATTTCCCAGAACTGCTTCTGGGCTTGCTTCATTAAGTAGAGACATTAGGATTTGGACCTTGTCACAAAATCTTCTTTGTCAGAGTACAAAGTGGCATTATGAACAACTACTTGCAAATAATCAGAATGTGAAAGCTGGAGTAGGACTTCATTATAGCATTTGTTCTGTTCAAAGGAGAAGCCCAGCATATTCCTAGAGAACTGATATTAATGGAGGTTTTATCTTCCAGGCTTTCAGTTCAGGCACAGCTTAGTCTGATTTCAAGAACTCAGAACAGTGTTAACAAATTAGACTCATATTGACATTATCAACAAGAAATTCATTATGCAGTATTTTTATATTTTTGAGACCTGTTCAGTCAAACCATAATTAATATGAACTGGCTTTTATTTCTGTATTTCTCATTTTTCCTGGTAACAGAACAAAGACCTGATGCAAGGTGTTCTTGGTCTAAGCCAGGCACTGTGCTGAAGTAAGTTCAAGGCAGCCTGGCCGTGTAGCAAGCCAAGCAGAGACTGCAGGCATTGTAGGACTTCTCAGTCCCATGTGGAAGTACACAAGTACAAGAGTACAAATACAAGTTTTCTGTAGCAGTCTGTTCAATCAGGAAGTGCTGCTGTATAGTATCATATGTTCTCTTGTTTATTTCAAAATAAATATACTGAAGGCTAAACTGAATGAGGGGCTCCTAGGAGAATACTTGACTGACACTTGAAATGCAGCAGCTGGTTCCAGAATGGATATTGCAGTTCTGTGAAACAGCTGTCACCTAGCAGTGTTTGCCTTTCACTCTTCACAACTTCTTGACATCAAGTGAACTTCTCGAAGGCAGAGGTTGGACTTCAAGAGGAAACTAAACACTAAGAAAAGTGAAAGAAGGTTAGAATTGGCTTACTGATTCTTGTTATGGTAGTTCAGCTTTATGCATGCTTATTAGCAAGCAAGAAAGGAATTGATGTATCTTACTGAGTTCCTGTAATTCTTCTGAGATGGAGGCAGTTACAGGTGGAACTATATTGATGAGTTTATATGCTAGAGAATTCTAATCATGTTTCACCTAATTAAATTCCAGTAGGATAAAAGAAAAGCACTGTTCCTTAGAGATAAGGGTGGGTGCACTTTGCCAATATCCATGTATACTATGCACCACTGACTCTAAGACAAAGCTCAAAGTAACTGGGTAGAAGTTCTGATAAATCTGTATTCTCTCTAGATATTCAAGAAGCCTTTATTATCTCTATGGTCAAATAATTGTCTCACCTTTCCTGTCATATGCTTCAACATCCCAATCTCAACAAAGAAGGAGTATTGATTGAAGGAATTAGATAATTCTTTCAAATTAAGTCAATAACCTATGTAGAGCAAATGTCCCGCAAATATTCTCCAGACGACAATGATCTGAATGAGCAAGAAAGACATTTATTGTAAGCCAGCTTTTGGGTAGTCCTTCTTAAGACATGTCTTGAAAGATTTACAGCTGATCCCCTAAAGGACATCATGTCATCCTATGTAATGCATGGCTCTCCATGAATCTATGGGGAAAACTGGGAAGGCAGAACCAGATTTCACTGAAGAGTACTAAGTTGATTGATGTGTTTTGGGGGGAAATATCAAGTATTGGAGCCTAACTCTGTGGTAAGAGAGGAACTGACACTATCGATGGCTCCAGAGTCACAGTCGTGACTGCTCTCCTGCTAGCAGGGGCTCACATCAGCTCTGTCTTGCAAACTTGCTCTTTCAAGCCTTCCACTGTCTGCAGCACATTCATCTGCAGATCTCTTCTGGTAACAGGCATCTCCTCCACTTGGATTATGAGTAATAGTTGAGTAAAGATGACATCCTTGCAATTGTACTGAAGTTAGAGTAACATCTCTGATCATACATGTTTGGCAGTGAGGGCAGTTATAAATATATAAACGCAGAATGTGAAGTTTGCCATGCATTTTTTGGTAGTTTGTGGCACTCTGCTTATCTGTGTATTTATGTACTCAGAGTCCTATCTGTGACTCAAATTTTATAGGTACAGAGGTATAGAGATAAGCAGTGTGCCACAAGTCAATGCATATACGAGTGAAACGGTACATAGCTACCACAGTTCTGTTATGGTGTTATTTTACCACAAGTTAGCAGCACAGCCTTTACCTCCGCCCTTGATCTGATCTGACAGAATGAAAAGAGCTGTTCACAAACCATTCACATATTCACAGACAGGTCTCACAAGTGTACTTGAAAAAATGTGCTATAATCAATGCCATGCACTTCCACATGTCAACCATGAGATGAAAGTAAATCTGAAGGCTGCCAATATATTTATGTACATCTCTTTGCCCATCCACTGTGATGTGTTGTTCTGCTGTCTTATATCTTCTTCATCTGCAGCAAATAGAGCTTGAAACCAGTATTTTCATAAAAACAGAGCATCTAGGAAAGGCTGCCTATTCACGCAGGCTGATTGAAGCATGAGTTTGTTGGTCACAGTTTATTGTGAAACACAAGGAGGGACCACTTGAATCTCAAGTAAAAATAGCAGTATTAAAAAGCAACTTATGTCTTACATTTTTTTTGATGTTTTGCTTTCCAAATGTCATGAAACATAATCAGAAATATCTTGCTTATTTTTTATGTTTCATCAAGTGAGATCTCAGTTGACTGACTGAGATGAAGTTGGAAATCAACAGAAGGCTATGACAATGTATTTGTTCAGGTGTTTTCAGTCAGTTTGTTCAAGTTCAGCATTATTGTTATTCTTTTCAAAGGATCCATTCTAACATGGCAACACTTGTTCAAGAGGGAATCAGCAGAAAGTTTTCCTAAGAGAGGATGATTTTTTAATATATATTTTTAAAGAGAATCCTATCTGTCAAACTTTGCTTTTCAGTCCTTGAAAATCCAGCCAGCATGTTTCTAGTATTCAAGTGCCACATTCCAGAAACAGAATCACATCCAAAGCCCGTATTTCCTTAAGTGGAGCTCTCTGTAATAAAGTGTTCCCTCAAAACTTGCTAGCAAGCCTTTCTAAACTGTAGCTGTCCCAACAAAGACTGACATGAGAACAAATGATACAAGTGTATGAGAACCAAACACTAGTCCTGGGGTCAGTCTTGCCATCAGTTGTGTCTTGTACTTGATTCTAGTTTAGTACATGAAGTTGTTCTATGGTTGGACCTCAGCTTCCACACCTGAAAAGTGGATGCAGTACATTTTGCTGCATTTTTCATAGTGTTTAATGAGATCGGTGAACTCAAATATGGACCATGCCTGGACAGGTATCACTGAATTTTCTTGCTGGAGTCATGATACACACCTTGGCCTCATGTCACTATAGCAGCTTCTGTGTGCTGTGGGAAGACTAGTGACGTGGGGCCACTGCTGAAACTCCTTCAGCTGCTGTTTTCACCTCTTTGCACATTTGGCCTTCCTGAGAAGCCTAATGCCATCATTGTCACAGTGCCCCTTTTCAATGTTGCAAATCCCAGTGTCTCCACTAATGCACTGTAGATGATAAAACAGACATATCTGTGAAATGAGGGGTGAAATGAAGGGTAAACTGTCAGAAAGCATACAAAATATAATTGCAATGCAATGACTCTCTCACCATTAAATAATAAAGAATAAAATTGTCTAGTAATGCATTTCTTTGTATTTATGTGAATTGTCTGTAAAATATTGGAATAGTAGACCTCGTGAATGAATACTGAGAAATTTGGACTGCTCTCTTTGTTAGAGCTTCCTTCCTGCAACAGTCCTAAAAATGTAATTGTAATGGAAATTGTTTCTATTAGGAACATAATAGGCCAGGTGAAAGGAATGGGTAATAGTTCAAAATAACACACAAGGGTATTGGAAATCTTTGCTAGAAATGCAGCTTTTATGGGATATTAAAAAACCAAAATGGGCATTTTTACTATAACCAGCAAACAAATGGTTGCTGTGATGCCTTAAAATTCTTCAGATTTGTAGCATATAGATTTTTAATATAGCTGTATAGTTTCTAACACTTTGAAATAGCAGTTAACAGTTCCTAAAGCCCCTTTCTCACTCTTTGTATTGAATTCTCAAAATTCTTTAAATTTTGTTAATGTTCTTCTTAAGGAAAAAGATTTTAGCAAGGACATCTTGTTTGGGACATGTACCTAGAAGGACATGATAAGATATCATTGTGGTCCAAGCAATAGAAGGCCCAGAAACCTTGGAGAAGCTCCAAAGAAGGCATGTGATGCTGAAGATGATGATGATGAAGAAGAGTTCTTGAGACCTCCAACTCAGTTCCAGGGAGGTGTGCCAAGGGGCAGACTTGACGGAGGTTCTGGGCACGGACAATTCTTGGGTTGGATGCATCCATTATATATGAGAATTAATTAGTGTTATAAATTGGTTGGAGTTCAGTGCTGTATTGTGCACTTATGCATTTAGTGTAGCTTAAAGCACCTTAATTAAAGACCTGCTCTTTATTTTTGTCTAGAAAGTTGTTTTCTTCCATTTTAGGCATTAGCTGGACCCTTTGACAATAGTCTGGTGACACAATGCAATCATTTTTTTTTCATGTGTGACCTACAGGCAGCTCATTTGAGGAATTTAATATAAAACCACATTGTAGTAAATTGATATCATTTTTGTTGTGGTTCCTGAATAACTGTGTGTTATATGTGAATGTAAATGTATTTCTAGCCTGAATAAGACATAATTGATAATGAGCTGTTTTGTTATTTCTAATCTTGCTTGGGTTTTTTGTATCAAAATGGTTTTTCTGCCTCATTATTTGGATGGACAATGCCAGTTTATGCAGGGAAATATACATTTCTGTAATTTTCTTATATGGAATAAGTTTACTAGGTTCAGTGCAGATCATTTGCAAACAAAAGTAAAAGGGTAGAAAGACTGCATGCCTTTGCTAAGCCTGGAATGTGAGAGATTTTCAGGGTCTAATATGAGTCAGACAGGACAGAATAGACATAAGTCCCTTATTGAGTGTGTGCTAAACACAGGTCTTAGCCCATCATAGCTAGTCCCCCTTGCTGCAGCTCTCACTGTTTGTATGAGTTATAAGATACTGAACCAATTTAGAAAGTGATTCTTGTGATTGTAAGAAGTAATGATACAGCACTGTAGCATAGCAAGGCCCAATGTGAACCCTCAAGTGAGGGAAAGGTGGTTCTCTTTTCAAACAAAATCAGTTTTACTCAGTCATACTCTTGTACCACACATACACAAAGCCACAAGATGTGGATATTCAAGTCATGTCTTCAGCACGTGGACACCACATTGCACCCAGGTGGTCTGTCCAGGCTTTCTTGCTTGGAGGACAAGGTGATGGAAGCTTTTGAGTCCTCCTTGCTTCTTATGGGTGGCTCACAGCTTGGAAACTCTCACCTATATTTGTACACTGATTTTTGTCTGCCTGTATCAGTCTCTTATGGCTCCTACTCTGTTCAGTGTCTTCCGACCATCAATGCACTGAGTCTTTGTTTCAGAGTGCTTGTAGGCTGCGTTTGTTTTAGTACATCACTTGTTTCAGTCTGCTCTTCTTTGCCTTGGTGCTGGGTGCCCTGAGAAGATGCACATAAATAACTTTAACTTGGTATCTTGATGACCTTCCAATACATGTATCATCGGCACATGCCGTTCCCGTAAACCCTCTCCTGGAAGTTGTTCCTTCCAGTGCTTCCAAACCCAGATATTCCCAGTCATTCTCCATTCAAGTGATCTTAACATTTTTATGAGACATTATCATTCTGTCTGTCATGAAAGGTGCTCAGGATGCACTGCTCTGCAGTGGAGAATAGTGGCCATACTCGGGCTCATTCTCAACATAGGTATCAGCTGCAACATTCAAATTCACTCGAATGATAAGTGATTCATATTAAGAGAAAGAAAAACTCAGTAGTCAGATGCCCAGTTGCCTGTCTTAAGAATTTTCTCTTTCTAATTCAGCAATGGTATCACAGTCCTGGTAGTCAGCAATTAAGGACAGCAGGTAATAGGAATTAAACACTACTGGAGTGATGTCCTGAAGTTGTCTTTGTCACCCTAATAGAGGAGTTTTGTACAGCCTCACATGACTGTATCTCTTACCATACAGCTGACACAGTTTTTTCAGCTATTCTTTTGGACTGTGTCTTTGACTTGGACAAATTCTATTTTGATGTCATTTTGATTATTTGATTTCAGATGTTGGTTTGGACTGTACTTAAGCACCCTGAAGTATCAGGGAAGGGCAATGCTTGCAGTGTTTGTTGCTGTTGTTCCCCAGTAGCTGCTTTTTTGCAATTGCATCAAAATCATGACATTGTGTTCATGGGACCAATGGAAAAATCCAGAGATTATATAGAAACAGACATTTAAACATATCAATTTGTATCACCCTAAAATAAACATTTAAAGCAGAACATGAATGAATCATGTTCTACAGGTACCTGTTTGTCTCAACTGAGTGTGAAAAGAAAGATGCTAGCATAGCCGCAGCGTTTAACATTCCTGGGTTCATCTCTAACCTTTGGGCATCCTTTGAGACTGTCTGCAGAGAGAAGAAAAGGGGAAAAAATGGGAAAGAACATGCTCTCATAATATTCTAGAAAGATGAGGCACAAACTTATTTGCATAATCATTTGAGCATATATGTTTTGTGTTCTAAATGTTAAATTGCTCATAAGTGTTAACGTACTGGAACATAGCAGCTACAAAAAGAAAATAATTTCTTATTCATACAATACTCTACTTTTCCTCAGAGAGAAACTGATGTTTTTCCACCTGCACCTTTGATAAAGTGTAAAGCAACAGATTTATTTCTTTACTTATTACTGCAGTTTGAATTGCTAGGCATGTCAGGCCAATTCTGAGAAGGGCTTTTCCTGAAGGAAATTGTGCTCCTTCTAATATCTGATTACTCTGAATGTGTCAAGCACCATAACAAAAGCAGTGCTGGCCAGATCCTACTAATTCTTCTCATGCGGAGCTGACCTTTATCCCTTGAAAGGTGACATCAAAATCAATGTGTCTGCTTGGGAAGTAAAAGGCTCTTTAATGTGAATCACAGTGTCACTGTTCAGATTGAGATTATTATGTTGATTAAACATCTTCATTAAGTTTTTCATTAAACGCACACACTTATCTCTGGGTAAGGACAACATCGGTTGTCTCACAGTAGGAGAACCTTTGAGATGCAATAGTGATTGAAACTAACTATACCTTCCAGTCTCATTTGCTGGCCCTTGAGAAGGAACTTGTTGCAATGCTACACAGGAGTTATTTTTTTCCCTTGTCTTGGTCAGAACACTGCCTCTGGTCCACTGAAATGCTGAAGCCAAGTCTCTTAAGTTCCACATGCAGCTCTTTTAGAAGGAAAGGTTTTGGATGTGTCTTTTCTGCTTGTATCTGAGCAACAATGTACCAAGACTACCAGCATTACAAAAGGTAGAAGTGTAGGATTTCAGAGGTAGCATTAAAAATTAAAGCAAATGAAAAAAACATTTAGAAGAGCAAGGGATATAAAAATCTTAGTAGCATTAGACCCTCATGTTCCTGCCAAAATTAATTGCTACCTCAGGTTTTCCTGCCATTGAGATAGTGGAGCCTGCTGCTATCATTGTCTTTCAATACAAATTTGCATTTCATTTCTGTTACACATTGCTAGGCTATTTCATTTGCCAAGATTTCACTTGCTATGAAACCAGTGCACTGACTTCTGTGCCAGTTACATCTCTGTCTGCTGTGCAGTGTAGCTATAGGGAATGGGTAATGTAGTGTCACCACTATTTTATGAGCAGGTAAATTCCCAGGCATTTGGCATGAAAAGGATTTGGGATCAGATACGTACCATAGCTATGATACAGTAACCAAGATGAACTACCACAGTTTCCATTTTTATTCTGGAAAAAAACTTATTTTAGCTATTTCCTTTTCTTGGCTGGGAAAATACTCCAGTGTATAATGAATGGATTACAACATGCTTAACATTTCAAGGGGAATGCAGAAATTAGGCTGTGAAATAGCAATCTCCATGTAAAGTTTCATTTCAGAGTTTTTAATTAAACCCCAATGAAAATTTTTGGTGACTGGTCATCATACTTTCATCAGTCATAGAATCATAGAATGGTTTCGTTTGGAAGGGACCTTAAAGATCATCCAGTTTTAACCCCTGTGCTAAGAGCAAGGACACCTTGCACTAGATGTGGTTGCTCAAAGCCTCATCCAACCTGGCCTTGAACACTTCCAGGGATGGGGCAATCTGAACATGCATTTTCTTAGGTACAGTTAAGGTTTAATTAAGAGACCTGGCACTCTATACATTGTGTGCCTTAGCCTGGCTGTTTTCATGAGTTCCCAGATCCCATCATGACATTATTCTTACACTTTACGCTCCTTGGGGGTACCTGTTTGTGATACCAGTATGGCACACTACTGGAATAGCCTGTTTTAAAAACTTGTTAAAAACGTATGTATGGCTTGATCTCTGAGGAAAGAGGGAATGGTATACTGTTTGCTGTGAAATATCTGTCACCATAGTGAAGAAGGCATTCTCCTGTCAGCATTTGCAACTTCAAAGACCGTGTTGTGTACTTGAGTCCTACGTATTTTCTGCAGGAGTGCAAATTTTATAGTAATTGCAGAAGCTGCCTGACATATTTTTATGCATCCCAAATCAAATGTTTATTTGTAAAAGTCCCTAAATAGTGTTATAATGATGTGAGTTCCAATTATTCAATTTCTCAAATGATCTAGGTAACCAGAATCTCTAGGCAGGCTGCTGTATATAACCAAGATGTATCTTTCTGTCTGACTTGCATTTGTCTGATGTATATCTCTGTCTTTGCCAGGCTATTTTATAAAAGTACGGTTGTTGTTAGGATTACTTCAAGTTTGAAAATAAACCTTTGCTTCTGTTTCCAATGGAATACAAAAATTTTGCATAAAAAATAAGCCTGAAGGCAGAAGTTACAATCTGTACATATGAATTTAGAAAGCAGTTATACAAGCTCAGGTGAATTTACTTTAACTAACAGTACCAATAGAGTGTTTGACATTATTATCTGGTGGAACTTTATCAGTAGAGAATTGCATTAATTTTCACACTACCTCATTCCTTTAGAACTTTTTGTCAATTTCAAGGCTGGTTGGGGAAGTTTTTCCATTATTTTTTACTTATCTTCAAGTAAGGTGCAATGCCCTGTTTTAGATAGTAACATGGGGGAAAAAAAAAAAAAGAGTCCCTAATTTGTATCCAGGAAGGCAAAAAGAAGCAGCATATCTTCTGTGCTGACATTAAAAATCATAACTGTTCTTTCTGGTATTACAGTGGTTTTCACCACCCCACAGGGGTTTTCATTCTGTCACTTTGGAATAAAAAAAGGTTTTTTCCATGTCTGACGGCAAACTTTGGTGAGCTCCCAATACATCAGTTTGGCTTCTGAAACAAAATTTCAAGAAGCAGCCCAATAAAAGTATTCAGATAGACTTAGAACCTGCATCCCCAGAGACATTTTAACCCATGATTTTTGCAAACTGCGGGATTTAAAATGTCTTGGCTTTGGATCCTCCGTTGGGCTTTGTTGGAACTTCAGCTTGTGTAGCATGTGGAAGGCGTTTGAAGGGGGTAAGCAAATTTGTCAGAGTGCAGTGGTAACAAGTCTGTATGGAGGTTTTGTTAAATTTTGTAACACTTGTAATTAAACAGGGCACTGAGCTTATTTCCAAGTCCTTGTTATTAAATTTGATTTGAGCAAGGCATGGTTGTTTGTGTGAACAGTGTTATGTGCCCCAGCTCAGAATTGCAATTATCCAGGAGGATGTTTGAGTTAGAAATCCGTGATGAGTGAAGAGGTTTGTCTTTTTGTCACATTTGCTCTCTGCGGGAGCCTGCCCTTCTCTTTGCAGCAGCATTCTTTTTCTCCGTCTGCTCCAAACTTATTTTCATTGAAATCAATACAAAATGTTGGCTTTGTTTGAACAGCACCAAAGTAAGGCCAAAGTTAAATCAGAAGAAATATTTCTTACAACTTCAAAATTGTTAGTAATTAAACTGTTGTTATATTTCATTTACATTTATGGGCCAGATGTTTACTTTTATTTAATCAGCAGTAGATAATATTATTAATGACTGAGACTTGGAATTAAGCCTTCCAGCAGTACTCAGAAATTAATCTACTTAAATTATTTTCAGTCAAAAATCAGTTTGTGTTCATTGATTCATATGGAAATAAATAGAAAAACAATTTATCCCAGAAAATTTTCCTTATATTCAGGTATTTTACTGTCTCTCAGTCTTTTTATTCCACCTTCATAAACTGTGCATGTGTTATGAATGCTGCTGTCCAGTGTTCAAAGTCCTAAACTGAGATCAGCTTGAAGAACCTGATATTAAAAATGAAGTTGCCCAACAATCTTGCCCAAGATTGTTAATTCTATCATTAAAATGTCATATGAGATATTTATTTAGCTATAAACTTCTGCTTGAACCACTGGCCTCTGTCCTGGCAGAAGAACTCCCAGTGAGACCCTATTGTACCCAGTGCTGACTGTATCTCTTCTTTTGCAAGGGTTAAGTCCTGTGCAAACGGACTTGCTGCCTGAAAAATCACAGTTCTGGTCTTCCAAAAAACTGAGTCCTACCAAATAACCTTTTTTTCCAAGGAAATGTCATTGCAACTGTTGGAAAAGCGATTCAGTGTTAAAGAAAGATGGAGCATGGTGAATTTTGCTAGAAGGGGCTCTGCGTTCCTGATTATCCAGCATGTAGCACAGCTCCAAAATAATATCATTGCTTCATTGTCTTTCCTTTGAAAATAAACGCGGAAATGCAAATGCAGTGTAATATGAGTTAAAATTACAACCCTCAATATACATCATCGATTTCCAACACATCCAAACAGAAGTTTCACAAAAAATTTCCAAGGTTCCTTAATAGGCAAACAAGGTTTTAGGCTCTTGTGTGTATCTACTGGTAATTCCTTAACTATCTCACTATCTCACCACAGCAGAGCAATTTGTTAGCTTTCTGATCAATAAATAAAGAGAGAAATTAAAATAAGATGCACCTTGTGTAAATATAAATAGACCCTTTAAGTAACTTTAAGCCATTAGTTTGTGTAAATCTTCCTCTGTCCTTTAGACAAAATAGTGTCATTGCCCTGTTCCAAGGGAGATGTGAAAAAGTTCTAATACTCCAAGCAGAATCTTTATTTTCATCTAAGCTTTGCTTCATGTCTCCTGTTTTAGTCAGCACCATTTGATTGCATAGAAACAAATGCTTTCTAGTCTTTCAGGTAGGAGGTCAAGAGTAACTTGATATATACGGTAGGTTAAATGATAGCCTAAATGATATAAAATGCAAAAGGCAATGCAAAACCAGTTACTTTTTTAATGAACTCAAATAGCTCATTTTGTTATGGTACAAGTTGAAGGATAAATACTTTCCTCACAATTCAGGGATGGAAATATAACTGCACAGGGTCAGAGTTCAGAGCTTTGGCACTGTCCTAGTGTGCTCAGGTTTTTCACTAGGTTCTTTTGAACAGGCAGAACCACTGATTGCAGCACCTTCCTTTCTATGCCACGACAAAACACAGAGGATTTATTTCATATGCACAGAGTGCCTTTAGTGAAATGCCCTGCAGAATAGTATTGAAGCTCTAGCACCCTGGTACTCAGACAAATGACTCCTGCCCTTTGTGGGCAAAGAATGTAAGCAGGGAAGTGTCCCATCCAGTAACAGGAGAGAGCAACACGCAACATACACATCCACTGATGTCAGGTAAGAGACATCAGATTTCATCAGAAGCCACAGCACCTTCTGCCAAGCTATTTGGGGTGTAGATGGCCTTCTGCTGCTGATCTGCTGCCCTGCCTCTAGAAGGTCTATGGATGTACAGATCAAAAGGGATGGCACTCATAATGTGGACTAGGGGTCAGTCACTTCAGAAAACTAACATAGGATACAGCAGTCCTGTGTACTATGCCTGAATATCCTGAAATATGAGCATTATAAACCAGATTAATGCCATATATTCCTCTTGAACACAGGAACATTGGCAATGTCAGGATACCAATCTGTGTTGCATCTTTTTGCTGAGTCATCAGATCAAGAAGTTGGATCAGTACCAGAAGCCCTGGTAGTGGCTGGGACCTTGCATCAAGAGCTCCAGGCATCTGTCTTTCTGTCATCATCTTCCATGAATTATGCATCTGAATCTCCCTGTGGAAGTCAAAGTGTTGACTTTAACCAAACACTTCCTGGTTAAGTAAAAGCAGCTCTTGGATTCTCCTTTATGTTTGAAATCCTCTCCTGAATTTTGCAGTTTGTTGGCTAGAAGGCACTGTCAGTCAGTGAGTGTTGTAGAGTACAGAAGTGATAGAGGTGACTTCACAGATGTATAGTTCAACCGCACCCTATCAGCTGGTTGTAGAGGAGCAAAAATACCTGATGGACAGAGTAAAGAAGGTAGAGCCAGGCTTTTCTCAGTGGTATCTAAATGAGAAAATGAGCATGAAGTGAAACACAGAAAATTCTGTTTTTTACCTGAATTTGAGGATATTTTTATTTGATGTGATGCTTACAGATCTTGTTCTAGATGAAGTGAACTATGCTTTTTATCTGATTTAATGAAAACTCGAGTGGGGACATACCCTGCAGTTCTCCAGAGGGCTCAAATTTCATCCCCCATTTCTACCAAAGGAACTATTGAAAATTTTCATTTTGTTTAATAGAACTAATCCCGATCTGTATCCGAATATGGAACAGATGTGGTTCACTCATGTCTGAAGAAATATTGCCTGAAGACAGATTGTAAGTTTGAGCCACAGCAGTGTCCTATTTATACATGCAATTATGTATTCTATTAATAATTTTATTCTTTGATAGTTGCATGTTCTGTACATACCCATTGACTTGAAAATCCAGTTAAACCTGATAATCACTTTGTCCTGTAGCTACTAGTAAAGAATAATGAGCAAAATTTAAACTTGTCATTCCACTGAGAAGTAGATCAACTAGCATCTGCTTCAGTGAGGAGGCAAAACACATCATTGATTAACAAAAGGTATGTTAAAATCCTGATTGTGTAAGACTGCCTATATCTTGAGCATCTTGTTTGGTTCCTCAGAACCTGTCAGAAAAGAACCTCATGTTGGATGAGGAACTGACTGAAGGGCTTCTCTGGTGTATGACAGAAATGAGACATTTTTTCATCTTCCACTCAGACCCTTTTTGGTATACAACTAAGAGCTTTCACACACAGGAATTCTGGGTTGCAGAACATGCACTAGGCCCCACCAGATCATAAGTTCAGCTGTTGGACACCAAAGCCTCATTTCAGCAAAGCAGTTAACTAGCATTTAAAAATGGTTGTTAAAACTAGGTTTGCACTTAGATTATGTGCTTAACAGGGCCTGAGTGTAGTGCATGTCAAAGAGATGTCAGGTCTCAACTGAATGGTGTTCAAAGCACAGAGTATGAGTGCAAACTTTGCCTTGTGGTATTGCAAAAATGTCCTTCAGACATTTTCAGCAGTATTTCTGCTTTGTTTTGTGGTCACGGAGGTAATGCAGTTTGGAGGGAAAGTAACTTTGTTCAGGTAAAATTCAGTGAAAAAAGGGAGAGTGTTTCCTGCAGACAAGGCGTGAGCACAGCACAAGTGAGAACAATTTCCTACTACCTGGAAGCTATATTGGTGGAAAACAGTCTCAAATATCTTCAGCAGAGATTTTCTAATACTCAGTGAGACCTTTATTTTGCTGTGGCATGAAATAAATCAGAGGGCTCTGTCAAATCTTTTCACTTTTCACTTCTCTTAAATAATGATATTATGCTTGCTGTCCTGAATGGAACTGAAGTAAGTCATATGTACTTGATTTTTATAATTGGCATTAGCTGAGTTTGAAAGTGGGTCATGAGGGACAAGGGTCACAGTGGACAATTTGTCTTTTTCCTTGTGATATAGGTGTCAAACTTATGAGTCAACATCTGGATTCCTCTGAGAAAAGTGAGACCAAGAAAAGAGCAGGGTTCAAGATCTGTCCATTAGCTAGAGTGACATTGGAGTGTTGTACCAGAAGATGGTTTTACTGGACATAGATGAGATCACACGAGAAGAAAATGGTATAAAACCATATTATGTGATTTAGGAAATTAGTTCATTAATTGATTTTGTACCACTATTCTAAATCAAATGTCAAATAAGAACGCTAATCTAATAGAATTACTCAGTGTAGATGAATGGTTGGGCAATAGTTTACTTAAAATTTCAAGGAGCAACTGTTGGTGCATCATAGGAACAGCATGATTTTTCACATGCTGTCCCCACTACTATCAACATGGTTACAGGAGATTGATGAAGTAATGACTGCCATAATTAAAATACTTCAAAACAGCAAAATCCATAAATTTACCCACTGCCGTTGAACACTCCCCATATTTTGATGGCATTGGAGTAAAAGCGGAGTTTCAGGCATTCAGGACTGCCACAAACCACCAAAAGTGAAAGTTTGTTATACTAGTTGCATAACTTAAAAAATGCATAAAGGTATTCAGCAACCTGTACCATTCCCATGTCCAGCAGGTCCTCTGCCTGTTTGGCAAAGGGATTCCTTTTAAAGTGCTTCTTCCAGAACTCAAAGTAGGGTTTGGGGAGTTGTTCATTTGCTTGTTTGTTTTTGGTTGGGTTGGTTTGGGGTTTGGTTTTGGTTTCAGTTTATTTTTTAACTGTTTTCAAAGGGTTTGTGGGATTCCTGATTGCAACTGAACCTGGATTACCAGCTCCATTCATTAAGAGGCAAAGTAAAGCAGAATGATTCTGGCATGGTGTGATCCCTGGGGCAGAAATGTGTAACCAAAGCTCCATAAAACTAGCCTAATTCTATTAAAAAGGGCTGAGGATTTTGCAGGCATAATACAGCCAGCTAGACAGGATGTAAAGTTTTGAGATGAATTCCACGTGTGTTTTACTGAATCAATATGGAAAGCAATTAGCACAATATTCACTAAAAGTAAACTAAATTAATGTTGTACCAGATTTTCCATTTTCCTGTGCTGTGGAACTCTGCTATCATTGTAGGACTGCACTATGACCATATTTAAAGAAGGTGGGAATAATATCTTCTGGAAAAAAATGCAGGGGGAGAAGGAAGTAAAGGATAGTTGGAACATGCTAACTACAGGGAAGGGAACTATGACTACAAGGTCTAGAAGAAGAAGTTTTAGGACACGCAGCCATGGAATAGCAAGTTCTGCTACTTGTGTCCTTGCTGTGAACTGTACTCTTAAAAAAGAAGAGTAAAGATCACAGCTGAAATATCAGCTTATTTAGCAAGACTCATTCTACAGAAAGATTGCTTTTGTAGAACTCTCCATTCCTTCCATCCCAGGTAAGACTATCCATTCACTATAAGTTCCAGGCTACAGAGCTACACAAACATACAACTTTATTTTCCAATGCAAATCCTGCTTCTGAGCTCCTTTGTTTTAGAGTGATGTCTTCCTCTATTAAAGCATTGCCTTTTCTTTTCCTTGTAGCTATGTGAAACACCTGCTCAAATGGGATCAATTAATGAGGCTACAAAATGAGCCTACATTGTTTTGCATGTACAAATAACAACTGAATTAATTTAAAAAACTCAATAATTAACATATGAAGGAAATTTTTATCTTAATAAAGTATTCAAATGATGCTTGCAGTCCACAAATGAAATACATGGGTTTACATTGCAGTTTTTGATCATCTATGTACAACGTGTGAGCTATATTGTAGGCAAAACCATTCTTCAACAAACCAGAGTTGGACCTCTCACTACCTTTCTGAAGGTGGCTATCTAAGTACAGTGTAGAAGACTCAAAATGCAGACATAATTAGAAATATTTTGACTGTTTGAGAAAAAATATTTTTTAGGTGCTTTTTAATTTGGTGGTGTCTGAAAAACATACCTCATATAAAGGTCAAGTGCTTCATCAGGATGAATACTTGGCAAGCTTTAGGCAAGAGCTCCAAGTTGCTTATAAGCAAATAAAAGCCTGAACTCTTTCCATCACCAGAAGGCCAATATCAACACAGAAGGGCAAAAAGCCTGAAGACATGATCTCTGCAGTTCTCATAAGAGCTAAGCTGTGTTAAATTCCCTACATCTTGAGATTTTGTATAGCTCTCCAGAAGCCTAGACACATACACATAGGCACACACGCACATTTGGATTCAGACAGACCGTCAGGATGTCAAGCAAGGTCAGCCCTAGCTGCTGATTAGAAGACTGCTGAGTTCTTTCCAAAGCCACTAGAAGTCTTTTCTGAATTTGGGGCTCATCCAAATATGCTTCTCTTTTTTCCTCTATCTGCTATATAAAGTACTTTCTATATGAAGGCCCTTTGTCTGGCAATGTAATTTATGGAAGAGACCATGTATTATTTTTCCACATGAAGCTTTAGATCATGGATGGATATTTGAAGTTATTAGCATCACAGAGAGTCTAAGGTTTCAGGTCTTTTAATTCATTGCCAGGGAAATAAATACTAAAGTTGGCAACCTGTGGTGTAACAGGAAAATCTTGCTCAGAATTACAGACTACTTCCAGGATTTTATTTTGAAAAGCCTTACAAATAGGCTGCTATATTGGAGGCATTTATTTTCTTGTTTAACTTTATCACTTGTGGTCCATATTATGCTTTGTCTCTGCAGCTGGATTTGACAGGACATTTTGGGGCAACCCTAAGCTTAGCTGTTACATAAGCGTCCAAATTCTAGCTCTATAGGCTAAACTGAAGAACAGCCTCCTGGCACCTGGATGGGTCTGGGATGTGCTCAGAAAGGAAAATTGACTCTGTATTTTCAGCTGACTCAATAGTTGGAGACTTGTCCTCAGTGACTTCAGCTGTCATTTTGGGGTTGGTTCTGAATTCTTTGGGTAATGGAGCCAGCAATTCATTTCAGCAGTGCTAGCAAATAAAACTCTACTAAAGGCAGCCTTCAGCCGGTGTATATCAAGATTTTACCAAAAGCAAACCTTGGCATAAGGAAGCTTTTAGGGTTAGTTTTGGCATCCTTAAAAAATACAACGTTATAGGTGATCATAACTGAGCTTTGACTGACTTGCTTGAGAATTGCAATGGCCCCAGAGACTTTCAGTCCTAACAATGGAGCACCTGAGAGCCAGACCATGCAATACTTTGCCCACTGCCTATCTCACTGGCCCTGGCTAACAAGATGCTTTGAAGCAGACCCTGGTCCCCACCAGTGCCATGTCAAGCACAAAATTAGGCTACACATTTTCTGTCTGACTAGAATATCACATAGAAATTAGAACAAAATCAGTTAAATTAACTTTCAAATAATCACAGTAATGTCAAGTGGGACAGTAACATTACCAAGAGACCAGGAAAGAAATCAGTGTAGCATTTAACAGGCTCTGAGGTGTTGCCATTAGTGACAACAAATCATTCCCAAGCTGTGTCATTTTCCTTTTCAAGGTGTATAGGTTAGCTTCCCAGTGCTATCTTGGTGCTCCATTCAACACATGTGATGGAAGAAGGATAAACCAGAGCTCACAGAAGGGCAATTCTGCTGCTTTGTGTCTGTATCACAACTTCTGCTGAAGGCAGTGAGAACGAACCTTGACACTTTGGAGGATCCAGCCCTGAGCTTACCCACAGCATAGTTGGCAGCAAAAGCAAGGTGTCAGTCTATAATCTGTGAGGGTAAGCCCAAATTCTCATTGTTGTCCTCAGATTGCAGGATAGGAAGAGATCTTCAATAAAGGTAGCTTAATACAGAGCTTCTCTAACTCCTCAAGAACTTATTCGTGATAACACTTCTCAGCAGAAAGATGCAAAGACCTACAGATCCAAAGTTTGTGCTCTGCTCTTCCTGGCTTGCAAGGCTGTGGTGTAAGGGCTTGTTTCTCCTTTGTACTGGGTTCTTCTTGCTTCACCATTTTTCCTTTCTTTGGAAACATTACATCCACTAGTGATCTGCAGAAAAGAAAGTTTTTTTTTATGGACCTGAGTATTTGGGTTCCAATAAAACATCTGTGGTAAGTGGTTGGCCATTCATAACCACATGTATTTAGGATCTGTTCAAGGTTGCTGAGAATCCCACAAGGCCTTATGATAATTCTTCTGTTTATTAATGTTTATGAGCAGAGAAAGAGGTCATCAGAGCTTGTGTTTGGATGGCTGACAGCTGATAACCCTGGAATGTCGTTGCTAATGTTGGTAGCAAGTAATGATCACCCTTTCAGTTCCAAGGCATATTCACAGGTTTCAGCCACCATCTAATTTAGCCATCTCCAGGTCTTGTTTTCTTGCAAGTAGATTGTGTCTCATCCGGACTCAGTTATCCATAACTCTGGGACACGTAGAAGAACGTGGGACTCCAGACTGCAAGCCTGGAAGGATGATTGGGACAAAGAACCAAGGCTTTTTATAAAATTTTCTAGGAATAAATGAGTGACTTAGAGCAGTAATGGCTTGTCTCACCATTCAGGTGATACCCATTCCCTCATCTGTATGCCTTGCTAATTTACAGATGAAAAGAGGAACCACAAAGAAAGCACTAACCTTCTCTCTGCAGGTCTTGGAAAAGATCCATTTTACCCTTTATTTTAACCTAAGCATATATGTGTCCACTGTGAACCTCACTTTCATGTATGTTAGTCTGGAAGTGTTCCACAGAATTTTTAGTGGCTAATAGCTACCTCTTGGTAAAATGTCAGTTCATAGTAACTTACCATACATAAATTGCCCTGTTGAACTTCTGAAAAAAGTGTATAATGCCATAGTGAGAAATGTCTAGATTTTGCCCTAATTGAAACTGGAAACTTAGACTGTTACATGCTATCTAACCCTTTATAATAATGGTGCCATAATTCCTGTCAGGGACAGCACAGTATCCAAGCACTACAGCTGTGATATTCGATTAATCTCTAGTAACTGATGCAGATAATCTTATTTTTACTTACTTACCTGTCTTATATCTGCATCAGTCATTACATTATTGTATCTTTGTTAATCTTTAGAACAGTTGTAAAAATAGTTTAAAATGCAGTGACAGCTTTGGTTCACTTTTCTATTTATTGTAGTGTAGGTGTGATACAGAAATATCACTGTTAGAGTAGACACAACAATTTAAGAGCATAGGTAAAGCAAGATTTACCAGCAGGTAAATAATTCTCTCAAATATACCAACTGATGTATCTCCTAAAGTTAGCCAAGGCCTCAGGCACACAGAGCTTCTCCAGAGACGGTCACACAAGGGTTTGCGTGTCCCCAAACTTGTCTCCCTCTTCTATGGCATTTAAAATACCCTGTTACATACAGCCCTTCAAGACTGACATTGACTCTGACTGCAAATCAAAATCAAGATTTCTATTCCATATTAGCAGAGCTGTTATAAAATTAGAACCAGACTCAAAAAAGGTAGTATTTCCACACAGGCTCATTTTTCTTGGGGCAGAATTTAAACCTACATCCAGCTGTAGCATGGTCTATTCTGCTGCCAAGTGAGAACAAAATGCTTTAAATATATGTCATGTGCATTTGTTTTAAAACAATATACTCACAGTTTTTCACATTTTATATGATCTATATAAAAACATTGACATAATAAGAAAGTATAATATTTTTCTTGGGTTTTTGCCCACCCCATAAAATACTCACTTGCTTTAAATAATTTATAGGAATGTATGGTTAGAAAAAAACAAAAATCAAAACAGTGGGAGTTTGTCTGAAGAAGGATTGAATGGAAAACTGAGAGGGAGTTGGCTGAAAAAAAATATTAAATAACTATTTTTCTCTCCAGTATGTGCGGCAGCTGAAAGAAAATTTTTTAACAAAACTCTTAATAAATGAAATCAAGGAAGTATTGATCAAAACAATTATTGATCCAAGAGGGAAGAATGTCATGAGTGAGGTTGCGTTCATCCAACTATATGAAGATGCTTCCAATGAGATACAGAAAGAATCTGGTAATTGGAAAAAGGACTACCCTTACATTCAACTTGTATCCTGCAGTTTTTCTTCCTTCTCCCTAACTCTTCATGTGTGCTTCCAAAGTCCATCCAGATTTGCCTTGTCATCATATTCTTGTTCCACTGTACTCAAGTAGTTGTTAAAGTATTTTTAAATACATAGGCAGTCATGTACTGTACATACAACCTAGGCTGTATGTACAGCACAGTCTGGATGCTGGTCCAGTTAAACTAATAAGGCAACCATGGATATGGCTTTTTCCTTAACTCTGAGTTTTGACTGAAGTTGTGTAGTATGTTTCCGTGTCTTTAGCAATGTTTATTTAGTTCTGCTCTTCACAATTCTCATTGTAAATTATACTAATGTTATTAATCTTAGCCACAAAGCTTATTTTGCAGGTGATGAGGACTGTGAAAACCTTTTCTATGTGTGTGTGTGTGTGTGTGAAATATATATATATATATACACACAAATATAGGGGGGAGGACAGGGGGAGAGACAGACTCATTCCAGATATCTGCTTTAATTTTACAGGCTATGCAAATGATTTAATCTGACATAAATGTATGAAACACCTTTGAAATCTTTGGTTTACTGCAGGGCAGTATTCATCCCAAATTTCTGGCTCTGTTCAAGCTGCAGTGTCTTCAAGATTCGATAATTGTATATTTGCTCTTCATACAAGTGCTGCTGCAAAGTCCTCCAAAAATTGCAAGCACTTTTGAAAAGACCTTTCGCAGCTGGACCTAAAAGGCTAAAATTATACTGTGCTACTATGTGACATACTAAACCACAGATTCACAGCGTAGCAAAATGGCAAGGAAGTGTTCTGCTGTTAGGAATGCTCAGTAACAAGCTAGGCATTCCTCCAGTGTGATTGCTTTCATCTGTCAAATGGTGTACCAGTGGCCAAAGCTGCTTCATTTAGTCCCATTATTCAAGCACTCTTAGAATAGCAGGAATGGTGGCTGTAGATTTTACTCCTCTGCTTCTTCTGCTTTGTTACACAGCTTTCTGCTTCTTTGTTCTATAGCTTGAAAATACTTAACTTTAACATGATACCATTTAGCAGGCATTTAGTACATTTTTTAAAATATTGCTGGTTTTATCTTGTTATCAATTACTGAAAGCAGAACTAGTAAATTCCTGAGTGTTCCTTCAGAAATATATGGTTTGTATGTAACATTAGTATTTCAAATCTGATTGTGAAAACTGAAAAAAATAAAGCCTTCAGCATCATATATGAACAATGTGATATGACAGCCATATCCTGGGCTAAATCAAAAGCAGTGTGGTGAGCAGATCGAGGTGAGTGGTTCTGCCCCTCTGCTGTGCTCTGGAAAGACCCCACCCAGAGTGCTGCATCCAGCTCTGGGGCCCCCAACGTGAGAAGGATGTGAACCTGTTGGTATGGGTCCAGAAGAATGACCAGAGGATCAGATGATCAGAGGGCTGAAACTGTCTCGTGCGAGGACAGGCTGAGAGAGCTGGGGGTGTTCAGCCTGGAGAAGACAAAGCTTCAAGCAGACTTCATTGTGGCCTTTCAATACTTAACAGGAGCTTACAAGAAAGATGGGGACAAACTTTTTTACCAGGGCCTGTAGTCACAAGACAAAGAACAATGGTTTCAAGCTGAAAGAGGGTAGATAGGAAGAATTATTTTGCTATGAGGGAGGTGAAGCCCTGGAACAGATTGCCCAGGAGTTTTGGATGCCCCACCACTGGAAGTGTTCAAAAGCAGGCTGGATGGGCTCTGATCAATCAGTCTAGTGTAAGGTTGAACCCATGGCAGGGGGATTGGAATTAAATGATCTTTAAAGGTCCTTTTCAACCCAGACCACTCTATGATACTTTGATGGGTGCTGAGACCCTGACTTAATTCTTATGTTTCTTCAATTCAGTGTTTCCTATCATTTTGTTACAGTGATATTGTTTTAAGAGTGTATTCTTTGAGTAGTGATAGAAGACAATAAACTCATTTTCACTGTGTGATCTACTCTGTTCTGCTATATGGCTCGAGTATGCATATGTTGTTGCTTCTTTCACTGCAAAAGCACCAAAGTCAGTTTTCTTTTAATTTCAGTTCCACAACAGCTTTAACTCGGGTCTTTAAGTTGAGGCAGGTGTGCTGTTGTTATTCACCATCTCTTCCAAGCCAAGTATTTCTAAACCCCTGTCCTTTTACCACTGTTTGTATCACCAGAGCCTGTGGTGCAGAGGCATAAAACCTTGTCCCTCAGGCACTATCTCTGGCTGAAACAGAATGATTTAACAAAATTCAGAGAAGTGCAGCAAGCTACAGAGCCCTGTAGACGCCAAACTCCTGAAGTGCTTGATATGCAACTCTTTCAATATTCCTGTTAACATTTTAGGCTTAAATTGCTCATACTTTACAACATTTGAAAAAGCTAAAAACTAAAGTTTTTGAAAGAAATTACACAATCTAGTTTGTGTAAATATTTCAAACTTTGTCTACAACAAATACCCTGAAATACTTTGCTAGTCTCTTCCTGAAATTTTCTTTGTTTTTATTTGCTTTTAAACTTCATAAAACCCCTTGACCAACAGCAAAGAAGGTGATTAGGGACTGCTTCCTAAGTACTGGAAAAGTAGTCAACTAATACGTGGTAGGAATCAGCCCTGATTAGCAGTCATTAGAGGATGCAGAAGTGCTATACCCACTCATACCTGTGTGTAATGCAGGTAGGATTTGTGCCAGTGTTCAGTCAGCTACCTCAGCTCCCCTCCTCAGTAGTGGAAACCTCCCAAGGGCCCTTCAACTGCAGTGCTCCTGGCAGGTGAAAGGAATCATCTCCTCTAACTCCTTTAATGATTTACTATCTTTTATTTCATAAAAAGTTCAGCCTTTTCTGAAGATCTTCTGGATAATTTGGCTTTAGAGTCCCAGGTAAATAATGCTCATTTAAAGCACATTTCATGGCTTTTTTTGTTCTTTCAAAGTATGCTTGTCTCTGTCGTATTACCCAGTCTAACAACCACCATCTTCAATTTTCTTTGTAGTGTATATGATTACATTGGCTGCTCAGATGTGTAGCGTGGGGGCTTTCAAAGTTTTATGATTAACTGAAGAATAGACACAGACAAGTTTGTAGCTGTTTTCTTTCTATTTTGTTCAGTTTGTTGGAAAGGATTTAGTTAAAGGGAAACCTAAGTTAAAATAGCCCCTTTTTATTGACTGGTCTTAAATGGAAAAATGAAGTACCAAGCATTGCAGCACCCATGTAATCCAAATGAATCGATAGAGTAGATTTATTTGGTAGTTTGGGCAGTGTAACTGTGTAATTGCCTATTTGCCATGGTTGATAGTTTCAGTTTGTTAACTCAGCAATACAAGACATAGTCCACTGTCTCCACCAGGCAAACTAATGGAAATTAATGGTGATCTGTTTGAATAAAAACTGAGTAGTCTTCACACAGCTTAGCATTTGGCTCTCCAAAACTATCAAAAGGAATGAGATAAGCAGCAAGTGTCCTAGATGCCTGCAATTTTAATGTTGTAATGCCTTTAGATGCCTGACACCTGAAATTAAAAAATGGAAATTTGTACTTCTCAGGAGATTTCTGTATGAAAACTTCAGGAAGGTTAAACAAAATATCAAGGAAATTTATAAAGGTAAGCCATAGGGATAACAAGAGTAGAAGAGCTAGATATGTCTTCCTATTTGCTTCATCTTCCTGGGTGCTTGACTAGAGGCTGTAGGGAGACCAATCTCCCTGCCTGGGACTGATGGTCACCAGTTTTCTGGCATATGAGAAAGAACTGAGCAGAGCTCACCATTTCCATTGGAAATGCCAGAAGATCCTGATGTCAGTTAATCCACTTGAAGATCATTCCAGGATAATGGCTAGAGAAAGTGCTAGGAAAATAGGAGTGGCTGGCTCTACTGCCCTCTCATGTGTTGGGGTTACACTCATGGCATTTCCTCTTCCTGACGGGGCTATAACTATAATGTTGCTCTGCATGGGACCTTGGATTGTAGAAGTGTGATGTACAGCTCATCCCTGGTCCAAAGCAGTAGCCTAAATTAGCAACCCAGGGCTAAAATATCACACTGGGAGTGAGGAGACAATTTTAATACTTGAAACTACCTGTGCATTTGGCTATGCAGACAGACCTGCAACCTCTTCCTTGGATCCAAATACCTTAAATTCTCAGGAGCAAGATCTGCTGGCTTGTCTATGTCTTGGTCAAATGTGTCTGCCCTGCATTACTCGGTCCATTATTAATGCAGGCAGAGCACATTGGTGCCCTTCTGTGCTGATGGGCCAGGCACTCCCCAAGAGGGTCTGCAATTCTTATCTAAGTAAGGTAATATAGAGACCTTGGGGTTGGAAGAACCCAGCTATTCATCCTGAGAAAGCTGCACGGGGTGGAAAGGAAGCCCTCTAAGGAACTTTCAGCCAAATGAGGAGGTTGCAAGTTTCAAAGTTTCCGAGTGTAATACACAGAATGAGAAAGAGATTTTTACATCACACTTCTGTACTTAATCACAATTCCTCAAAGTCTTATTTTGAAAACTGTTTTTAAAACCTTTTATTCCTCAAAACGTATGTCAGCACTATTGTGAAAGATGACATTGCAGGTTTATCAGAGCAGAATAATTAAAGGAGAAGTTTTTTCAGTTCTTCCTCCTAAGGGCCTTTCTTTCTTATCATTCCTTCAGAACTTGGAAGAGAAATGTTGCTCTATTGCCCTCTTTTGAATCTCCCCCCTCAAACCCTCCTTTCTGACTAAATTTGAGTCCCCTTGTTCACTTTGTGCAAATGGCTGTGGAGGAAGGATTGTCTCACCTTCTGGGTAACCCAATGGTAATTGTAACTGAAGCCCTGTTCAGCATAGTACTACACCTGTAGAGATCTGGAAAGAGACAAAAGAGATGTCATTACTAAGTAGGATGCTGTGTTCATCCTCATATAAGCTTCAGGACTAATTCCAAAGTGTCAATGATATTACTGTAATAGCTGAAGCAAGAGGAATAGCTTAGTACGTAATGAGGTATGCTACATTTGCGAAGAAAAGAAAGAACAATGTTCTAGTTTAAATAACAGAGAGGGATGTCATATGTAACTATTATAAGCAACAAAGGGTGAAGAATTAGTATAATCATGGAAAAGTACCCATGTGCTCATGATTAATCCCTAAGTTTGGGTATTCTAAAATTGAAATGCATGAAGCACACTGTATTGTCTTAACACCAAGTGAGGACATTGTTGGACTTTGGGATAAAGGCTAAATAATATAGGAATAAGAATCAACACAGCATCAAAAACCTGCTTGGAAACTTCAACAAATTAAACAAATTTTGGGGTCATTGTAAATTGCATGAGTCATATAAGCTCCAGGGATCCCAAGAACTATTAGTACATTATCTATAATTCCTGTTGTTTATTGTAATAAGCATCATCTCAGGAAAACCTCATACATACCTTGAAATATCTGAAAATACCTACTTAAAACAGCTTGAAGTATTGGGGTTTTTTCTCCATCTGTAATAGTAAAAAAAACATGTATCCTATTTAAAAATTTTGCAGCTGAAAACTAATTTTCTGATCTCTTCAGAGTGTGGCCCTATAGTAGAGCTGTGGAGGTAACAAAGTCAGGTAGTACCAAGCAGCCAGAAGAAGGTATGGAGAAATGCCTTCTGTGAGTACTGTCATGGAAGCCCATGTGTGGTTGAGTCATGGTGTGAGTGTACAACAGGGACCAGACTAATTTCTGATTTCTCCCTTTGTTCCTGAGCAGAACATCTCCAGTGTAACTATGCTCTCCATGAGGCTGCTCTAGCCTTCCTAGAGCTGCAAGCAGGCTGCCCATGGACAGTAGTGCCAGCTGGTGTAAAAAAGTGATAGTTCCAGCACAAAAGACCCAAAATCAGGGACACTTGAGTGTACTGCTTTGCACACCCCTGTTTGCCTGTCATGTCAGATGAACCTGGATTGCTGGAGATGGGGACAGAGTCATGGAGATGCTGATCTGTTTCTCTGTCCAGAAGCTGGCAGGGTCCATCTCTTGGGGTTTCCCTTTGTGGGTGTCTTTTTGCCTCCCTGTTGTTTCTGCCATGCCCATTGACCAATACTTTGCATCTGCATGTACCTTTTAATTTCAGTGAGATCATCTTCCTTGATCCAATACCGATGCTAACCCCAGTGTGCTGTAGTGTTACAAGCCAGTCTTGTGGTTAAAGTAGTCAGGGACTTTATAGTTTGATTGTTAAAATATTCTTGTTCAACAATTGTGGAAATTGTCACCACTGGAAAAAACTCTTGTGAAAGAGAAAGGAAAGAAAGGTGCTGGATTTTGTCTGGCATGTGAGCCACTCATGTGGTTAGAGCTGGCTAGAAGAAGAAAGACTAGAAATAACAAGACTATATAAGATTTAGCTTGGGAAATAGTTCTTACTCATTTACTCAAATGTAGCATCATATGGCACAGTCATCACAGTTAACAGAGGGGAAAATAATGTGTTAAATACAGATGGGTTTGTTTGGTTTTTGGGTTTTTGTTTTTTTGATTTTTTTTTTTTTTAATTAGGAGAGACAGGAGCAAGAAGCATTTTAAATAGGTCTTTCAGTACAGAATAACAAATGTTCACAAAATCTCATGAGGGTAAGATTAACCTGTATCTACAGCAGCAAGCCAACACAGTGCTGCCAGCACTGCCAGCACAAAGTGCAGGAAAAGCAGACATACCACAGGTACCTTCAAGTGATACTGATTTTGTTTATGCTTTCTAGGTCACAATATTGTGCCAATATCTGTGCCATTTGTGGAAGTGTTGTGTACTTTAAAGCTGTTGACAGTTTGTAAGGCAAAGTCCTTTGTTTGCCTACTTTATACCAAGTCTCCATAGACGCAGCAGAAGTGATGAGGTTAGCAAGAATAGAGACACCCACCAGACTGGCTTTACAGCACACTTCAGAGTGCTTTGCAGTACAGTGCATAGCTGCATGAATACTGTATTCATGCTTGTACATCTGCTCACTGCACGGCTGACCAAGAGCCATCGTTTCTATGCTCTTCATTAATCTTTCTTGGCAGTTTGAACCAATACACACTGCAGTGAATAACCTGGAGAATACACAGACAATTCCAGGCATTTTACTCTGATCTAGCTGTCCAATTTTTGCTTCAATTGAGTTGCCTACCACTGATGATCAAATGAAGATCAAAAATGCTGACTACATAATTGCATATTATTTCTGTGTAATTTACATGTTGCATTACCACTGGCACACCAGAATGGTTCTGGCAAGATTCAGGCAGTAATAAGGCTACTTCTTATTAGAAGCAAATCCTCTGAACCCTCTTTTCCATCACTTTGTGGGTTATGTAATCTCAGTGACACATGACTGTAACAATCCTGTTGGATCACATGTGCTGCACTGAAGTGGAGGTGCCACACTTTTATTGCATTTTAAGATTACAGATTTCTGCTTTTAGATGAGGGTAATATTTCTTTTCCCCTCAGGAAATGGGTGACATTCCAAACCATTTAAAGATGAGGAAAGCTGTTACTGTGCTGTTGCTAAGAAAAGTGTTACACAAATTATTGTGTTGTTCACTACATGTCAGAGAGACTAAGCATCCAAGTTGGTGTGCCTTTTTTCCAATAAATGTATGGGTTTCAGATGTGTAGGGTGCTCATAGGATTGTTTACCCAGTTAGAAAACACCTTATTCCTAGTTTTTAAGATGTCTGAAAAATGGTACGTGTGGGCCCACTGTGTTACTGTGGCTGAAGGTGATCTCAGCCACATGTTGTATGTTGCTCAGCCCATGCACCAGTGGTGGTCTGTGGGACATCAGAAGGCATGACATGTTTTGTCAAAAACTGTGGCTTGAAATGATGTGTTAATGCAAAAAGCTTTGCTTGCTTGAACTCCTACATGTGTGAAGCAATATTTTTCCCAGAAAGGCCAGGTGGGTGTTGATTTAAGAAAAAAGATGGAAAAGCACAAAAGCTGCCAATCCAGTTCCCTTCATGCCTGTGGAGTTGTGTCCATGCTCTACTCCCCCAGTACTTTGTGCTGAAGCGATCATTCTTGATGGCCTGAGGGTTACTCTGCTGTGTGTCTATATGGAAACCAGCTGAGCTAGATGCTTTAGAGAGCATGTAATCCCACAGTGTTGTTCCCAGTTTCTCTCTCTTTTCCTGCCCCACTTGCTTGTTCACCTAGCTAGAGGTTAGCCAATGTCTGCCCCATAAAATATACATTTTGAGCTGCCGTTACCCTTACCAGCAGACCGTACCTTTCTGGGTTTTGTAGGTCATGTTTGAAATATCCAGATTCTTCATAGATCTGCAGCCACATGTGTAGGGCAGAAGAAGCTGAATCAGGACAACTGAGGTAGCCTTACCTGGCAAAGATGCAGAGTTTAACCCAGATTTGCTGCTGGTGACACACTAACGTGGATCAGTATCCCACATCATCTGTACTTACCAATAGAGATCCACAGAGGAGACTAAACTAAAAGCCTACTGACCTCCAGCATGAGCACATGTAAGGCTGGGGGTGCACACAGACAAAGCACACAGAGAGTCCACTGTAAGTCTAAAAAGATGCTCCTATGCAAAGACAAGGAATTTGTCGTAACAGCTAAAGTCCAAGACTGCTTTTGTTTTCATTGTTTATTTCCCAGGAGGGTCAGCTTCAACGTGCCTGTCCAGGAAGACTCCACAATGAGAAAACCAACCCAGAGTTGCTTCTTACTGATCATCCTTCTAATTGTAAGTATGACAAAATAGAACTGCTCATGAGATCTGCCAAATTTAAACTTGTGGTGATGTTCAGAAAAATGAGTACTTAGTTGTATTTATTATAATGCACAGGTAAAGGAATGAGTTACCTTAGTGATAAATTTTAAAATAAGCTTAACAAAGTTTCTAAATAAGTTATCTCATAGAAGTTTGAACTTCAAATCATTGTCTCCTGGTGAGGCAGAACTGCAAGTCTGAAGAAGGTTATGTATATGACTTTTTATTTCTGTGTTTTACAGGCTACAGCATATCAGTGAGAGGGGAATTTAGGTATTGGAAACCTTCCTTAACATTGTTGTGTGAGACAAACTGACTTAAGTAATTATGGACTTTCACTGTTTATAGTTACTGTGCTATTGGGAAAGCAACTGAAAAGGAAAATGATAGTATAAAATTTAATTATTTAGTTCAAATGCCATTTTCAACTGTTTAATATTGATGTTACAGTTATTTCAATGTATGCAACATGGCTGAATAACTGTGGTTCTAAATATGTAGTAAATTCATTTCTGCCCAACTAAATACTTTTCATGTAAGCTCAATGCCTTTGCTGATCTCTACCTGTGAAACCTCACATTATTAGTGATTATTGTACAATTGTAGACATTACAGGTAGTCAGAAATGAAAATACTGCCCAGATCCTCAGTGACAGAACAATTAGAATGTGTCTTAATGATGCTATGGGGAACAACCAACTCACTACCTTGATGTGGTATGAGGTATGAGTAACTGAAGTGCTGGATGCCACGTTATTCTCCAACTAACTTTATCTCCCTGTGCCTGAAGAAAGCTTTCTTGTTGTTCTTGTGTTTTGTTTGTTAGCTCCGCATGCCCCTCGACTTTTTAGCTTCTCTTCTAACATCTCAATGTGAAATATTTCTGTGCATCTCTTCGTCAACTCCCATGCTATAGAAACAGGGCTGGGAGACATGTTGGGGAACGTTAGCGACTGATGTCCCTCGTTTGTTTATTGGGTTTTGTACCCCACAGAATCACAGAATATGCTGAGGTGGAAGGGACCCGCAAGGATCATTATGTCCAACTCCTGGCCCTACACAGGACTATCCCCAGGAGTCACACTACGTGCCTGAGAGTATCATCCAAACGCTTGTTGAACTCTGGCAGGCTTGGTGCTGTGACTGTTTCCCTGGGGACCCTGTTCCAGTGCCCAACCACCCTCTGGGAAAAGAACTACTTTGTAATATCCAGACTAAATGTTCCCTGACACAACTTCAGGCCATTCCCTCAGGTCCTGTCACTGGTCACCACAGAGCAGGGATCAGTCCCTGCCCCTCGTCCTCCCCTCACAAGGAAGTTGTAACTGCAATGAGGTCTCCCCTCAGTCTCCTCTTCTCCAGGCTGAACAGACCAAGTGACCTCAGCCACATCTCTTCTCTCAGCCTAGCATATCGTGCCTTAAGTGCTGTTTCCCACTAAAATTTATATGGATAAAAAGGAGGGAAGGAAAGTAATGTACTGTAAGAGAATGATGGGTAGAAGGAGGTAAAAAGAAAACAATTAAATGAGACCATGGAGAACCAAAGAGAACAGCAAAGAACACCTCACTTTGGTAAAAATATTGAATTCATAGTTCAGGATTAAGACCCTCCATCAAAGAAGAGCTGGAGAGCAGCAGAAAGCATGAATGATAATTAATACATTTCTACTAACTTGATCTTAAAAGAATTTGTCCAGAAGTCGTTAACGATTTGAGGAACTATCCCTTGTGCTTGACAGAAGTCTTCTACCTTGAGGAATATTGGAGTATTCTGGTATTTGTGGTTTGTGGCTGTTCTACATATCCTGCAAGGCTGCATGTACCAGTGCACTGTCTAGCAAATCACCCATGGTCAGAGATGTCTTTAACAAACAGCCTGAGAGAAACCAGCTTCCTTCTGGGTTTGAATCCTAGCTGACCTGCACAGCTTGACAGGGGCCTTGACATAAAACAGCAATTCTTCCTCTTAGAAGCCAATGCCAAAAGAAGAAACAGTTTCAGCTTATGTTTTTTCCTAGTCAAATGACAAGACTGTAAATACTCTGATAACTAAAATTGTCAACATCATTTCTGAGCAACTGAGTGCTTTAAACCACAGCATGGATTTGTAGGTCAACGCTGAAGGACTGGACTGATCCTTGCCCTGTTTTCTCCAGATCTTTTAAATCTCACACCCATGTAGCATGTGTGCAGCATTAGTTCTGTGCTCACTCTGCTGCACTCCAGGGCTAGGATTTCTTTAAAAAACTCTTCAGTGAAATCTGCATCCACTTCCTTTTAAGTATCTGTGCACCAGAGGGCTCTTCAACTTCTGATCTCAATGGATAACTTAAGCACAAATTTCCTTCATTTTCCCTCTTCCAATCTCTGTGTGCCTTCTTTCCCCACAGGAGTGGGCATAATGTGGTATACTTTGATATCTCTTAGATTAATTTATCTTTTGGTAGGGGAGAAGTCACAGTCATAGAAGTAGACCACGAACAAGCTCTGTTTCCTTGATGACGCTTACCAGAAGACTGCTCTTAGATCAAATATGAAAAATGTTTGGCACCCATCATTTTCTCTGATTTCACCACCTGTAGAAAACATTCATTTTTCACATTTTGTTTGTAATCGGTAATGAATAAAGGGTGCCTTTCTTTCTCTTCCAGAAAGACTCTTCCCACTCTGTTGGTTCTTCTACTCATTCCTTGGTTCCATGACCCATGAGACATGTTACCCACTGTCTGAGATTAAGGAAGATATAATAATTAAAGTGATTTGTGAACAGGGTAGAACTTCCATCCTTGTTCTTGACTCACCCCACAAACCATCCTCCAGTCTTTTTTCTTTGATGGCTTCGATCATTTTCTGTCATCATCCTCTCATCTGTGTCCTGCACTCCCAGTCAGTCACTGCTAGCTGTTGCAAAACAAAACAGCCTGTGGGGGTCCCTGTTTTCTCCTTTGGGCTCCAGGCCCTCTGTTTGTGCCATTTGTACAGCTGTAGGTGCCAGTTCCCCTGCAGTGATCACCACTAGCAAGTAGGGCATGCTTTTGCCTAAAATCTCTTTTCTTAGCTTAACTGTGATTCCCTAACACACTCTCAGTGCTGGAGCACTCCCTGTCAGATACACAGTGTTGGTGCATAGCAGAAGATTTCCTTGGATTCTTCTCATATCTCTCCTTGAATGTTTTGTCATAGACCCTAGTTACTTGATGTGCACAGACACTCCCTCCCCACCATCTCCTTAGACTTGTCACCAAAAGGTTTTGGTACCTTCTGATAGAAGCCATCTCTCTTTTGTATGTAATTTATTGCACAGAATAAATTGCACTTCTGTGTACAGGTCCATAATAACTTGCCTTTGCCAAGCAAAAACTGAAGCACCAGTAGTTCCAAAATCTAATTTAGAAGTAGAACTAACTCTTTATTGTCTTCCTCTGTGATGAATTCCCTTGCTTTTGGATGCACAGTAATGCATCACCAGATAGTCCTATACAATTCAAGGGAAATTTCATTAGAAAATTTAACTGTTCATTATGTCTTAGTTCACTTTATGTCTGATGCTCTCTAGTTTTTGGCAATTATTGAGAGCCACAGAATATGACTGAGATTTTTTCATCAAGTACCTGAGCCCCTGTGTGCTATAGCAATTAGTTTATCTCCTCAGTGCACATTTCTCTTCACAGAAAGATGGAGCCATCAGCACAGTGTGCCCAGCAGCATCAAACTGCACAGAATGAGGAAGAGGAAGCAAGTTTGGGTCTCTTTCCAGTGTGACCGATCAATTTTGCAGGACATTGAGAAAAGAGATTTTTATTCTCTGCATTATTTTGTCAAGTAAGAACTGTCATCTAGTGCCTACAAATGGCAGTTTGGTTTTAGTCTGGATATGCAGATTGATAGAATAGGTTTTCTCACATATTCTGATTTTGTCCTCAGCCATCCGCAAAATGCATGGTAAGGACTAAATGGAATCTGCGGCTGAAAGCCACACTATTTTCAATTAGGTCTGTTAGACCAAGATAGTATTTTAAAATAAAATCATTTTGAGTGAAAAACAAATTGTGCAAGTTCATTAAGTCCAAATTTGCAAATTGCTACCAAGCCTTAACCACAAAGCTATACAGAGTCGAGTACCTCTTTACATCTCCTGAAAGGCTTGTGAATAATTCCCATTCACAAAACATTGAAAATTAATTATGTGGAAAGTTAAGTGTAATTTCCAGTAACTGCACAAACTGGTGTTTTTTTGGAATGCAGTTGTGGTACAGTAAGTTCAAGTCTCCAGAACCAATTAGTAAAGCTCTTGCCACCGTGATGAGGAAGCCATTCATGGTGCACCTGTTTCATCTTCACATGGAATGGTGCAGCCATGTGCTCCCCTGGGCTCCTGCTACCTGCCCAGCTCAGCAGCTCTCACCACGAGTCTCTAAAAACCATGTCTGTGTAGGTACTGTAAGAGTAAGCCTTTTCCTGCTTAGACAGCATCTCTTCCAGCGTCTGGTCCAGAGCAGGTCCTACTCTCCAGTGAGCCAGAAGAGCTGCTGAAGATCTGCCACAGCGTCCTTCGTCTTGCTTCATCAGAGCCTTGTTTGCTGTCTGGCACCACTGAGAGCCCAGGGGCTTCCCCAGCCTTGGAAGATGAGATCCCCCTGGGTCTCATCGCCTGAGACCATGCCCTTGGAAGCTGTTGTCCTGAATGGGTATTTCTCTGTGTAACTATGGGTTGCTTCAAGCTGTAAGTGCACTCGCAAGTTCTGAAGCTGTTCTCACACAAGGAAGACTCTGGTAAGCAAGCTTCTGATATTTAAGGTGGTGAGAATTAGTGTGAGTACTTGAGACAAGCTGCTCACAGTTTCCTGAAAGAGGAATGCTGCATTCTGTTCTATTCGCCTAGTTTCAGGAGTGATCAGGACTTTTTGACTACATCTTTGCTTATCTAAAAAATAAGGCTCTTGCTATGCAGCTGATTGCCTTAAAGAGGCCTGTTGCAAGATGATGATCAGGGCTGCAAGCAAAAAACTATGAAGTATTCTGCAACCTTTCTTTAAGCTCGGCAGTTTGCATCAGGCTAAACTGTAAGTAAAGTTTCCTTACGATAGCAAATTCTGCAGCAATGGCAAAGATCTGTAAGACTTGTGAGTTGCTTTTCATTACAAATGCCTTGTCTTCATCTACTGTGAGTGATAATCTCGTGCTTGTTTAAACAGCTGCTAAAATCTGCCACGTTAGTTGTATGGGATCTCATCAAGTTAATTAGCATCCTGCTCCAATATCAGTAGAGTATGGGAAAATTCTAACATTTAGTGGTTAAGTAAAACATGTCATGTTGTCATATTTCCCCAAAGAAATTTCCTTCTGTTTCCTAACACGTTTGTGATGGATAGAAATGATTATGTTTACCGAGTACCATACACTAATGACCTTCCTAAGGCATCACAGTTTTTTTCTTCTCTGTCCTAACACTAGCAGCTGTGAAGAGTAGTTCAAACATAATTGAAGTATGAGAGGGGCTCTGCAACCAGTCTAAATCATGCTGAGCTCTTTCTTGAAGATGTGATGTATTGAAGAATGGCGACTACACATAGCAGTTCTAAAAGAATTGTACCAATTGAGCTATTGAGCTATTGAAATCAATAGCAAACAGTTAGAGCATCCAGAATTTGAACTAGATTTTGACTGGGCTCAACAAAAAATGTTTCTAAATTACTGTATTTAGTGGAAGGATGGAAAAAACAAAGGTTAAGAAAGCTAAAAATACCTTCTTTTCCTAAATGTAGTGTATAGTTACAGTTATGTCCTGCAAGCTGTTTGATGGCAAAATAAAAATATTTAGGAATGCTTGTTCATCAAGTCCAATATTTTGTGGGGGGAAAAGTGAAAGAACTTTATTTCTTGCTTTATCTGGATTCTCTCTTGCAGAAATGCGCACATCTTGCACAGGTTAATAGCAGTTGTCTTACAGAAATTGGGACACTGTGTATTCTTTCCTATATAGCCTAATAATGAAGCCAAATTGCTTTCTCTAGATTCCTTTATTAATTCTAGGTATAAAGTGAACTTCAGCATTCCCAGCATCCTGTTTTTACCTCCTTGTGATGATAATTTGTTTTCTTATAACAGTAATTTGTCACGTGGTGGCTTGGTGGTCGTATGTATGACGTCATTTACTTGGACTTTTAGGAGTGACATCATATGTACGGCTGCTAAACTGCTGCATGGGACATCACTTAAACAATTTTCTTCTGAAGAAATCATACCAATCATTTTCAGCCAATGAGCACATCAAGTTGTGAATTATTTATTTCTCTTTAATAAAGAACATTTATAAATTAATGAGGCATTTCTTTATTGTATCAACATCATTTATATTTCCATCTGAAGTAGCTGGTGGATGGATGGGAAGGCTTTTTTATGTTCATTAATGGACTCTGAACATTCAAAATTTGTTCAATATTGTGGGTAGTTTTCAAGATAAAATTATTTAATCTTGGCATTTTTGTGTTGAAAACATGTTTTAAATCTTGATTCCTAAAATACATAGATATACCAATTAAAACATAGTAGCAGAAGTGATTCCTAATCATTAATTCCATGAGAGCACATACAACGAACACAGACACACAGACCCATGGGACATTCCCAGCCTCTCCTGTTAACACGGAACACTAGAAGGTTTCCCTCCCATGTAGCCATGTCCAAGCTCCTACTACTTCTGATAGGAGAATAATGACCCAGAGATGTCTTTCTGCCCCATTTGCCCTTTTCTGACACCTATGATAAGGAGTGCAGGAAGACTAAAATGACTATTAATGTCTCACATCACAAACTGTCCTGAGACTTTTGATTGACTGAACTGCAGGAATATAAGGCTGGATCATCAGCGCACTGAACTGACTTTGGGAGGTCAGGCTTTAGATTTTGGGCCTAGAGTGGTGGTGGACATGTGATCCTCTTACACACGGTAGATAAAACAGCATTTCAAACAGGGATGTGCTTCTCAACCTCCAGCAAGCCACCAAATTAATATTTCATTAATCTGCTGAAATGGTAATCTAATTTTAAGGTAGAAGAAAATTGTTTTCAAGCTTCCAAGGTTGGCTTTTCAAATCTAGGCAAACAGAAATGAGGAACAGCAATCAGAGGGAAGAGCACATTTAAAGGGCATATCACAGATGAAGAATACCAGTGACATACCTATGTATGACCCCTTAATTTGATTTCACACAAAAGTTATTCAATTATGTTAAAAGTGCCTGGAAAGATTTTTGGGCAATTAATTCTGGAAATCTAAGTCCTTGTGCTTGGTTAAAAGGGAAAAAAAAAAAAAAAAAAAAAAAGAAAAAAAAACAGGAAAAAATCAATAAAAAGATCATTTTAGTGGCATCTATAAATCTAATATTGTTATTAAAATTTTTATCCAAAATTTCTTTACTTTTACTGTTGGCCATTAAGTGATTCCCACTGATGAAGTAAATCCCATTGAGCTTTAGTGACACAGTCTCATCCATGTTTTTAATCTCACTGAGTGAGTTCCTGGCCTGAATGTAGACAGTAGAAATTTTGCTGGTGATTTCAGCTGGGCCATGATTGCCTTGAACAGAGGCAGTAGAATGGGCCTCCTGGTCACATTGTTGAGCACTTTTAAATAATTTTGTGCACAATACAAGACATTTAGTCCATCTGCCACCACAGATACTCCCTGCCTCCAAGTATCAAAATATTCTTATTAATCTGTACTCCATAAGAGCTGACTTCTTCAGGAATTACACACAAGTTATGAATCGGACCTTTAAAAGTAAGGTGTCTTTGGTGTCTGAATTTTATCTTACCCCCCCAAAATCATCACCCCACATATGGATGTGTTTCCAAACTGGCCTGGAGTAAGAGAAATTGTCAAGAACAGAGGCAATGCTGCAGAAGTCCTCCTAGCTTCCTTTGATGATACTGTTATTCCTCTCTTGAATGAAAACAGCTTGGAATGGAGGTATTCAAAATAAGAATGAGGAAAATTAGTATGAAGTATCTATTAATCACTTCAGAGAAGCACCAGAGCCTGTGACAATACATGGATATGAAGGGCTAAGACTAAACTGAAAGTGTCGGAAGAACCTCATCTGCACTCTCCTAAACTACATGCTGCATTTAGGATATTGCTTGGCTGGTTTTTAAATGATTCTCCAGGACTCCAGCAATTCACGTTAATCTTTTTATAAGTAAGGGATCTGTGGTGTTTGGCTTCACTTCTGGATTTCCTGTTCTGACTTTCTAGATGCTTAATTTTTCACTTGCATGGCCAGATGAAACATTCCAAATGGTTTTATTGTCAAAGTATATCTTTGTGTGTGTGGGTATAGACACACATAAAATTTATATCCAATTATTTCTGCCAGAAAATCTTTTCCTTTTTATTTCTCCTGTTTTATTTCACGCACCTGTTTAAGTGCAACAAGATTAACTGCTTTCAGGTCCTCCACCTAGTAGCTCTATACAGTTGAAAATGTAAATGTTTGTGTCAGAAGGGATTATATTAAATTAAGAAAATATAATTAATTAGATATATGAGTATATATACTGACATGGTTTGGCACAGAAATATCAGGATGAAAGTAATGGCTTTTTTTTTTTCCAGCCAAGAGAAACACTGGGTTTTTGCTGTGTATTTTACCAAGGTGTTTTAGTGTGCAAATGGGGAAAAAAAAGTAATGTATTGATGTGATACAATTGCCTGTGATGTGCAATAAAAAAAGGGGGAACAAAAATGTAAGAAGTAAGCTGATACTTGGACTTTCAAACCTGTCATATTTTCAATTTGAACAACTACAAATTCTTGCTTAAAGATCTGTGTACTACCATTTTCTGCTATGAAGGCCAAGTTTGTGTGTTTAGAAGAGTTCTAGATTTTGAAGCAGCCCGTAAATGAGTCTGTATGTGTATGTGATGGCTTTAGTACTGTATAGTATAGGGTCATGCAAGGGAAGTGCCACAGCAATGTTGCCTTTGCTTGGGGAAGCAGAGGACCTAATCATTTCCTATCACGTTTATAAAGAGAAGTGTCCTGATACAGGACTGAGACAGAACAGAACTGACTAAAGATCCAGGCTCTCATTTGGGCTCACAGACCTGGGCTGTACCACAGAGAGATGAATGGATGGCAAAAAACCATAACTGACCTCTCTACCCAAGTTCTTTGCCTTCCAGAGTCAATGATCCTTCCCTTTAAACTGCAGGCAGTTCAGAATAGGAGAAGTCAGAAGATACCACTAGGTCGAAGAGGACCCTGTTATTCAGACTCAAATTTAGGGAGTCTGCTTAGGTACTTAATTAGGAGCTAAGGCCAGGTCTTGAGGTTTAAACTCTCTGCCCTGTGTTTCTATGACCTTAACAGTTAAAGAAGCTCAAAGCAGGTGACATAAAACATGAAATAATCAGTTTCATGGCCACAGCACTGAGGTTATTTTGTCTGCACTGTCAGGAGAATGATCGGCCCAAATGAGCAGAAATACATGGGTGTAATTTGGGAAGATGCAAAGTTCTTTTGCAGACACTAAACTAAATGAAACAGTTTTGAAGACTGTATCAAATATTTAATGGTCCTGTCTTTGCCAAGGAAAAGGGCTTGGTTAAAATCTTGCATTTTTAATGAGATACACTAATAAAATTCAGTGTTTACTTTGCAAGCAGTACAAGGTCCATCATAATGCTAAACATACATGCAAATAAAAGGCCTTTGAAGAATGCATAATAGAGATTTTTGGTCTTCACTTTTTTTTTTTTTAATAGTATCTTCTTTCTTTTTCAGTTCTACTAACAGTTTTTCCTTTCTGTACAGAGAATTGTTCCAAGTCTTTCTTCTACTGTAAATTATACTGATCCTACATTAGAGCCTGTAGTAACTGAAAATTCGGTCATACGACAGAAGATAATAGATTCACAGTTCAAATGTTACGAGAGAATGAACAGAGCTCCTCCATACAAGAAAAAAGGTAAAAAGGATGTTAAAAAAACTGTTTGTATTTTGCCATGCTTTGTTATAGAACTATAAAGAAACATCTTCTGTATACTAAACCATAGTCTTCCTCAGGGTGCAGTTTCCTTCCCACAAGCAGTAATCAAATTCACAATTACTTAGCATACTCCTAAGTGCAAAGAAATAAAAAAGCCTGGAAGGAGCCCAGGGAATGAACAGGGCTTCCTTCCTCTGCATTTCTGGCTCAGTGCTTTGCTGCTTGTGTCTCTCTTGTTCTTGCTCAGGGCATGGCATTCTCCAGAACGTCTCAGCAAGCTCGCACAAAGACCAGACTGTGAATGGGAATCTCTTAAATATAAATGTTGGTCCGTTTGCTTCACTCACTGTTTTGATTTTTTGCTGTTTGTGTATTGCTTGCTTGTTGTCATGCTCTGTACCAATATAGAAGTTCCAGGTATTCTATATTCAGCAGTAACACTATCAAAAAGAGGTTTATAAAGCACTAAGCACTCATCTTTACTGAGTATGAGGCATGCATGAAGGTTAATAAAAAGGGAAATAACAATAGTAGTGCTACAATTGCACAGTATAAAGCAGGATTTCTGGTTGGAACTGAGTGTTCTGGTCACTTTTTCTCACAGAAGATATAGAAGATATGAAGAGACTAGAGAAAAAAATCTCAGAGGACTTGGGGAGACATGCAAATAAAGAACAGAGATACTGAGGACATAATTTAAAGAGAAAAATATATGAAAAAAATACTAATAAAAACACTCAACCTAGTAGACGGGTTGGAGATACTGTGGGAATTTTTGTAATACAAAAACAAAGACATTTCTATAGCTCTTTATCCCAAAGGTTTTACTGAGCTCTGTAAGATTCAAACAATAATTAGATGTTAAGATATTCAGACTTTGATGCAGAAATGTTTGGGAATTAATGTAGAGATTGACATTGCTTAAAATAATTTTTAATTCAGGCCTATAACGAGGAAAACCCACAAGTAGTTAGACAAAGTTATGGGAGACAAAGCATGATGTTTCAGACATAAACAAGCCTTTTAGTTGCTGCATTTGTGGGGGAAATAACTTGTTTTCTTCTCAGAATACTCCTTTAGTCTCCAGCTCTATAAATATGTAATTTTTGCATCCATTGATAGTTCCACTGGATTCACCTTTTTTTTGCACCTAGCTTGTGCGATTAGTTGCAAAAGACTGTTTTTCCAGCATGAGCTGGGAATTCATTTGTATCATGACATAGCGTTCTCAAGGACTGTTGTCCGAGGAGGACAGCAGTGGCAGTTCCTGCATTCCTTCGACCAGCAGCTGCATTTAAGTGATGCCAATGGGGACTGTTTTGTTCATAGCAACAGGGACTTAATTAATTTATAATCCAGAATGAAGAGAGGGGATGACTAAGGAATGATACCATCACTACTGAAGTTGCATTTTCAACTGAAGAAATAACAAAATGAAGAGCTCAATCACATGGGAACACCTGACCACTCTTCCAGGGCAGCACAGTGTGTGTGTATACGTGTGTGTGTGTGTGTGTGTATATATATATATATGGATATATGGATATATTGTGTGCATGCATACATCCTGTTACTTACATTGAAAGCCACAGTCCACAGTGTATAGATTGATATGTGTGATGTTTTTGCTTTATCAAGCAAGGCAAAGGACTTAAAGCTAGAAATTCCCTCCAATCCCTTTCAGCACTGTCTTTCGAATACAAGCTCAAGTTGCAAATAATTTTTAGTCTTCTTTTTCTTTGGTATTACAAAAATACTCCTGAAAGTCTTTCAGGTACATTTCAAAGCTATGGAAGAATATGACAGTGCCCGAAGGAGAGATAACAAGCTGTTGATAGGGTGATTGGTTAATTAAGTGAACAAGTAGCATTAACATATTTAACTTGATAACAGGAAAATGTATGTGCATAAAATCTTAGCTAATGAAGAAAAAGTATAGGTAAAAATAGCATTCCTGAACAACATCTAGTTCGGAAAAAATTAATTTGGAAATTTTTATGCTTTCAATTTTTAATCCACAACTATTTTGACTTACAAACAGTTATTGGTGCAAATTTGAACAATTCAGGTAACTTCATATAGCCATTTTGCTTCAGTAAGAAAACTTGTCTGTGGATAGTTTTGAAAGCACCAGAAGCAATTAGGTGTCCATATTTTATTAACTTTCAGAGATACCTTCTACATTATTCTTCTAAAATAACCCTACATGGTCATAGCAGCCATTCTGACACTTCCTCAGGACCAGAGCAAAAAAGTCGAGATGTACTTTCTCATTCTATTTCCCTTAACCTGATGGTCATGATGATAAATATCTTTTCCCCACCACAAACTGATTTTAAATAGAAAATAACTAAGTATTTAATGTGTTTCTTGTATAAATCCACAAGGAATCATTTTACACATTACAGCAAGCAGTCTTACAGCACAGTTTCTGAGGAGCACCGTATGCAAATACATCTCTGTATTTGGGATCAAGAATGAGCTGCATTCTGCCTCTCTCGCATTGCTGCTGTTTGTAGGGCTGGGATAACTTGTAAGGGACACAGCCTTGACACCACTACCTTCCCAGAAGGGACATGACAAGGACAGGATCACAGCATGCCTACCTAGACAATATCAGCAGGCAGAGCCTGCCTGTTACAGATCAGTCTTGCACCTACTTCATTGGACCTGTAGTTTCATCGTGATCTCTGGTATTGAACAAGGCAACAGCGTCACAGGGACCTGTCTCTGCAAATGTTGCTTTTAGCTAGGATGTCCCCACAAGCCCTTCCTACTTTTACATTTCAAAGACCCTATTTTCAGACCTACTGAACATTAGAAGGTGAAATAAAAAGTGGATCTCTTAACAGGTCTTTGAGTATCACTGGTGTGCACGCTTACAGCTGGGAACAAAAGGAGAATCAAGAAGAGAAATTTGTAGTATCAGACCCTAATTCAAAGCTTGGTTCAATGGGATTTAAAATGTAACTGTCCGGTTAAATGAACACAGCTAACATCAGCTCAGTAAAAGAACAAGTACTTTGTAACACCTGAATGCCACTCTTAAGGATAACAATAACTAAGGATTTTATTACAAAAAGAAAACTTGATTGTCTGCAGGCAATAATATTTCTCAAGAGGCTAGAACAGAACAGTTCAGGAGTGACTGGGTGTTGAATTAACTCCTGAAATCCTCTTAAATGTCCAGGTCTGTTCTGCAACCGAACATGGGATGGCTGGTTGTGCTGGGATGATACACCTGCTGGAAGGATCACTGCTCAGAATTGCCCGGATTATTTTCCAGACTTTGATCCAACTGGTATAGTATTTCTTTTTGTCATTTTATCTTTCAAAAGATGGCTTCAGAACATTCATGCCATTGAGTGAATCCATGTTTGCAGTGGCGTTTTTGCAGCACTGAAATCTCAGGGAGTTTGGTTGAAATTGAAACATATCAAGATTTGGAGTTCCCTAATTTATATGTTTTCACTTGTAAAATATTTTGTATGTATTTATATTTATGTAAATATAATATAAACCATGGATTTATGAGACATAGTTTATAAAAATGTCAGCTCCTGAGTTATAATATCAAAATATTCTTAGCACCTCATTCTAAGTTTTTATAATGAAGAGAAAATGCTTATGTGCATGAAATATGTGTCAGCATATTCTTCGTTCAATTTTTATTGGAAAATATGATTTTATGGAAGAAGATAAGCAGAAATAACTTTCTTTCAGTCTCTGAGTTTCAGTTGTTAATTGAATTTTTCATACAAATGCTAGCAGCCATGCTGACTGATAGAAGGAATTCAAGTACCTTTAAAAGGAAAATGAAAGAAAAAGTCAAGGACAGAAGTACTGCAAAATAGATGGGAGGAAACATAAGGCAGAAGTTTTAACTCTGCAAAGAGTATGGTTTGAAGACAGACACAGTTGTGAGTTCCATTCTCAGGACATGTTGTTTATAAACGGTGCTTGATGCTACAGTGTGCTAAATTCCACACAGTCACAATGCACCAATTGCACTTAAAATCTGTGAAATTAAACATTTGGGAAGGAGGTCATATAAATCTAAAGTTTTCAACAAGTTTAAACCAAAATGTATGTGCTCAGCTGGAGATGAAGGAAACAGACCATTGCACAGCTGTAACTCAATTTCCCAGTACCATTAGCTAAAACTATTGATTTTCTTGAGCTTATTTAGAAAGAGAGGAGTTTCAAGGTTAGGTTGAATCTGGTGTGCATTTGGCTGAATCCCATTTGCAGTAGCAGCCAGATTGATCTGTATTTCTGTTCTTCATAAATGAAGCTGTCCATGATTAGAGAATTCACACAGCAAGTGGGACACTTCCAGTGTCAGACCCAGTCTGAGGGTATTCAAAACTGCATTCCATCTTTGATGAAGGAATGTCCTTCTTTCCAGTGGAAATATGCTTTGGACAGGACGGATTGAAGGAAATCTGCGTGCTCAGGAATTCTGTGCTTGGAAAGTGAGCTCATGTGACAGAGTGACTGTCTACTTCGTGTGAGAATACCCTGAGACCAGCCCCACAAATCTTTACAGCAGGTTACATCCCTGAGACAATGGGCACCAAATCACAAGGTCTTCTCTTTTGTGCCCTTTTTTTGCTTTCTGACACACAAGTCTTGACCTCTTTTCTATACGTTGTCATAGTTTTCAAAGAGGATTCTTGCAATAGGGTCATGCTCATGGCTTATCACTGGAGCACCTGGGGGGACACAGACTGAGGAGCTGAGACCCGCAACTGGAGAACTGCCTTTCACTTAGGTATCCGTGGACCAGTGCTTCAACTGTTAGACTATTTGCATATAACATTCCAAAAGAGCATTTTAAAAGAATTGCCCAAACTTGGTTCAATTCCCAGGCAGAAGTGCCCATGTTCAAAAGAGAGCTTAAGGCTCTGGATTCTGAGTTTGCACAAGCCTTTTCCTGCATGCATGTTAGAAGTGCCTCTTGAATGGGGTCTGTACCTTGTGCTTCAGCCCCCATTTTATTCATAATATCCTCCCCATAGGGCAACAGCCCTTTTTATGAATATGAAAGTTTACTACAAGGCTTCTGCTTTCCCTGCTTACATGGTTTTCATAGAAGAAAAAAAATGTGTGGTACTAACAGTCTTAGTTTATGTATATTCCATGCAGTGCTCAGTTTATACCTGCAGAGGTGGGTGTTGGGCAGCCCTGTGATCACAGAAATCTCCCCATGACTCAGGGTCCTCATCTCTCATGGATGGGGATGATTACAGAGCCACTCTCCTGCTCACTCCCAAGCCACCTATTGTCAGCTTTTCCACTTACCTGTTTTTCTCCAGTGACTTGTTCTGAACTAATTGTGCCACTACAACAGCACTGTTCAAAGTAACACTTGAAGCCATCCATGAAGAAGCATCTTACTCCACTTACTAATGCTTATTAATGCCAAAGCCTGTGGCCCATACAACTGACTGCAAATCACTCCTTAATGTACAGATCGCTGTTACAGTCTGGCCTGCAGTGTGTGCATACTGCAGTTACTCTTTCTGGCATGCTTTAAAAGTTGACATTGGGGAATTTTTTAGTATTCCTGTTCTCTGTACAGACCCATAGGAAGAAAAGCATCCTCCAGTAATTAATTTCCCACTGTTGTCTCTGCTGTCCTCTTAAAGAATGATACCTGTGGTCTTCTAGACCAGTATTTTCCTCTGGCACGTCTCTCTTCTCCTTGCCAGAACCTGTGTCATCGTCTTTGTCTGTATCCTAGTCAGTCAGCCCTGTTTCCCTGGCTTGGCAGCAGCCCAGCTTTTCCTGGTTGAGCCAGAGCTGCTTTCCTAGAATAGTTGTTGAGTAACCCAGCATGTGTTACAGCTGTGGCATCAGACCAGTAGGTAGTCAGCCTTTGCCTTACAGGTGGCTGGTTGTCATATGGGGACTTTACAAAGTAGGAGGGAGACTCAGGGAAATCAGAAATCAGAGGGGTGTCTACAAGTCTGTGAACTGCTAATGGAAGTGGCTGCCACATACAGGTGGCCAAAAGCAGACTGAGCTGCGCTGAGAAGTCTGTCAGGTTTTGTGTTGCAAGTCATTACTTCCTTTGGTAACTTATTCCTGTTTAAAAAAAAAAAAAAAAATACAGCTGGATTTTCCACTGAGAAACAGAAAATTCATCGTAAAGAATACCAGTTTCCCATGATGACTACTGTAATGACTGTCAGATTTCTTCTCCATTGAGTTTCTGATATGCAACCCCCTCAGCAAGTATTTAGGCATGCAAGTAACCCCACAGATTTCTGAAACAAGTATTTCATACTGTCCTGCTTTGGGCGGCGCCAAGATCTGCAGAACCACTGTGCATCAGCTCACTGATGGTTAATTCACTTTGTTAGAGGCCATGTACAGCTTTGAGTCCTGGAAAAAAATGGTGTCCTGCAACCATATTTTTGTGCTTTGATACTTATATCATTTGTAACTGGGAAACAGAAACATTATTGGCAGCATAGTAGCGTATCCTCCTCCCATCTGCACCTGTGGGTCCCGTATACCAGCTCTGTGCGTCTGATCCCCACCAACATTCAGCATTGGCACCAAGAGGAAATTGCTGGAGCATCTTAGAAAGTAAATAAGGTTCTGAAGAAAAGAACACAGAAACAAAATGAAGGGCAACATGCTCAGTGATCTGTTTTGTGTCTGACAACTTCATCTGCTACTAAGTGTAGTCCTTATTACACTGAACTTAGGTCTGTTCTTATTGCACAGGAATCTGTGTTCTGAACGAAACAATCTCCTTCTTGCAGTGCACAACATGGGCAGTGTGATAATGCATAAAAACAAATCAATTTGTCTGGAAAACAACAAGACCTACTGCTTTAATGCCAGTGACAGCAGGAAATTCATTGTTTCATGCACTCCTGGCTGTGAAGCTCTGAGCAGAGCTGTTTTATATGCCCCTATTCAGGCAACATATTTCTCTTCAATCATATTTTATATTCTTATTTTAGACAGGTTAATCTTTGGTGTAATTCCTCTGAAATGGTTCCAGGTCACCCTGAAATTGGTAGGAGTTGAGTTTTATGGCAATGCAGTATGTAATTCATGCTGGCAATATTCCTACTAATGAGAAAAAAAGGAAAATATATTGTGGATATAATGGTCCTCTAGCAAGGCAGGTTTCTCAGGGCAACAGGAGGAGCTGAGCACTGTCCTGTGCCATCTGTGGGCTGTTTGGTTTGTGGCAGGAGAGTGTTATACTGCCCACCTCACTGTCCCTGTACAGTGCATTTAGTTAGGATTAGTTTGGTGCAGTCACATAGCAGTGGAGTGGAATATGCAAGTTTTGTTGTGGCAGACATAACTTTTCATTTCACTTTCACTACCTCTACTCATTGGCAAAGAGTAGTGGCTAAGAGCAGAAGCCACCCCACTTTGTGAGACAAAACTGCATTTAGCAAAACTGCCCTCAGTTCTCCACTTGGTTGGCTTTCTGTCTTTAGTTTTCTTTTGTAAATTATTAGTCATAATTATTCATGAAGCTCCAGGAGCAGAGTTTCGAGAAGTCTAATTTGGAAACAGATCCATATGTATCCATAAGCAATTACTCAGATGATGATTAATGTGTTGTTACCTCTCACAGTCGAGGAACATGAAAGTACAGCCTGCTCTGACACTGGGAGAGCCCTTCTCTCACTGTCACAAAATGCAAATTTCGTGACTAACTAAAATAGACAGCTCTGGATTTCTGCTGGTCATATTTTCTTGTCTTGAAGTGATATAATTTAGATAATGATAAATAAGGTAAATCTGGACAACTCTTTGTTCAGTTGCTTCTTTTCTCCTTACCCTTCTGTGTATTTCTGTCCTGCTTCCTAGCAAGCTTGAGAGCTGTATTTTAAAAATCGATACTTCTCTCCACAGTGCACATTTTGACTCTTTTATACAGATTCTGATTCTGCTGACTGAGACATTCTGAGGACAGTGATAATTCTTCATTTATTAGGACATTGGAATTGAAGTTTTCTAGGTCCTATATTGCATTATATGAGATGATTTTTTCACTTATGAAAAAATTCCTTCCATATATTTTACTGAGAATATAAGTAAATTGGATGTGCTACATCAACTATTTCCTCATCTGCAAAAGTAAGCACTGCACAGGTCTATCCAAACAATGGCAAAGAACCCAATGTCCAGTATTTGCTGAGCAAGCACTGCAGCAGCAGATAACTTCTTTCTACTTCCAGCTTATAACTCAGCAATAAATAAAAGAATGGTGTTTTAACATGTGCTAGATATAGAGCTGGTCTAATTGTAAAAAGCCTGATTGATAGAGTTACCGTGTTCTTTCAGAATTATTAAGATATTTGTTACATATAAATGACTGAGGGGTTTTTATGAAAATATGATTCATAAAAGCACTATTGGTGGTGCAAACAATACACATGCAAAATCATTGCTACTGGACACTGTATAATAACTTGCAGTAGAACAGTGGTTGGGTTGCAGGCTCACAGCTTTGTTTCTATATAAAAAAATTGAGCAGTTTAAGTCACTGGGAATGACAGTCAGGAGGGTTTATACCCCAGTTCTGTATTCTGACATCAGAGCAAGAAATCGAGGGGGCATGGGTGCTTTCAGACTAGGATCAGTTTTTTTTTATTTGCCTTCAAGGAAAATTAAGAGACTAAAGGTTTGTCTCTAACTTACAGAGGCTACATAAAACTCTGTCAAAGTGCCTACCTAGGCACTGAAGTACAGAGATGATGGATGACATTGCCATAAATACTCTAGCATATTAACAAAAGCCATGCATTTTGCAGAGTTCTTGTGATAGTAGGTGCAATGTTTGCACATTGTGTTCCATGGGAGCATAACCATTAATCTTTTATCTGTGACTGAAAACTTTTTCCAGCTTTTGATAGTATCTGGCAGTGAGTACAAAGGGAATATTGCTACACAGGCAGGCTGAGATTATCTCCAAACCGCAGCGATGGACGGCCCAGATAACATGTACTGTTCCTCTTGGTATTGTTGATGCACGCATTGATTTTTAGTAAGTCCCCAAAATAATTATTTGAAACCCAGAATACTTTCAAAAATATGCTGTGTTCTGGAGGATTGTATTTTTATTTTTTTTTTACTGCAATGGCAGTATGTAAAGTGTATTTCTAGTCAGAGTAAGATAGCTCAGTCAATATGATCCTTTCCTTGCCCATATGATCAGTTTCTTTCTTTAGGTTGTATAGAGAGAACACAAATCTTCCAAATTAATAGAACCATTAATCATCAGATGAAGAAGCATAAGTTGGAATGTTGACCACAAAAAATGAAAATGTGTATGTTCAAATGTCAATTGTCTCTGTAAAAGTGTATTGACTGGAAATGCCAATGATCTAAGTATAAAGCCAATAAAATTATAGAGCTACAATAGGCAAAGGAAAGTCAAGTTAGACTTTTTAGACTATTTTAAAAGTCAGAGTTGAAAAACATTTTTCATAAATATCTGTGTCACTCTCTAAAAACACATCAGATAATTTTGGTTAATGATCTTTTCCTGCCTTTATTACTTGGGCAAACTTTCCAGTCACTCCCATCTGGCTAATGCTTGAGGGAAAGCCAAAGGAACTAGTCCAAAACTTGACAGGTGAATAGGAGTGACCATCTGCACCTCAGCATCCAGAGTTTGCCCAGCAGCAATGGGAATGTGGCGGGGGGGGGCACAGAGACAGGACACGTCTGCAGCTCCAGGCATCCCTCAGGTCTGTGAATGCTAAAGCCCAACTGTCCCCCCACCACAGGAAAAGGACATGCAGAGGAGCACGAGCCTGGACTGTGATCCATATGGCAGGGCTTTCAGGAAGGATGTCAGAGCCACCTGTGGCACAGGAGCCAGCACCAGACACCTGTGTAGAGGCCGAAGACACATCAGATTATTTAAACAGAAAACTCACCAGTCATTTTAAATTAAACTGGACACATGGGACCAACGCCAAAATGTTTGTGAGGCTGCTTGTCTCTGTGCCTGCATGCTCTGCAGACCCTGAGGAGAAGGAGCAGTGCTCCAGCTCTTTACATCAGGATTCTGCTGGCGTAAAGGCTGGGCAGGAGTCTTCCACCTCTCTGCAGCACCAGGCTGGGGCTCTCAGCATCTCCAGCACCCAGGCTCTGGTTTGTACGCTACTTGCTGCCTTTTATCTGCACAGTATTTTTAACTTATTATTACCTCTGATACTTGAAACCCTGCACACTTCCTTCAGGTCTGGCATCAGCACCTGAGGTTACTTTCTCTTCCATAAACAGCTTTCAACAGCCTCTTTCAATGGATTATTATCATGTAAATAATTGCATCTGAATGAAAGCTGAGATATGTACTCTAGTGCATTCATTAAAGGCCAGCTGAGACAGATAAACAACAAGCGTACCAACAGATAAATCTCAGAAAAAAGACCCAAAACAATAAACCAGCAAGATGGATATTAATTTCACAGGTTGAAAATCATTTGGATTTTGTTACACTGACATTTTATTTCCAAAGAAAGTAATTCTTTGTAATGGATTTTTAAATGTGTAATATGCATATGTTAAAATAAAAATGCTTTGCAATTTTTCATCAGAGAGGGCTTCAAAATATTGTGATGAAACTGGGAACTGGTTCCGCCATCCTGAGAGCAACAGAACTTGGTCCAATTACACCCTGTGCAACTCTTTCACCTCTGAAAAATTGAAGGTATGCTGAAGTTAAAGAGGCAGTGGTTGTTTGGCAATATTTTTGGGCTGGGCTAGCAGTAAGACATGAAAGAGACCAGAATAGCCCTATCCTTCAACTTTATTTGTTGCGCAAGGTTTGAATAGCATTGTTCTTGTGATTTTAACTTATTAAAATTATTTGGTGAGTGCTCAAACCTAAATATAGGTTTGCTATGGGGTGGATAATTAAGTAGCAATTCATGTGACAAGTTTTGCAGTACTTTTAAAGTGCATTTTTAATTCCTGTGTTTTTCCCTAGTTGTCCAACAGTTATAAGATGTTTTAGAATCTCGATTTTTCTTTCTGTAACAATAATATTCCAAGCTGTAGATATCTTCTCTGCAGGGCTGCTAATATTAATGTAAGTTAAAATTATTTTTCTTCAGCAAAGAATATCACCCTGTACTCAGTCTCTTTGAAAATAAATATTTATGAAGGTACCATTAATCTGGAAAAACCTACAAGCGTGAACACATTTGACAATGTCACTGTCACATTGAGACTATTTACAATAAGGAATTAATCATTTTCAACAATATTTCCAAAATCAAGTTGCTAAGCTGAAAGAGAAGAACTAAATATAAAAGCACCACCAAAAAAAAAAAAAATAAGGAGAGAGGAATCTGACAAAAGCTTAAAAAAATTAAATTAGGGAAGTTCATGAAAATAAACGTATTTCTCAAATGTGAGTGGAGCTCCAGGAAAATCTGATTACAGATTTGTGACAGAATAATTTGTGACTATTTGGAATCATGAAGGGAAAAGATTCAAGGAGTGATTTGATTTGGGATTTGTGCTGCAGGACTTTTTTTATGCAGCCAAAAAGCAGTATGTAGTTATTCTGAGTAATGATCCAAAGGGCCTTGGAAAAGTCTACTGGACTAGGCAGGGGGTGAATTCTAAAGGTTTTTGCAGCATGAGGAACCATCATGGTAAAATGGGGTTCACCTATGTGACAAGGAGAAAATAATAGTAACAATATGAGGTCACAGAGGTATTAAGTGGAAGGACCATAAAAATAAAATTTTTCCAGATGTTGGCACATGTAAGGAGGCAAAAAATGTATTTCTGTTACCTATTATTCATGCCTTCCAGAAGAATAATTTTGAACATCATTCAAGCAAAGAGCAGACAGAACACAAAGGAAAATTATACACATATCATGATTCCTCTGAAACGAAAAATGATGGAAAATGCAGAAAGTATTTATCTCCACAGACATGCCAAGTTGGACTATGACCTTTAATACAAATCTTAAAAAAAAACAGTAGTGTGCTTTATTTGTAGACTATTTCCACATACCTGTACATAATATAATTAATTGAGTAGGAAGTATTACTCTTAGAGAATTCTCTTTCCTCATGTGAAGAATTCTGGGGGGACAAAAAAGGACATTTAAGTTTTCTAAACTTCGGCTGAAAAATCTGAATAAACTAAAATTTGGTGAATCAATATGTTCTATGTCCTTTGTGTCAGAAGAGACATGACAGGTTGCTGGTTCAAGGAGTTCAGAAATTAGTAAAATAGTTCATTATTTGTCTGAAGTTAACTGAAAATACCAACATGCTATATTTTTGAGACAAATCACTTTAAAAAAAATTAAAAATTGTAGTCAGTTCTTAAAAATGCAATGTTAAACCATATGCTTTGTTAGCTGACAGTTTAGTCCATTATGATCTGTCATCATTGTTATATTTTAAAGCTTTTTTAAGAAGTTGCCACAATAAGTTTACATGGAGTAATCAAAAATGCAGTTCTGAGTCCCAGATATACAGTTGATTTAGCAGTTGCAAGCTGAAAGTTAGATAGATTGAACAATCAAGAGCCCTCCAGGGTGTACATAGACTTGCATGTAGCTGTCTGGAAACCTTTTCTGCTTCTGACTGTTTCAGGCTAAGGGTGGCATACAGGATAGGCAGAAAACCAATATTTTTGAACAGGTCATCTGTAAATTAAATTCAGGCTTTAAGACTATATCCATTTATTGTTGTGAAAAAACATAGCAACCATACAGTATGGAGTGGAAGAAATGTCACGTGCACACCTCTCCCACTACTCTGTATTCAGAAAGTTATCTCATCTTCTCTACCCTCTCTGGGATTGCTGGTGGTCTCAGAATAAGTTGTCAATCATTTGCACTCACCAGCAAGGTAGTGGTTAGCCTTGTGAAGGGAAACGAGGAGACCTAGGGTATTTACAGTTAATATGCGTAGTTCTCCATTGAACTCCATTGTTGAATGGTATTTACATTCAGATCATGTCACTTCTACATGGTCCGACCAGTGTAAATGTGACTTTGGTTTAGATCTGACTCAGGCCACCACCACCTAGGTTAATGAAAGCTGAAGCTTTTTCCAAAGTTGTAAAATGTCTGAAGACCAAACTATGTAAGAAGATGAGCACCTTTACTAAGAGGAACAGCTTCATTTTCTGAATTGTGTTCATATTTGTTCTCAAGTGAAAGCTTAAAATTACTTGGAAACACACACACACAAAAAAGTGAGTGACAAAACTTAGGGCTACAGAAAGCAATTAATCTAATGACAAAAAGGGAAAAATGCTTATGCATAGCAGAAGAAAAACTGATGTAGTAGAGCTGAAAAGAAAATAAACACAGAAGAGAAACTACAGCCCTTTTAGAGTCCTTCACTATTATCTGGAAGGCCTAAGTAACACCTGGAAACTTAGAAGTTTCTCTGCATCAGGTCACTGATGATTATGTTGAACAAAAACCCAGCCCTAGTAGGAGAGCTGAGGGCAGTTAACCACTGAATCCTCTCTAATAAGTGACCATTAAGCCTTTGATACCTGTTGTTTCAGTTGCTTTCAACCCATAAAAGCTTTCTACCAATCCTGCAGCAACCTATTTTCTTTAATAACTAATTTTGCATGTGCGTGAAAACTTGTCATGGGCGTATTGAAAATCTGAATGTATTATGTCTGCTGCACTCTCCTAGAGCTTGGGAAAGTTAGTGACACACAGTGAGCAGGGGTGTCACCAGTTACTTCAGTGTATCAGAAACAGATCAATACACCGTGTAGGAAACTATTATCTTTAGACCATGAGTCATGCAATTTAGTAGATTGATGATACATAGAATATATATCACTCACAACATATAGAAAAAGAATGCTTGAAAGAAAACTGCAATATGGAGGGTTTATTTTGTAGATTCTTCTTAATGAGAAAAAAAACCCAAGTGCCTGCAAATTGTTCATGTTTGCCTTTTCTTCTTTGTTAAATTGCAGATGGCGTTCATACTTTATTATATGGCGATTGTTGGCCATGCTTTGTCTATAACATCCTTGTTGATTTCCTTGGCAATTTTCTTCTATTTCAAGTAAGTGTTTCATACAGACCCTCTCTCTTTTTCCCCTGAGGGATCTCAAGTGATAACCAAAGAAAAGCTTGGAAGGGCACATGGCAGTGAGAAGCAGCTCTTCTGAGTGACTTTTTATATAATCCTGGTAACAAAGTCTGAGCACAGGGTCCTCTCTCCAATGGGACATCTGCCTGTGGTGTGTAGCCAAGATTGTGCTGTTGTGTTTGTCAAGACTGCTGTAAAAGTGCAACCCACAGCAAAATTGTATAACTGGGGATGCAGTAAGGCCTTTCATTTACCTGTTGTTTGTTGCTGCTTGAGGAGCATGTCCAGACCTTGTCAGGTGCAATGACTGCCCAGTGCCTTGAAGCCCCAAGCTCCTGTACAACAGGAATACCTCCCTCTGATTCTGAAGGACTGAGCTGTTGACCAAGTAGGTTCTTACAGGAGTCAGCCCTAACAGTGAGTCTGACACTAGTGTGCAGCCTGTCATCATCATTAAAAGAAAAAACAGTGATGTGCTCTATCAGAACTGTAAAGGAGACTAAACTGATCCTGAAAGCATTGAAGCTACTGTATGGCAGCCTAACTAGACTATTTAAAGCTTGTTCTTTAGTGAGCCTGTCTGCTGTCAATTACATGTCTGTGCCTCAAGTGTCAGACAGGAAGAGGTGTAAAAGATCAAGGTCCCATCACCACCACAAAGAGTAAGTCCAGGAAACATAATAAAACTAAATGGTTATACTAAGAGACTGTAAGATCACAAACTCAAAATAGGTGGATCCAAAATACAGGTTGTGAATTCTGGTAATTTCCAGAGAAGCAATTTGATGAGTACCTGTGATAACATGCCTTAATCAGATACAGAGATAGCTAGAAACTCTGCCCAGTGAACTGATGAATTCCCTTGCCGTCTAAGCAGATAAAGAGCACAAAACCGTGACCACGGTAATGCTTGGAGAAAACTGGGAAGAGCACAGAGTTTAATCTGGTTTGGAACCCTATACCCATACCTATATGGCTTGAGTTCTTTGAGAAAGTAAAGACAGGATCTGGTCAAATAAGCTGCCCTAAATGGACCATAAAGGTGATTCCTTGTGGCAAACGAGGCAGGGTCAGCCTGTCTGACTCACACTTAGCTCTGAGTCACGGACAACGCAAGATCCTGACGAGTCCCAGGCTGCGCTGAAAGACTAGTCTTTGCAGCAGCCTTCCAGACAGTAACACACCTCCTCCTCTCTTTCCTCCTCCACTTCTCCTTCCCCTTTCATGACTAATCCATGACACAAAGGTTACAGGAAGAAGTAGAGAAAGGAATTAAAACAAAAGGCCTCATAATGGGAGGACAAAGAGGAGACCAAACTACAATCATAAAAAAGTGAGAATGAAGCTGTATGGGATAGGCCTCATATTACCTTCAGCTGTTTTCTGTCATCTAGCTATGACAGCAATAGATTATTTGACCTTCAATAGAAGCGAAACTGTCAATCAGACAGTCAATCAGATAGCAAGAGATGTTTCAGGACTATATAATAGCTTTTGACTGTAGAAGCAGCAACAAACAGCTTGCAGGGATTGCTGTTTCCCTGGCATAGATTTATTTTCATTTCAGTTTTGGGCATCAAGATTCATAGTGATCTGGCATCACAGATGTTGCAGTACTTTCAGAAGGGAATACTGAATCAGTAGTGATGAGCATCACTAAGCAATACTAACTCATAACACGAGACAGAGTATTCATAAAATAGAGTGTCTAACAGCTACATGCATCATCACATTATTGCAATATTTCTGTAATTGCAAACTGAGACCCCACTGTTATTTGATAGAACACAAAAGAAAATAGAGACTCTTAGCTCCAAATCACTTCCAATTGAATTATTAAAACAAAGACATCTGTACAAAGACAGATGAGGAGCACAATAAGTCCAGATTTGCCAGAATAATAGATGGTGTGTTATGAATGCATCTGCAGTTAATTGTTGCCAAGGCTTTTAAAAGGAGTTGACGAAGGATAATCTGTGGAAATTTGTTGGGAGTTTTCCCCAGTTGTAAGGGAGAACATGGTACAAAGCATGAAAATAACTGGAAAACTAAACAAGGCAGTAGAAGGTGGACAATAAATGGCTGGGGGTAAAAATTGGTATTCTCAGTATTCATGAATGGGAAGAAATGACAGATTCACAATGCAGTTCTATGAAGAAAAGTCAAAATACCCTAGCTGTAGTAGAGAAGCAGAGATAGGAACTCAAAAGCAAGGGTGACTGGAAGTAGGTAAGAGAACCTATCTCTGTCAAAGGAGATATAGGAGACAGAATCAATGGGAAATAAAGGGAACCCATGGAAAACATAAGAGACTGAAATTTTAAAGAGATGATGGATAGAGGCACAGAGGCACAAAAAACTCAGAAGATTTAGGCATGGATAACTGGCTTAGTTATGCCCTCTCACATACTGATTAATGAAGCAGAGTAAGGAGCACACAGAAAGATGGTGGGGACAGTGCCAAGGAGCCTTCAAAAACACTACAAAGGAATGATTAAGAACAAGAAGAGGGCCAGGAAGAGGGCTAAGAGAAGTCGGAGAACAAAAATATTGCAGATGATTGTCAAAACCAACAGAAAAGATTAATCAATTAAGGGTTTGGTTCTCTTGCTGTGGACTGAGTCAGGCAGGTGCTAATGCCATTGTAATGGTAAACATGAAGGTCAAGTCAGAAAGTGAAGGTATGGAAACGTATGTTTAATGACCCAGATGTGTCTTTAATATGAAAGATGGAGTCAAGGAAAAAAGACAAGGAATACTGAGAGGAAGGTTGAAGAGAGTAAAACTAAGAGAGGAAGGCAGTCAGGGAAAGGATGTTGGAGACCAGACAAAGACAACATGCAGAGAAGGACAGTCCAATTTAATAGAGGAATAAGACTGCCAAAAGTCAAGCAGAGCAACGAGGAAGGACAGGAATGGGAGTGGAGACATGGACCTGGCCGAGATTATCACAAAAGATGGGCATGTTGTAGTGTCCCAAGAAAAGTGGAGTTACATAGCATGGGCAAAGTGCAGTGATAGAGAATGGGGAGAAAGACTTGGAATTGTATAAATACCACCAGAGTTTAGAAGCAGTAAAGGAACATCACACTAGATTTGTGATAGGGACAAGTATAGATGGAGTAAGTACAAGACCATCGTGTAGCAAAAAATAGCTCCAAAGAATACTGTTTTGCCCAATATCCTGCTCTACAGTGAACCAAACTGAAAATACACCTAACCCCATATCTGGTGCTCTACATTTCCCAACAGATGCTAATGAAGACTATAAAATCAGGGCAAGTGTAAAGAGATACTCTTTTTTCTAGCCTCCAGGACCTGCATCTCATGAACATCCTGAACCAAAGAAAGTGTCTTAGTAAACAAGGAGGTCAAGAAAAGTGCTGAATATTGTAGGGTGATGATAACCATAACCAGAAAGATGACCTAAAACTAAAGGAAGAATTCCATGCAATGACTCAGAAAATATCTGTAAAGATAATGAATAATAAGTAGCAGGTGACCAAGGAGCTAAAAAAACAAACAAACAAACAAAAAACCCACCACAAAACAAAACAAAAAACCCAAACAAACAAAAAACCACCCAAAAACCCCAAAACAAGCAAAATAAGCAGAAAAGGGTTCAGTTGGTTAGATTATCTCTCTGTTTTTAAAGAAAATGCATTCTATGTTGACCTGAACATAGAGAGCATCAGAAAATAACAGTGTGTGCTACATTCCAGACTGCAACAGACTCCTAGTTCTGAGTGGGAAGCTTGACTCAGCAAGGCAGCAATACTTCTTAGCTGTTTTTTACCTGGTGGTTTTGTCTCCTTGCTCTCAGTGATCACTGAATACAGGCACCACAACACTGTCTAACAGCTCTACAACTGCCTTTCTGCAATCACCCTCTGTCAGCCTGGAGCTGTGCTTTGGAGCACGGAGCACTGCAGGGGCCTTCTTCTCTGCCTCAGGGGTATCTGAGGGGGTGACGTGAGGATTTGGGCATGAATTAGAAAGGGACGTGTTTCAGGACTGAAATTCCAGTCATAAAATGGTTTCACAAGAATTCTGCAAACTTCTCCTGTGGAATTCTGCTACCCCAAATAGCATAAATCCTATCCTTTCCAAAATCAGTCATTTCAAAAGATTTCTGCTCCTTCTGAGCAAGAAAACGACCTCCTCTGGTTTGAGAGCTGAGCTGGTGTTAGAAACATGCAGGATATCAACCCAAATCCCCCTGTAATTTAAGGAGATTCCTGCTCAAATTTCCCATCCGGTCTCACCATTAATTCCTGAAGTAGAAAATAATTTTCATCTGAGTATTAGAGAAATTGAGTCTCCAGAGAACAGTTACTTATAAAGCAGTATTCTTGATGTTCATTACTTGTATCATGCGCATCTAATAATTCTCAGGGTTCTGCTTCACCACTTAATATCTTGATTACCATGTAATAAAGAAAGTCATCAAGGGCTGAGAACATAGCTGGATAGCTCTTTACAACATGTTCTAAAAAGCATGTGGTGCTAAACAGGTGTAAAAACAAACCCAAAAATTTGTCAGAGGTTATGGCTGCAATGCAAGCCATGTATTTTCCAATTATGCCTTGCCAAAAGGCATTCCTGAGACTATTGCCAGAAAGAGCTTGTTAAAGTGGCATCAGAAGAAAAATACTAATTTACAACATGTGCTACATATTTTTCAGGAGCCTCAGCTGTCAAAGGATAACACTGCATAAGAATTTGTTCTTTTCATATGTGCTGAACTCCATGTTTACAATTGCCCACCTCATTGCCGTTGTCCCTAACCCGGGCCTTGTAAAAAGGGATCCTGTAAGTACTGCATGACTCTTCTCCATCTTAACACTCAAGTAAAATCACTGTGGCCATGCCAAAACAAAGAATCCCCATTCATCAGTTAATGATAGCCATCTGGTAAAACACACATGGAGGGTGCACATTCTGAGATTTTCACCCAACCTTGCTCAGATCTTTCACCAAGTAATAAAAAATCTTTGAATCCAGTACAAGCCCCAGACTTGCTCCAGCCACTCCATCCATACAAATATCTCAGATCCCCACTGCTCTCACCACTAAGTACCTGATGTTTCCCAACAAAGCCCCTGAAGGGGCAGATGCTCTTAGTAACCACCTGTCCTTCCTCACAAGCACACATGCCGTGGAGGGACAGGATGGAGAGAGATATGGCTTCTTTCAAAATAACACACATAAAGATCTGTTTGGGTGTGGTTTTGAGGGGTGGTAAATCAAAACATTAGTTTCCTTCACTGCTCTGGAGGAGTAGTACAAATTGTGCCAGCCCCTCTGATGGTAAATATGTATGGCAGATCTCAGTCACCCAGTTCTATCTTGCTCCCTAACTCAGCAATCACATTGTGCTCACTGTCCTTACAGCAGCTGCAGCCAATGGGAAATTAATGCAAACACAGGAATCTCAAGTTTCATTTTAACACTGATCAGTTTGTCTTCTAATAGGGTCATTCAATTATGATTCAACCATTTATCTTCTTCTAATTTCATGAAAGCAATTAAACATTATCACCTGATATTATCTGATCATGTGTGTGTCTCTCAAATGTGTGGTGGTTAAGTAAGCTAATTGAAGCAGAAGATATATAGCCTAAAGAAAACATGGCCAGTCTCAGGGACCATCTGGAGATTAAAAAATTGAAAAGCAGAAGAATAATTTAAAAATCACACATTTTGTTTCTCCTCGTCGCATAGCATCATATGTACCTAGCTGGTGCAAGAGATGCAATGAAAATACTCTTGGTATTTGAAGATAAAAAGCTGGCAGATGATATCAGGCACATAAATTGAAGTAAAATCATTACCTCAGGGTTAAGAATGATACTTTCTGACAGCAGAAGTAGATTATCTGAAGTGCTTTAAACTAAAAGTTGAGGCTACTGGGAGGAATCTTATGCTCTAAGATTTCATTAAAAACTCTATCTAGTGCCTTTGGGCTAGATCTTTATTTGGAGTGAAATCCTGACACCAGTGAAGTCAATGACAAAGCTCTCAGAGGCTCCGGTAGAGTCATGTAGCCACAGAACAGGTACAGACGCACTGAGCATCACCTGATGAAAACCCCAACCTCCATTGCTATGGCAACAGATGGTGTAAAAGTGACATTAGTGGTTACCTTTGAAGGCCATGGAGCCCTGCAGTGGTGCAGAGGTTTATGTATGCAGTTAACTTTCAGGTCTCTGGTCAGAATAGGAAGAGAAGCCTTAGTGCTGAATATAGTCATGGAAATCACCCAAGCTCTGTCCTTTCCCTGGTATTAACAAATACAGCTGTGTCAGCAAACCTGGCTGCAGCTACTGCCTAAGCAGATGCTTTGATAAGCAAAACCCTTGTTTTGCAGTATCTTCTTCCAATCCAAATTTGCATGTCTTTGACTCAGCAGTGAAATACTGACTAGAGGCAAGATACAAAACTTGGGGCCAAAAGATCTGAGGTGTCTCGTTTTTGTTCTTCTGTCAAGTATAGGATGAGGGTACACTCTTGCCTCACATTCTAGATTTCCCTTCTTTAAAAAAATTATAAAAAAGAAGGAGGTGGAGTGACTTGTTAATAGATTCAAAGTCTCCCAACATTACTGGAAAGTGTATTCTGCTATTTTTGCAACATAACAAACTTGTAAATACATGATTGGGTAAAGAAAATGGACAGGAGCAAGTTTTTAAAGTGATGAAATTATATGAAATCTCCAAACAACTGTATGAAGACTTAAGAAATTTATGTTTAAAATGTTTTTAAAAAATCCTGTAATACTTTTAGTTTGATGACTATTAACAGAGCAAATGAAGGGGTTTTTCTATCCCTCCTGCACCCTCTGTTTTAATAAGCCTATGTGAAAATTATCCGCTTTTCACCTGTGCATCTTCTGAGCTTGACAGACTCACATGCGTGTGGCTCTCACCTTCAGTATGTACAGAAATAATGAAGTGTGTGGAAGGAATTTCAAACAATCACATCACTCTTGTAACAGGCATATGCAGAGTTTAGGTTGGTGGTATTTATTCTGCAAAATAATAAATGTGTTTCCACCCAATAGTTCCTGCTTTTTTTTTCTCCTGCCTAAAGTTTCACAATAGATTTTAAATACGCAATGCCATGGGAAAATACTTTCAGTGATACATAATTTATGAGGATATCAAAAAATCCATATAATTTTGAAAGAAGAAAGAAGGGTCTGTTAAATAACAAAGAGAAAAGTCAGGCAGAGCAAGAGAGGAAATTCTTCCTTAACACCAAGACACCAACATTCTCCCTGTGATCCAAACAGAAAAGATGTGAGACAATCCAAAGCATCATTTACATGAGAAGAGTCCATACTGCATCCTTACTCCCATGTAGTTTGCTGCACAGATTTAAATCCTTTGATGATCATTCTGCTCACATAAAATGGTAAGTCAAGCCACTCTTTTGGTAATCTTAATTTGCTTTTTTACTTTGTGTTTGCTGGTTATATAATTCTCTCTCTCTCTGTGTCAGATTTATTTGGATCTGAAATGATGGAGGAGAAAGATGTGAGCCCAGATGGCCATACAAGAAACAAAGAAGCAATGAACAAGGTTCAGGAACATTTAAAAATAAACAGGACACATGTATGAACGTTTATTTACATATACTGAAAAATTTTGTATGAGCTGATTTTGAATGTTGTATCTGAACCAGGAACTGCATTAACTACACTATTACTGGAACAGCTTTTATAGGAAGAGTTGTCCTCTGTCACCTTCTTAAATGAGACTGACACACGGTAGAAGGGTGATCTGTGAACAGCACGTTATATTATCCATTAAAGCCTTCAGAAATATAACTGAAATTTTTGCTGCTCTACTTTTCATTCTCTGTATTCCACAGCACTAGACATTTTAATACTCAGTACTGATGGGGGTAAAGGAAGATATAGCAAATGACTTAAGGGACAGCTTGCTAATGAGAAACTGTGCAATTGATTAGCTCTGTGGGCACCAGTATAAATATGTTTGTAGGTGGGACTAAGTTTGGTCACAAGTCACTAATGCCTCTGTAATTAGAACCTCTTTCACAAAAGCTTGAAGAGATCTTACTATATTTTTTCACTTTTCTGTTCTGGTGGAGATATCTGTTCTTTCTGCAGGTTCTTCTGTTTCCTCTTCATCTTTTATGTAGTAGTTTCACCCTTGGTTCTGGAATTGTGTGGTGTGAAAGTTTATGTTTCAATTGCAGTTTTGTAGGGGCCATAGCAAGGGCCAGTGCTCCATGGGTAGCTCCAATGAGCCCTGTGTGGGCTCTCATGAGTAACGACCAGCATCTGTTCAGGTATGCTCCGACATCACTGTTAAGTCCCATGTCATTGCCACACAGCTTCTTTGTGCCTTAATGTATAAATAGTCTATACACCCATTTACACGGTTACAGCAGCAAAGCTGGTAAGGAAGAACCCAAAGCAATTCCTGTTTTATTACAAGCAGCATAATTTCCTTTCCTCCTGGCAGTATCTGCAACTAACTCAGCTCTTGGACATGGGGGTTGAGAGGCTGGAGCTATTCTTCCCTCCTTGGGTAGATATAGGTATGTTTTAAATATCCTGAGCTAGTTTACTAGTCTAGCTGATGGTGCAGCATGAACTTTCTGTGCCCTTCACAACCATTTCCCTAAAATTGCTATCACTGTGGGCATAGGTGGGAGGACAAAGGGCACTTGATTATATATACTGCCCAAAACCCATCTCCTGGAGGAAACAAGCCTTCAGAAGACACCACCTTGGCTACTTCCCATTCAGCATTATTAGACCAAGAGAAGGAGGAGAGCAAAGACTGGTGTCCACTAACATTAAAGTCTTTGAAGCAAGGCCATGGTAGTAGCAATACTGAAAAATCTAGCATCCTTGTGGACACTAGAACACTATAAATAATATTGCCATTGACAAATTCAAGTGAAAACCATGAGTATAAAGTTTTCCTCCCTATCACAGTTACAGTAAAAGAGTAGAAATAAAACTGTATGGGCAGATAAGGAGTGTATAAAGGACACTTACTGTGATTTATGGGGTTCCAATGCTGGTGATTTCCCCTGTTCTCAGAAGAATAGAGAGGAATGAAAGTAAAAAAAAAAATAAAGATTTTCAGCATTTCAGGAACAGTGTCAATTTTAGGACTTTTAACCATATTTTACCAAATATTACCTTGTCTTGTTGCTTTCAGTTCCGTTGAAATCACTGGGTTGCACTGGTTAACAGTGCAATAATAGAGATGTAAATCAGAATCTCTTCCTGCATCCTAGGAAAGATCGAGTCTTCCCCTTCCCACAAGGTTCAGTGATATTAATGCAGACTAAGACATGTTGTGAATTCAGAACTAAACATATTCAAAGAATTCTCACAAATTTTTAGGCTGAAAGAATACCTGCATTCATTTTAAGACAGATCTTTTAATGTCTAAATGGCATGAAGCAGAGCAGTAATTCCCATCATTTTTCCTAAGGTCTTTATATTCTTGTTTATTTTCTCAAATTAATCAGTCATGAGGGAAGCAAAGGACCACATTGTCCTGGTGGTATCAGACTCACTGATCCAACATGGTGTGCCAGGCCCAGAATATGAAGTATGGATGATTAAAGGACATTCATAAATGACACCTCTATGAAGAGTATTTGTTTATGTGGAACAACTGAATCTGGGATGCAAAGTGACTCAGTATCCACCTCTGAGAAAGATCTGAGCTCTCTCAACAGCTCTCTCAATGGTTGCTTTCTCAATGGGAAGTCACCATCAAATGGTTGCTTTCTCAATGGGAAGTCCCCATCAAATTAACAGCTCTCATCAGGAGGGGAAAAAAGAGGTTTAAGAGTCTAAGAATAAGTATTTATTTTGGGACAGTATTCCTCATCTTACTTTCCTCAGGAATTATTCTGTCAACATTTCAGTTGCTTGCTCTTCTTTTAAAGCACTATCTATTAGTAGGCAGAGATTTCTTCAAAGCTATTGCAGCATCATGAAGGGACAGATGATAGTTTTCATGTAGTCCAGTCCCAGGCCATTTCATGTCAAAACAACCCAGGCTCTATCAGATCCTGTGGATGGTATTTTGACAGTGTGATCTCTATGTGCAGCATCTTACAAGCCGGAGAGCTATTTCCTCCAGATATGTGATTCCAGAAAGGACTTTGTCATGCTAAATGCATTGTTGTCCAGAAGCTGAAGGCATCGGATCCTGGGGCTTGTTCCCAGGTTTTCTGGCTGCATCTTTTCTGCTTGGGTGAGTAAGATCTGGACTCAAATATCCAACACAAGTCCAAAGTGCAGATTGAAATGTCTGTGGAAATTCAGATTTAACCTGTCATTCTGCCAATCATTATACACCTGCACCATCTCTGGACCCTGAAACTCTTTCACTGTGGCAATGAAAAGTGAGCACTCTCGGGACAGCTCTTTCCAAAATCAGCAGAACCTCAGCATCCTGGTTCCTGCTGTCATAAGTGCAGTTCTCTTGTTTAACCACATGGGCCATTTGCAACCACTGGGGTCACTATATGAGGTTGTTGAAGGAAAGCACACATTGGCTGTATGCAAAATGAGTGAATCCATTCCAGATTTGCTAAAATTCATAACATGCTTTCAGAATTACTGCCCAAGAAAGGTATACTTACTTTACCCTCATATATGAGCTATAGCAGTCTATTAGTCTTCCACAGTGTGGAAATGTGTTTGATCTAGATCTGACACTAATTTCTCCATGCCTTAAAATGTGGGATAGGACCTGGGAGACCATAAGTTTCTGTCAATTGTCCTGTCTCCAGTGCATCTGAGAGACTGAATGGTAAAGAGATGATATGTCATTAGCCCCTTAAAACACAAGCATAGAAAAATGTCAAGTATCCACTTCTTAAATGTCAAATCAACAAGTGCAAATGCTAACAGTTGCCTTTTTGGTGGATTGTGTGCCACACTGTATGAACATGGCATCCATTAATGAACTCCTGTACTGCACAAGGCCTCCCACATGAATAGAACATTTAAGAGCTTAGGTTCTGACATTTCTCTGGGAATATAAAGCAATTATGTCTAGAAACCTGACTGTTGTAGAAGCAATTACTAATTCAAGATAATTCAGATCAAACTTGGGGTTCCTCTCCAAGTTTTCCTTCCCATATGCCTTTAAAAGAGTCTACTTAAGAGGTGAGAAATTTAAGTTGGAATTGCCCAAAAAGTAAGTTCTTCAAAATCCATCAAAAGATGGACTCTTCCAAAAGGAATTTCCCTCAGAGGAACAGTACCAGAATGTTTCCAAAACTCAATATGCTCCCTGATAGTATGCTGCCACATCTATTTTCCTCACTGGGATTTTTCTGATTAAATGGCAGTGCTGCCAGTGCAGGAAACTGTGTCTCAATCCAAAAGACCATTTGCCTCACTCTAATGCAGGTGGCTAAAACAGGTCAGGTCAATTAAATGAAGAATGCTCATCCCTCTCCAGGGACTACTTCATCCTGCACATCTACACCATAAAATCAGACATCCAGATTAGATGAAATTAATACCATCCATGTTATTTCACTGCCCTTCAGTGACTGCTGCACAGACCAGCTGTATTGCCTGTTTTCAGCCACAACCCTGTCATCCTGTGTCTCTTGAAGGTATTTAAGACCAAACAGAAGTAGACTGAAGTAGAAGAACAATAAATGAAAGGCCATCAAAGTGTCTTTACAGATGACAGTCCAGGACGTGTAGTAAGAGTAGGGAAGAAGAAACATTAATGACTTTCAGCAGAAGAAACAAACCAGGAGGTTTGGACTACTTATTTACATGGCCTTTGGCTTTAGGTGGCAGAATGAATTATTGGCCCAAAATAGATCAGTCCTTCAGATGATTGAGCTTCTTTCCTCACCATTTCACCTTTGTATGGCTTATGGTTGCATACATCCAACTGACTGACTTCTGAATTTTCTGGTGTCCCCTTGGCCCAATGTCTTTTGAAAGGCTGGGGGCTCCCCCTGAACCAGGACACCTGAGAAAAGACACTGGAGCAGCATCTGAGTGCATCTAGGGCATTAAAACACTGATGAGCATTTAAGGTCAGGCATGTCTTACATTTGGGCACCTGTTTTGTAAATATATACAGCTGACCTAGTCACCCCATGCCAAACATTCAGGGCACTATCCATTTGGCTTTGACTTATTTTAGATATATCTTTTAGGATGAGGTAGTTTTTACTGCAATCTCCATCATCTCTATTGACACGTTATCTTTTTGATTACAGGAGAGACAGATTGGGTGTCTATATTTAGTATTACGAATCCCAGTCATATCATTAGAAAACTCTTGGAGCACTGAACTGAATCATGGAGTGAATATATCCATATCATCAAAGCTAAATGTATACCTAGTCCCTAAGAAACATTTTGGCAAGTTACATCTCAAATGTAAGGTAAGCACAGTTGGCTGTTAGATATACTCCACTTAGCCTTAAACTAGCCTGGCTCAGGGCCTGATGCCCAGAGCTCAGCTGTGCCTGGCTACATGTTTGAGTAGCCTCTGCCTTGTCCTATCATGTGCCTGGTGGCTTGTGTGATGGTGGAGGAGAGGTGCCTGGAACTGCTGCAGCTCTTACCCCTTTTCATCAGGGATTACCTGCCACCAGTGGGAGAAGGTGGCAGCAGATCCTGTCCGAATGAACAACAGGTTGCACTGTTCCTGTACTATTTTTTTAGGCTATCCTGACTGCCCTTGTTTTCTGTCCCTCTCTGTTGGCCTCTCTGTTCTCCTCCATCAGTCAGGCTCAGACCTACAGTGCCTCCCTGAAAAGCTGCCTCCCTGTGGCAACCCTAGCTCAGAAGCCAAGCCAATAAAAGCCATCAGACTTGACAAAGCTGTGTTTTGCTTTGTCTCGCACCCTGCATGACACTTGACATGGTGCATCCTGCAGGCAAGAAGCCAGTGGCCACTGCATATTGAGACAATGCCGGACGTGCCAGGGGAACCCCTCCAGAGCTCAGCCCTGTAGAGTTTGAAGCTGCAGTCCAGGGAGAGCTACTACTACAGCAGCTGGGACTCAAGTATGTGCAGATGTAGCTGTATTAATTCCTGTCCAGGATGTGTAATTTTGGGCTGGCTGCTCTCCTATAGCATAGGCATGGACAGAGATGCTGTTAAGAGTATGCCCTGTTGTTTAATTTCATATTTTGTTTTCATGTAACACAAAACCTAGGATCCCTCTGAGCAACTGTGTACATTTCGTTCTGTAAATGGTTTAAAAGTATATTAAAACATTAATCTTCTTCCAAGTCCCAGTATGCCAGGTTTCTGACTGGAACACAGTTTAATGGATGACTCATTACAGACACATTGTATAATGGTATGACATTCTGATAGCCAGTGATTTACAGCTAAAATACTTAGCATTGTCTTGCTTTGGAAAGTCCTTTTATTGCTTATTTGTGTAACATATGGATACTTGTAATTTAAGAATGGTGTTTTAACAGTCAGGAAAAAAAAAAACACCACAAATTTTTAAGGCAGGACAGTAATCAAAGTTGAATCTACTTCTTTAAAATGCTAAGTTTAGAATGTTTGAGAATATATTGTATTGCCTTCACACTGAATTTTAATAAATTATATCTGGCCTCTGTGGCAAGGCCTCCTTAAGGAGAGTCCTTTGTTGCCATGCACTGGGAAGGTTTCCCAGAGGTGAAGAGAATAGTAAGGTCAAATACGTTTATTTCCCTTTAAACAAATAAGTGCACAGCTGTAGTAATGGCCCATATAGCTGGCTTGGCTTAAAATCAATAACCTTGGTTTGCCTGTTCTTAGCAATTTATTTGAAATGTCAGACAGGGGCATTTGAGAAAAGAAGTTTTGTTATGCACACTGAGGGGCTATGGCACTCTCGTTTGCCATAGGGGAGGCTCTCTGGAGTTGACAAGGACTGGTGTAAAACACAGGCCTCCCAACTTGCCAACCTGAGTCCCTTCACCCAGGAAAACACCCCAGGAACAAGGACACACAGGAATCTGTGTGACTTTACCATGCCAAAACTGAGTCAGACCTTTTACTCTGACTAAATTAATAGGATGACCTGCTCAAAAACAACTAGCAGTTTATTTTGTATTACATTTTATTATTATTCTTAAAGGTAGCATTCCGGGGTTTATATAGTCTGAGGGTTTTGTCTTGATTTGCCTTAGTGGGTAGTGATGGTAGTTAATGGTGCAGTTTTCTGTCTGTAAGCTATTAACCAACAGCCAAGGAGAGCCTTAACAGAGAAATGACAAGCACATGCAATGAGAGGGTGATGGATTAGCTGAGAAGAGCAGCATACCAATTACATTACTGTGCAAATCTGGGGCCCTGTATAGGCAGATGAACATTAGGGACTCCTTTGACAGGACTGGAAAGTTAACAGTGTTCATAATATGCAAATATATCCTGCAAAATGTCATAGCCACCATTTCTAGTTCCTTCTTGTAAAAGGAGAATAAATTGTTTTCTTTCTTCTCTGGGAAATGTTCCAGCATCCTTTTGAAGTGCCTTCATTGCATACCCCAGCTGAGGCAGTCACAAGAGTTACATGACTCTCAGCAAGATTTGCAAGTGAGAAGAATATGATGGACTGTACTCCTATTGCCCCTGAGCAATCTGCCGGAATTTAAGGTCATTGCAGTTACTTTCATGAGGAAGGAGAATTAGCAATAAAGGAATTTTTTTTCTTGGATTCTGTCCTGAAGATCAGTAAAGAACCTTTCTCAGTTTCTGTGTCCATCAGTGCAGTGAGAATAAGTAGCAGGAGCAGCCTCTTTTCTTGCAGGTTTGGTTTCTTGCCAGATTGTATTCTGCCAAAATCCTTCCAGAGCCACAAATGAGCTGCTTTCTTAGGTGGTTACCTGGCTTTGAGGGCTTTCCTGGTAATTTTTTCACACTTCCCCTTGCTACATAGCCATCAATCTGTGCAGGGCAGTGCTGTCTGTCACCAGGCTCTCAAAAAGAGGAGCATTTGTTTATTCCTTTAGTCAGGAGACAGGCACACCAGACTGAACAACAGTTATGGGGCTTCATTAGAAAGAACCGTCTATTTCCTCTCAGCCTGTGCTGCTTGTGAATTAAAACCCACCTGCTTCAGTCACCTGCACACCTGTAGACTGAAAGCTCATGACATTTAACTCTCCCTCATAGTGTAAAGGTGCTGTGATGATCTTTTTCTGGATTTGACTGTGCTGTATATTGCACAAGACACAAGGACAGAGCCTCTGCCTCAAAGGGCTTCCAATAAAACTTTTGTGTTCAGCAGAAGATAAACGCCCTAGACATGTGTTTTATCTCAAAGTTAACAGTCATAGGATCCTAGAATCATGGAATGGTTTGGATTGGAAGGGACCTTAAAGATCATCTAGATCCAACAGCCCTGCCATGGGCAGGAGCACCTTCCACTTGACCAAGTCACTCAACGCCCCATCCACTCTTGCCTTGAACACTTCCAGATATTGAGAGTCTACAACCTCTTTGGGCAACCTGTTTCAGTGTCTCACCAGCCTTATGGTAAAGATATCAGTCTTTATAGATTACAATAAAGGTTTATGAATTATAGTAAAGAAACAGTCAGTTATCAAGCCTTGAACTGGTGGAGGATTTGCTTCTATGTCATCTTGCAGTTTTATTTCACTTGCATCTGTAAGAATAAATACTATATAAAACTTACTATTTTTGCAATTTTCTCAGTTAAGACTAAATGTGGGTTACATTTGTCACTTTTTATTTGTATCAATCCAGTTCTCATCAGTAAAAGGTTCATCTCTTTTACTTGCTCTGACCTAAAAATACTCATTTTCTTTATTGTTGAAAAGTATTTCCACTGTGTCACTTTGATGAAAAATGCTGCATTTTTTAGGTCATCCAAAGAAAAGACTGGGTTTTGTTGCCCTTTGATTAATATGAATTTAGCATCATTCATCTCAATACATTGTTGTGCTTAAACTCCTTATGTTAACTTTTGCAGGTAAATTCTCAAATTAATGTGGTATATATCAAAGTACTAGTCACACCAATCCTTCATGCTTTGCTAATGATATTCTTACTTTAACTTATTACATCAGAAGTGATTCAATTCCTCAAAAGAGTCATGCTTTCTGCATACCCATTGCTCTAAAGGATAAGTAAAGTATTTTGTTTTTAAAGCCGCAAGTGATGGATCAGATGGAGGATACAGAAATGAAAGAAATGTTGGGAAATGGAGCAAATGGAGTTTAGCTCTGTACCTGTCAGGAAGTGTGCTTTCTATGTGTGCTTTGTTTGACCTACAGATAAAAGCTCTAGCAAAGACTGACTTGGTTCAAGTGGAAAGTATGTTCAGTCATCCTCTGCTCAGAGGGTTGGTGAGCAGTGCATACAGCTGGCAAGGAGAAGCAAGGATACTCCATAGTAATCTCCCTTTCAGTTGGGCAATATGAAATGGTGAAAGCATTCAGTTAAAATGACAGATTAGAGAAAGAACCATGGATTTTATTGCAGAACCCACCATTTGTGCTCTGCTCCTGTCCCGCTGCCAGGCTGAAGGAAAGGCTATTCCTAGAGCCCTGGTGACTGGATGGACTGCTGGGACAACTTTGCACTGGCAGGAGCAGGACCAGCCCATGTGCAAGTGCAGGCACCCTGAGTCACTCCTACTGATGCCATCATGCAAATGATATCTTGAGCTCACAGGTCGACCCTGTGACCTGCAGCTCCTCCCTGGAGACAGGGGGACATGATGCTGGCCCAGCCCAAACCTGGGGCATGGAAAACTGCTGTGATGGCTCAGAAAGTTTGCTGACATTTTAGAGGCCAGGGTGAGTGGCTGGCTGATGCCAGAGGTGGTGCCTCCTGAATGTTTGTGCAGTCTTTGGGAAGTGCCTGTCAGTCAAGACAGTCCTTGGAGGTATGAGTGATTCATAAGGGGAGAAAGGACAAAGAGCAGCCACCAGCTGGGGGGCTGCATTGAGTGCAGGTGAGGGAACAGGGCATGAAACATAGTGTCCCAGACCTATGAAAAAAAGTGATTTCAGAACCTTAATGGACACATTTGCCCACAGAAAAAGGGAGCAAATACTTTTTCCTTTTTCATTGTGATTTATTTGGGGTTTGGGGGTTTTTTTGTTGTTGTCGATGATCATTGATGGTTGGTTGGATTGGGTTGGGTATGCAGCCCTATTTGGACATACTTTTAAGAACTGTTCAGGTGTAGTGTGGAAAAAAGATGTGACAGTCTGTTCTGTCTTGTGTGACGAGCAGAAAAAATTAATCACCAGAATATCAAAATCAGTCCTTCAAGCAAATCCTGTCAGAATCCTATATTGTAACCTATCAATATCCCAATATTTTCCTGAACATAAAGCTGCACTATAAATATTGAAACAGAACTAAATGCACATATTCGAGCAATTGCTTTGGGAATGTTTTTAAGCAACAGAATGTGATGCAGTGGGCGGCTAACAAGTATTTCTGGTCCAGAGGGGCAGTCCAGAGGACACAGAACATGCAGTTCTCTACTTGCTGAACTGCCAAAATTCTCTTTAACGAGACAAGTAAATCCTAACATCTTGTACAGTCCATCACTGCTGTGACCTCAGATTTCCAGGTACCACGTGGTGCTCCCCAGGAACAGTGGGTTGCTGCCAGAACAGGAACACGCACCCACTTCTGGCTCTCCTGGGTGCTGGTGACAAGGACATACAGGTGGAGGACCTCATTGTCCTTTCCAAGGAAGTGAAGGGACACAAGATCCCTTCAGAAGAGGAGCAGCATCCTGCACAAACTGGCACTCTGGCAGTGGACATGACATGCTTTCCTCCACCATCTGCCCACCACTTCCCAGCATCCTGAAGCCACAGTCTCATTTCAAGGTCTACGTCTGCAACCTTTTCTGAAACACGCATGGGAACCACTTCACTGACTCCATTTAGCTCCATGTGTCAATTTGTTATTTCATCAATATAAAATAAAGCTGTCTTCTCACAAAGAGGCAAAGACAGTACCCCTGGTACCCTGCCCAAAAAATCTCCACTGCCAATAGCACTTGCCCTTCCAAAAGGAGTGAGTTGAGAGCTGGGTGCTGTTTAAAGAGCTTACACTGAAGTGTAATCAGTGTAACCCTGGCTTACACTGAAGACCTGAGCAAACCTCAGAAAATTTTGATCAAAAGAAAAAGAAATCACTCAAACTGGAGCTCTGTATTACTGTCTTCTTCACAGCCTTCCTTTTATATCTAGAATAAGTTGCTTGTTTCAGTTCTAAAAAATATCAGGTTACTGACTTTTGAAGGGAATTATTTTTTTGTGTGTGGTATTTCTGATGTGCTATTATCATATTTTTTATTATTTTGTGAGGGCTGTTTGTTCAATGAATCTCATTTACTTAGTTTAAAATCCCTCTCACTGATAGGTGCTGAACAAACCCAGCAAGAACTGGCCTTTTTTGTTCCCCTTTGCTTCCTTGTAGCCTAACAGTAACATTTGTCTTTGCCTATCTCGATGCAAAATGCTGGTCAAGTGTTTGACTTTCTCTCCTTTGTCTAACAGGTAAGCTGCAAAGTGCTGCAATTCTTTCATCAGTACATGCTGGGCTGCAACTACTTCTGGATGCTCTGCGAAGGCATTTATCTTCACACCCTGATTGTAGTGGCAGTGTTTGCTGAGGAGCAGCGTTTGCACTGGTATTACCTCTTGGGATGGGGTACGTATGTTAGCATTTGTAGCAGTTCTTTCAGATGTTTGAATTCTTCTAGCACTTACATACCTGAATTGTTGTATTTATATCACTAGATCATAGCTTAAGATTGAATTCTTGGGTCCTAAATTTGAGTACATTTATTTGGATGGACTGAGAGACTTACAAAAAGCAGCAGGAGTCAGTATCCATTATTTGCTACATCTTGGAATTTGCAGAAAGAAATGCTTAAGTTCTGTTAAGAAAAACTTTGGGAGAGAAATGTATTTCTGTTCAAGCATATCTCTTTTCTGAACAGAAGCTCTCTATTTTTGTCACATATGCAAAAACATGAATGTGTGACACTACCTATAAAGTATATTTTTTTCTGTAATGACAAAGAGAAAAGATTAGTATCTATGTCTCACAAAGTGAAAAAACACAGCATGCAACAAGAGGAACCAGAGTTTCTCTGGAACTGAACCCAGTAACAGATGTATTTTGGTGTATGTTATTTTATAGGAAAAGATTCAATTTTACTTACTGAGTAGATAATGGCTCTGGTGTCAGGGCTGTTTTTGTCCAACAACAGTGATCTCTAAAGTATTTCAGAGAAACATACAGGTGTCAATAAGTAAATCTCAAAGATATTCCATGAGAGAGGTTACAAATCCACACATTTTGGGTGCAAACCACATGTAATCACATGCATAATGCCCAGGGAACCATGACCAGTGCTGGTTCTTCGTGTCCAAATACACAGATCTCTTCTGTTTTCACTAAGGGATTCCTTGCCTTTTAATTGGTAGAGACAGCAGGTGTTTATCCTTTGGACTGTCTGGTCCAATAAAAGACCATATAAATGCAACAAGTATATTACAATGGAATCTCTTTCACATTTAAATCACTATTGTAAATCCAGTCCACATCAGTGTTGACAGAAAATCAATATCAAGAGCTTTTTTCCCAGTTTGGGAACCATGAATCTCTGGCCTCATTCCAGTTTCTGGTAAACCAGTTCCCATATCTTGAAACCACTGGTGCAGCAAAGCAGCAAATGATGGACCTTTATCGATTATCCCACTGCACTTAGGGATGTTCTTGCAATTCCCATGTGAAACAGCTACAACTTGCTCTATATTTTCCATCCTCTTTGGAGATGTTGTACTTTTTCAACATTGTTTCATTTACTGCAGGAAAATAGAAAAAATAGCCCTATTGCTGAAAGAGATAAAAATTAGGAATTTTTATATTAGATTAATGGATAATTATTTAATTAGAACAGAGGAAAATGACCCAGTTCTAAATGATCTGAAGAAATTTAAAATGCTATCTTCAACTGCCATTTAGGCATCCGATATTGGGTCCTAAATAGGCAATAACAGCAAAGTGGAAAGTTTTTCAACCCCTATTTGGATTTTCATTTAAAAGTCTGGTAATTTACTTTCCTTTTATGGTATAAGGCTTAGTGCTCTCTGAATACTTATGTTTGACACCTAGAAAATTAGTATGGTTTTCTAGTTTATATGGATGGCAGTGCCAGATAACAGTTTCCTAGAGTCTATGAATTTCTCTCTTTTTTTTTTTTTTTTTTAAATGAGAATGCCAAGATGCATTCTTTTTTTCTTATGCGAATGGCATCTTTTCTGGGAAGAGAGGGACCTGTCATGGTCCTGGAATTAAAAATATGTGGAACATTTTCAGCTCTTAAATGAAGACAACCTTCCTGAAGAATGCTAAATCAAGTTAAGGTTTCTGGACTTTGTCAATCCAAATAGCTGAGTCCTGTTGGAGCAGGCAAGCAACTGTTCCATCAGAAAATTTCACAGTTCAGAATATTTGAATATAAAAAGCCTCATAGGGCTCTGAAATTGCAGCCATATGTGAAGAGTCATTTTAAACATTTCCTTCCAGACAAAGCTTTTTCCATTTTCATGTCTTTTAAAATAAGGCTTCTCAAAATAGTGTCATTCCATATCCAGTTATGCTAGAGGAATATGGTCGTAAACATATTTTTTTCTTATGACATTCAATTTAGGCAATATAACTTAACGTAACTGTGACATGTACTGTGCAGTGAAAGCTTACAAGCAAGCTGTAACAGTGCTGAGAATGACACTAGCAGCAGGATGGGTAATTCAGTGCAGTTACCTGATAAGATACTCATTAGTATCTGCAGCACTGCCTGAAAAATAAAGAGGGGGCTGATATCCTGAGAGGGAAAAGGTTAATAAAAATGGAACACAACTCTTGATGATGTCTGCAGCCTTTTCTATGAAACTAAATGAACGTCCACAAAAAAAGGTGATCACTAGCACCTCATAATTAAAGTAGAAATTATTAGTAGCAAAATGATCTCATTAGAACTATCTGGCCACTTCTTAGGTTTGCATGAATCACTGTAGTTCCACTGATTTCAGAAGCAGTAGTAACAAAGTCTAACTTTAAACATCAGCTCTGTTAATCAATGGAGAGAGGTATTTTTCTCCAAAGGGCAATACAGAGCAACCACAGCAGTCTGTGCTCTGAATTGCAATTCAAGAGATCAAGGCCAATGTACAACACAAGATTAAATTACTCATTATTCATTGCTGTTGCTAATCCCTATGCAAAATCTAGTTTATTTTATTTGAAAAAGTCACTAACGACATTTGTAAAATAGCTTCATAAGAAAAATACAAATCTGAACAAATATAAAGACTTCTACAAAAGGTTTGAGGTGATCGAATGGAATCTGACATGGACAGATGTATTTCAAGGCTCTTGCCATCAGTTGACCCCTTCTCTGGGAACTTCTGCAGGGAATGTCATTTCTCATTTTTCATTCTTTCACTAGGTCAGGAAATCTCCAATATGCAGGGAAAGAAAACAGTACCAACTGTGTGCATCCAGCTACAGTCCACTCTGTCTGGCAGCTTCAGGCAGCTTCACCCATATAAAACTGACAAGGGAATCAGTTATTTGGACAGTGCTAAAACAGAGTGCCTTCCAAATTGTACTGGAAATATTGACATAATTGCCAGTTTGTGCTCTAAAGGACCTGGTATGACCTAAAGGGATAAGTCATATCTTTTTCTGGGGTGGCTGGGGTAACACCTTCTCTACCTTACTGCTCCCCGTGTGCTGGTGGGACTCTACTGATGCATGTGATCATGACCCCACAGACCTTGGTGCTTCACTTGTCAATAACTCTCTGCCTTTTGGCCCTTTGGAAGAAAAGAACAACATCTAGCTGTAGGAGAAACCATCCGGCCTGCAGCTGGAAATCTGAGCCATAAAGTCATGAGCTTCTTACCCTGAAAGTGACTAATGAAGACTTTCTGTTGTATTCTTAAGATCTGCTTCCGAGTTTTTTGAGCCAAATATCCTAGCTAATGCATTTAGCAGAAGGTCACTTTGCATCATGTGTCTCACTCTACTCACAATACTCCAGGCCAGAGTTTTCAGATGAAGAAATTTTGCTATTACAGAAAGGCCCCTTAAAAGTTGCATTTCAATCTGTCTGTCAAGAAAACTGACCCAGACCTGCTCCATTTCCCAATCAAAATGATTTTCTCAAGCTGTCAGTCCCGTAAGCTCACCCTGAGGTTGGAAGCTCCTTTTTTTCATTCTGAGCTTTTTGTTGTTTTACTGTGCATCATCACCCAAAAAAAGGCATTTTGAAGCCAGAGGCCAACTCATCATTTTCTAACAATGTATGAAGGAGAAGGCAATCCAGTTTGTTCTCCTACAGCTGCATTGAGCTCCCAAGGTAAATTGCAATATGAACTTTTTTTTTGGCAGTAGAATAAGAAGCTATTGCTTAAAGATACCTGGAGACATCAGAGCAGCCTGTTTACATACTTTTTTGACTTTATTCTCACTCTCTACAATATAGCTAAGGATTCTCTGACTCTTCTAAAATTGTTTATGAAATCACTGACACCTGAAGAAACAAGGAGCCATGTTCTTCCCCCTGTGACTAATCATGGTATCAGCAGGATGTTTTTGCACATTTTCATTTATAATTATAGAATGCCCAAAGCTCAGTAGAAATGTCCATAGTTTTTAGGGAACAGGCAGCAGTGACAGCAAAGGTGTACACCAAGCTCCCTGCAAAGGACAGACAAGGCACAGCATCATCTCCCCACTGTCCAGCTGTCTGTATGTGCAAGGTTGTACAATCTGGGGCCAGCATTATAGTGCAGGCTACCCAGTTTCAGTTTCTTAGCCTGTGAGAGGGAAATATGACATACAGGCTGAAGGAAGATTGACAGAAGTGGACCAGATTGTCACTCTCAGTGTCGGGCTGGAAATAAGAACTTAAAGTTTTCACTTTGTTGAGCATGCCATGTTCCCAAGCCCAGTGCAAATTTGCTCCTGTCAGCTCCCTGCCAGATCAGTGCCCTCCCCTGAGGTGTCACAAATAAGTCATGATATATGGATTTATGGTATCCACAGCTCCTTTCCCTATTGAGATAAAGCTGCATGGAGTGGGCTTGGCTACACAGGGGCTGGGAGCCTGCAGAAGATATTACAAATCCCCATCCCCCAAATACCTTCTGGCTCCAAACATTTTTTTGTGCCATTGGCTTCAAAAGAGAAACTCTTTGCTCTGTTATTTATTGCTCCACAATCTGGCACTCACGTTAATGTGTCTCTCTCTTGCTCAACAGTTATTTACGTGGTTTTAACAAGTGTCCCTGGGTTCCTGAGGGAATACTCCTCTGAGAACAGAATGATCCCTGCATCCTTCTCACACCACTGGCTCACGCACTTTCCTGCACAAGCCACAACAGCACAGGGTAGCCTGGCAGCAGCTTTGAGATGCCCAAGGAGAGCATGGTCTGTGGGCTTTGCTTCTCCTTTTGGCCTGCCTTGAAATTAATCCTTTTTTATCTCACCATGAACGTAATGCCAGGGCCTGAGTGTGATGGGATTACCATTCTTTCCTGAAAGCTGTGATTTCACATCCATGTGTTTTGTGAAGAGGAGACTTATTAGGGTATGAGATACATGAAGTTCAAGCTAAACAAATACCAAGACTAATCTATAACTTTAATTATTTCAGGGTTCCCTTTAGTGCCAGCATCCATTCATGCTGTTGCAAGAGCCAGATACTTCAATGACAAGTGAGTACCATATCTGTTTTTGAATTATTTAACTGTGCTGCAAATTTTTTTCAAGCTAATAATAAATGTTAATGTTGTATTTCCCCTCCAGCTGCTGGATGAGTGTTGACACGCACTTGCTCTATATTGTTCATGGACCTGTAATGGCAGCTTTATTGGTAAGAATATTATTTGCTATCAATTGTTGAGTAATTATTTTAGAAATGCTGCTAACCTCTACAGAACAGAAGTTTCTGTACTTTAATTATTTTGGTCAAAACTCAGAAGTAGGTAGAGGTTTTCTCCACTCAGTGTTATAAGGACAGGCTCTCAACACTTTAAAAAACATGAGTCGTGTAAAGGGACTTCCCAGTAAAGAATCAGACTCTTGAGACAGTCTTTTGAAAATCAGGACAGTCACTCTATTCCAAGAGTAACTTATTTGTGATGAATGTATTGCATTTATGTGACATCAATGAGGCATTTAGCTATGCCTTAGCTGGGGTGAGCTGAGCACAGGCTGGCTGCTCAGCAAGAGTTTTACTGATCACTGAACTGGTACAGTCCAAAGACAGGGAGCTAAACAAGTCCAGGGAAGGGACTGGAGTGGTCTGTCGGAGTAGGGGGACAAGATTCAAAGTGCAGCTTGGCAATGTGCAGACAAACAGCATCTGGTGTGCCAGTGGTGCTGTTTGGCATAGTAACCCTGACCTTCCTGAAGGTGCAGAAAGGGATTTATTCAACCCAAGCCCAAAGTTGTGTGTCACCCAAGATGCACTTTCAGCTCTTGAGCTGAAATACCCACATTGACATGTGTGCAATAATTACCTCAGAGATCAAACACCAGGGCAGTGAGTACTGGGAACACCTTTGAATAAAGAAACAATTTTCCATCTAATAGCTGAAAAACCCCAAAGTCTTTCTACTCTTTCTTGAGAAGCAATCTTGCACATCAGCAATGTGAAGGAGCCCATCCTTCCCTGTCATATAGGTAGCCCGTTTGTCCCATAGAATCACATCTATTTTGGGTTTATTAGTTCAATATTGATTGCATTTACTGTTGTAATGCCAATTAACACGTAGGAGAGGCCATTCAACCTTTATTTTATCCTCATGATCCAAGTCTGTACATCTTAGGCACAAAGAATAAAGAAGGGACCAGTTTTTATGGGGAAAAAAAAGAGTAATCTTTAGCTGTTTTCAAAATAAGGCATTGTAATTTCTGACTTGTGCTTATGCCATTTCCAGTCTTATTTTTCTTGTGAAGATGTCAATGTCTACAGAATGTCCTGGGTGATTTGCTACAAAAATCCCCATAGTGACAGGCTGACTCAGAAGTGCTGAAGGTTTTTACCTTTGTAAAGTCTTTTTTTCACTTTTTAGTTTCTTCCAGAAATTCTAAAAGTGAAGGTTAAGCAAAGTGAGTGAAGTCAGAATAGGATGAAGAATAAGGTTTAGATTTAATGCTGAATAGAACCTCAAAAGTAATTTATTATTCCTTTTTTCCAGTAGAGAACAAATGTAAAACAGTTGAAAGGTCTCTCAGTGTAGTTAAGAAGTGATGAAATGGTTTGCCAAAGCTTACTGATTCATTGTTCTGAAAGAATCAACTGAAATTTCTTGTATATCTGTGGAATTTGAGCTATTAAAGTTGGAAGTTTTATCTGTGGAGTTTGAGCTATGTAAGTGATAAAACTTACATACGTATTTTAAAAAATCACCCCCAAAAAAGCCTATTAAAATTCCAAAGCATAGGTCCCTAATTTTATTGTAGCAGAGTGGAAAAGAGGGATCTGGGTACACCAGAGAGGGAGAAGTGTGTGATGCCCAAGATATCCACAGGATAACTACTGAGTTCATTATCAGCGTGGGTCTGCCTTCCCTGTTCCTGCAGGCTCTCAGCACGTCCCACAAGGAGCATTTTGTGAAACCAGGGTCAAGGGCATGTTTCTCTATGCTCAGATCAGATTTCCAGAAATTACTGAGGAGATGAGATGCTGAGCTGCTTGTAATCACTGACTGTAAGGGTCAGGGGCAAAATTTTCTGAAGTGTCTGGCACTTCTGGCCTGAAACAGCAAGTGCTACCTTTTACCTGTGGGTAGAGTACCACGGGGTCTCTGCAGTCTGGTGGGGGCAAGGGGTAGCCTAGATTTTCCTCAAGAGCAGCCTTACTGCCCTGCTGATTTCACAAGCCTGAAGTGTTGGGCCATGGAGAACATTCCTTAGGGAAATTGTGTGCCCCTCTAGGTTCCATGTGCTCAGGGACATGCTGGAGTTTGTCTCACCTGGCAATATAGCTCGGTAACCATCAGACTGGTTACTTAGGGGATACAATTCATCCACCCCATTTAAACTTTAGACATAAAAATAAGATTAAGTGTTCCATGGAAAACCTAAATTTGTCCACATCAGTGTCAAAACATCCAGTGCTTCCTAGAAGTGACTGCTGCCTGCCTGAAGCATCCATGCATGTTTCCTAAGCATGTAGAGCTGCTTAACATATCTTTTCTGGTATGTTTATCTTTTCAAGGCACTTTCCAAGATGTGAGTCCCCAGAAGCTGCCCATTATGAGAAACAATAAAGCTACAAAGCTACATTTTACTGTTATTTATGTGCCCTGTATTTTTATTTTGAATGTCTGTTTAATTTGGATGCTTTCACCTACAATGGCTTTGGTTTTGCAGGTCAATTTTTTCTTTTTGCTTAACATTGTCCGAGTTTTGGTGACAAAGCTGAGAGACACCCACCGCGCTGAGTCCAATATGTATATGAAAGCTGTTAGAGCTACTTTAATCCTGGTGCCCTTACTAGGAATTCAGTTTGTTATTATTCCCTGGAGACCAGAAAACCGACTTGCTGGAGAAATATATGATTACATCATGCATATATTAATGCATTACCAGGTATGTTGTCTAATAGCAACTTCGATGTAGTTGATATGTTTGCTGTTAAGCTAATTTAGTCAAAGATACTGTTTTTTCCCTGAAGCTGAAAATAACTGTGGGTTTCCAGTCCTTTTCCAACCACTTTCTCATTATCGGATTATCTGCCTTTGCACAAGCAGCACCATTGTGTAAAGGACAGAGACAAGATAGGGGAAACAATGTAATAAGTAGCCAGAATTATCAGATGACATTATTACTAAACTGTGGAGAGAAAACTGAGTTCACAGAGGGCTTTTGTGTTCCAACACAATTTCCGTTGAAGTGCTCAAATTGACTGAAATTGGTACTGTGAGGTTAATATTAAAATTAGCTGTGTATGCAATCTCTTGTAGAGACGGAATGCCAACACACAGAAGAAAAGACTGAGACAACTAAGCTTCATTTAGAAGTTAGAATTCCATTGTTAGGCAGTTTAAATTACAAGACTGACATTTTGATTTCATAAATGCTTTGAAAATATAACATCATTCAGTAAGTCTTGTGTATTTTGTTTTGAAACCAAAGGAAACCTAATTGACTTTAAGTACTGGGTTATCTGTTTTACAGACTGGAATATATCCAGTCCTATATTGACTAGAAAGGCAGATTTCCAATGCATTTGTGAATAGTGATCAATATGGTGACCTACTTCTTCTTTCCTTTCATACAGAAGATAAATGCTGAAATTATTTCAATGCTGTAGTAAGAAAGCAGCTTTAAAAAGTCAGTGTTGTTTTTTCCTGTAAAGTGATAAATAATGCTACCAAAATCTATGCATCCTGTCAGATTATATTTTCTGTTTATTTCCTTTGTCCCTTCAAAACTGTGGGCGTGCCTCCTACTGCAGGCATAGAAAAACTGAAGTTATAGGTCTGGTTTTGACGTGTATGCCATCTTATATTACAGTTCTGCTTAAAAGGAATGTGACTCTGTTTCTTCTATTGTTACCTGTATCGTCACTTCTTCGGCAGCAAGAGCTATAAGGGAATATCTCCAAATTAGTTTTCTGGTGACAAGTTATTTGCTTACAGTTTTAGCAAGTTAGCATGAGATAGTGTTACAATAATCACTTTATTCTTAAAATATCTTTCAAATCCTGTGAGGTTGTTGGAGAATTGTCTTAGTTACAGTTCTGATTATGATCATTATGCAATGGAAAGTCACCAAACTGAGGTTAAAATGGAAATGGTACTGATGAGGGAGATTGGGTGAGAGAGGGATCCATCAATTTCTGATGGGTTCCTTCTGCTCTCACAGAACAGCTCCTGATACCTCTGCAGTATGATCTCAGTGTGCTTCCTGCCAAAATTTGGCCTTTTCAGGAGGGCTGTGCAGTTGCCCTGCTAACTGCAGCTGTGATGCTCCCTTTTCCACTTTGAGTGGATTTTTAATTATATTCTAAAATAATCTTTCTTAATCCTTTCCCAAACATTTCTTGTATGCATATTTAAGATAGCCAGCGATATAATCACTCCTCTGGTGCTCGTTTTCTCCTAGGGCTGATTATGCAATTAGCAGTTACTGTATCAGCTCATGCAATGGCTGTATTTCCCTGCTGGCTATTGTCCTTTCATAAACCACAGCACAGTTTGCCTCTCCAGAAACTAGCAGTAGTCTACTAGCTTTTGCATCTCGTGGCATGTCAGTCATATACAAGCAAGCATCATGGGCACAATTCCAAATTCTTTTTTTGGTGGAAAATTTAACACAGTCTTCATTTCTGCAGTGGTTAAATGTGTATTTTTTATGCCTTTTCTAGAACAGAAAGAGAGACAGCTTTTCAACAGCACATCACTGCTTGAAGTGAGCATGAAGGTTTGATATGTTAGTTATGTAGTTCATGTACACAGAAATGGTGCAAACAAGCACTGCAATCTATTGTAAAACTCAGAGGACTGACGATGAGAAAGAATTTGTTCACACAAGAAACCATGTTATGGTATTTCTTTCAGAAAATGGTCTCCCAGTTGAAAAACAACACATCAATCTGTTACATGCTAGGTTTCTTCTGCTGAAGTCACTTTTGAATAACAGAAGCTGGTCTGGTTTTGAATTGTCCTGCTCTTTTTGTGATACTGTCATCAATGCTCACCATTTTAAGCAGAAGTGCTTTTTCCGACATACCTGTATGAGCAACTAACAAACATTATATGTCTACTGTATGTCTCTTTCACATAGACCAGATTCTTCTTAAGAGATTTGTAGAGCAGATATGTAAATTATAAAAAAATTGAAGACTGGCTTTTGTGCTGCAAATGAGAATGTGTGAACTTTTCCACCCCAGCTAGCCAGTCTCTCAGGGATCCTGTAAAAGTAGAGAGTAGTATCTCTTCTCACCATCACCAATATCAGCTCTTCAGTCTCCAGAACATTGAAATGAAGATTGCAACAGGCAAAAGCAAGATATTTCAATCCTGATGTTGTGGTTTAACCCCTGCCAGAAACTCAGCTCCACAGAGCCTCTGGCTCACTCTCCGCAGTGGGACGGAGGAGATAATTGGAAGGGTAAAAATGGGAAAATTTGTGGGTTGAGATAAAGACAGCTTAACAGGTAAAGGAAAAGCCATGTACTCAAGCAAAGCAAAACACAGAATTCATTCACGCCTTCCCATGGGCAGACAAGTGTTCAGCAAGCCCGAGGAAAGCACAGCTCCATCACTTATAATGGTTACTTGGGATGACAAATGCCATCACTGCAAATACCCCCTTCTTTTTCTCCCACTTTACGTACTGAGCATGACACTATATGATCTGGGGTATCAGCTGGAATCACCTGGGGTCAGCTGTCCTGGATGTGTCCCCTCCCAGCTTCTTGTGTAGCCCCAGCCCACTCGCTGGTGGGGTGGAATGAGAAGCAGCAAAGACCTTGATTCTGTGCAAGTGCTGCTCAACAATAGCTAAAACATCCCTGAATTCCCAACACTGTTTCTGGCACACATCTATAGCAGCTAGCTACTGTGAAGAAAATTAACTGTGCCTCACACAAAACCAGCACACCTTAATTGGAATGACATGAATGAATTGGGATGCTAAAGGTGTATTGGTGAACACACAGCTAGCTTACTAAACAGAGCTCCTAAATTAGGCACCACAAAGCAAACATTTGCACTCCAGAAGAGCCAGTGAGTTGCAGATTCACCTTCAAAAGTCTATTAGATGATGCTGAAAGCACATGAAAGATGCAAACTTTCTCAGGGTGTACAGCATTATGGTACAGGATGTGCCAGCTCCTTGCACACCTCTGGTGTGAAAACACATCTGTAAAAAGTCTGAAAAGCCCCATCATGCTGCCCAGTGAAGATGAAGTGGTACACCTGGGCAAAGAGGGTGCCTCCTTCGAAGCAGTGGAACAGCAACAGTCCTCTGTCCTGCACTCGGGTCTCCATTCTGAGAGAGAGCAAGAGAGATGTGGCTCTTTCCTGACAGCCTGGTGGGGCCTCCTGCACCTTTGCTGGCCCTGGGGCTGCTGCTGCTGCCACGTCGTTCACCCTGGGAACCACTGAAAATCTTACAAAAATTCCCAGGCTGCAAAGAGATTGGTGTGCTGTGCTACTGACAAAGGTTCTGCTACTAACAACCATTGTCCCAGCTTTTGATTTCTGGTGTCAGACCATGGCAAAGGCCTTACAAGAAAAAAAGGAGAGTAGAAAAACGCAATAACTGCATGATGCATCAGTTAGTCCCACACAGAGGGACGCTCCTCCCCAGGTGCTCTCAAAACAAGCCCAGGGATTAACAAAGTTCAGCTTGCAAGCTCCCTCCACCAGCTGTCCCATCTCACTGAATTCTATCTGCAGCAACTTCCAGCTGGGTTGGTAGAGGCTTTCACGTTATAGAACGTGGTACTGTCACTGTGCCAGAGAAGAATGAGCCATGGAGCTCTGTGAGGGAGCAGTGGAGGAACAGCCCCCAAACCAACAGCAATCCACAAGCACTTAGAGTTACTCTTCTTCTCAATACCTTGCTGACTGTGGCCCTAAATGTAAAAGTCTTGCTCTAATGAGAAATTGAGCATAAGGCCTTGGAGTTTACAGGTAAAGTAAAAGTTTTTTTTCTGTTAAATGGAAAATGGTCAAAGTTTTCTTTCCCTGAAAGTAAGATCCCTTCTGTGCCACTCAGCAACTTCCAAGCAGCATCCTCAAGACCACAGCACCCGCCCTGCCAGGCAGAGCAATGCAGCTTATAGAGGCCTAATCTGGTACAAGGGTATTTTGAGTCTTCTAGGCCTGGGTTTGGACCATGTATATATCCCTGTTGCCTCCAAGTTTTAAATTTAGCTTCCTATGCGGCTTTATGCAGAACAAAATTAACCCATTTAAAAGCAGCCTCTTAAAAATAGTGAGATACTTGAATGCGTTTTAGAAGGTATTCATTCCATCTGTTTCTCAATTTAAAGGGAAATAAACATCATCTGTGATGGCAAACCAGACAGAAATACTTTATCCTTCTGTGGAAGTTAAGCTTATACAACTGCTTTTGACAACATACGTGGCGGTTTCTTATTTCCTGTTTTATTTTCTTTTTGCAATATTAGCAATTTCAAAACTTTTTAATATTTTGAGCAAATAAAAGTTGGGGAAAATATTTTTTTGAAAGCTGGATGTTATAACTTGCCATTTTTGTATGAAAAATTCATGCAAAAAAATGACAGTAATGAATCCTGCAGTAGAGAGCAGGGGAAGAAGCAAAGCCTGAGCTTTGGATGATGTGATGTCCGCATAATTTTGCAGCCGGTGGGCTGCCGTATTCATCCTCCTCGAGACAATCTCCCCACCTCAGTAGCAGTACAAACTGCACAGACACATTCTTTGCTTTGCCTATTTTTTTTCACACAACATAAATGAACAATTTATAACCCAGTCATTTACCTCAGAGGTGCTGTATGAATGTGCTGTGAATGAAGACGGTGCAGAACACACTGTTGTTTTTCTCAAAGCCTTTTATCTTTGCTGAAATGAGAGAGATGGGAATGGGATGTACTTCTATGAAGAACCACCGCCTTGCTTTTTTTTTTTTTTTGCTGTGCATTCAGATCCAAAAGTGACAAGTGAATGGACATGGACCAAAGTCCACACAGACAATCAAAAACTGATTTATTATATTATGACCACCTGTACAATTACATGTGCCATTATCTTCTACCATCAATAATAAATATATCATCCCACTAAAGCCTAAACAGCAACACAGTGTGTAATTAATTAGGGCAGAAACTAAGGACATTGTCAGGAATAGCAGAAATAGATATGTCTATATATGCTTTCTTATTTCTATGGAGATGTAAGCTACAAGAAGAAACCCAAAAGGTATCAGAAACCTATATAAATTTGCGGTATCTGCAAAGGTAATTTTTGTTTGTTTCTTTTTAACCTGAACTTATTACTGGAACTCCTCTTCAAGGCACCCATGTCTTCTAGAAGAGTGAAATACAAATACCTGTCAAGCAAAGAATGTCCTTGGACCAGTATAGGCACTTAAACACAAGGAAAAACTCACTACAGTGTCAATAAAGTACATGAAGGTCTGAGAGCTGCTGACTCTGGACAATCCCTAAGGCATGATTCAGCTGAAAGCCACATGCATCTGTTCTTCACACAGTTCCAGAAATAAAGAGTTTCAGAAGAAGTCATTAAAGGCCCTAACCTCAAAATAAATATATTCATTTCTGCTTCAGTACCATAGCCAACGTTATCTTGCTGGGAGCAAACAATGTATCACAAGTCAGTTTAACAACTCCACACAGTGGCAGAGAGATATAATGGACCTAGAGGTCTCAGCCTCAGCAAGAATTGCACCCTGAGCAAAAAACAGCAGCAGTTAGAGAGAATATGGAAGACATATGTCAAAGAGATATGAGAAATAACCCATGGGCCTTAAATTAAATAATTAATCTACATCCAGTCTGTCACATTTTAATAGATCCACTATAGAATTATGGTCATCCCAACCCCTTCTGACTCCAAAGAGACTGGTGTCTGCTACTGATATCTTTGTAGCTTTGAAGCTGACAATAACAATAGTCCTCTGAACTATGGGCAAAACTTTATGTATACAATGGAAGAAAGAAAAAGAAATAGAAATATAGAAATATAGAAATAGAAATAGAAATAGAAATAGAAATAGAAATAGAAATAGAAATAGAAATAGAAAATATTGATGACAGAGCCCAGAGGGCCATGGCAGGTGGAAGAAGAGCAATGAGACATGGGAAAGAAAGACTGGAGAACATAATTTCTTTGGCCAGAACATGTACAATATGCATGGTCTCAGAAAAACAAGAAGCCAGGTGTACTTTCAGCTCACTTTAAACTAGAAGAGCATCTGAAAGGGATACAGGGCATCACCACAGCTGCTTCTTTAGCTTTTCTGTCAGAAGCTGTCTGGCAAAATCACTAGTTAAGGGAACTACACTCTCAAACAGAAGAAAAGTAGAGCAATTGCAGGATGTAACAGAAGAATTCAAATATCGTACAGGAACTGAAACGCAAAATGTCTTGACTTCAATAGTTCAGGTTCAATTTCTGTCTTTAAGTGAACTGCAGTTCCCAAGTACCCCTTAAACACTCACTGAAGGACAGACTCAAAAAAAATTTCTCTGCTTCTTTCTCTCCTCCTTCTGTCTTTTGTATCTGCTGTGCCTCATGTGGCCTGTCCATTGAGCATCTCTGCTCCCAGAGGAGATCGTTTGCCATTATGGCTGACTGCTGTTAGTAAAAACACATTTAGCAAAATAGCGAGGCCCCTGCTGAACCAGACAGAATGCAGCTCAGCAGCAGGTGTTTGACAAGACTGTGCACATGACTGTAGTGCACACAGCATGAAGAACATCAATGCAGGACAGCAGGAAGTGACACGTTTGCTCCCCTTGCAAAACTTTTGATTTAGGGATGTCTGATCTGACAAAGTCCTGCTTTAGAGGCGTAAGGTTTTGTTTGACTTTTTGGTGCTTCTCAGCCCAAAGCTTATGGACAAACTGCTGCACATCGTATATTGTATGCTGGGATTTGTTTTTTGAGAATACTCACTGTTTTGTCAAAAGATGAAAAGGAACCTTCTTTTTCTCACTATGTCTACCCTTGATCCTCCTCCTACATGCTTTTCTATGTTGATATTTGACATTATGTCAAATTACAAATTCTGCATCAGAGAAAATCTATTTAAGTAAAATAATTGTCAAAATTGAGGTGGTCTGCACATGTTCAATCCAGCCTGTGTATCTTTTATATATAGGCATTTTGTTAAATTTTGTGACTACTTATCCTATGTTAGTGGTCCAAAATACACATTTGAGAGTCCAAGACATTTCACAAAGCATTAGCTACAATTTAACTGGTAATCAGTTAAATGAAGGATTTATAAAAAAGATAGAGTTGTAGACCTCTTCAAAGCAGCTCTTGGGAACACAATTTCACAAATTGCCATACATTTGGTTTATAATGACTGCTTTAAGTAATTTAGGATGAAGACATTTGGATCCCAGTGATGCTATGTAATGCTATTTTAATATGAACGACTGCGGTTACGACATGGACCAGTGTAACTAAATAATCCTGAATGCCAGGCTCTCTGTGCAAGAATTTTCTCTTATTAATTTCACAGTTTCTCGTCTCATATTCCTGCCTTGGCCCTGTTTAATCTTATAGCAGTAGTGAAATATTATCTGAACAACTGTGGTGATGATTAAATTAATTTAAAGCCATTTAGGACCAAGCTATGATCTGCAGTCTCTTTTTTTCTTTTTTTTTCCCTGCTCCCCTTTGTTCCAAGTCATCTGTTGCATGAGTTTTTTCCTTTTTTGACCACTTACACTTGTTTTCACATCCTCTCTGTCCATCATGATGTCCAACATACAAGTTCACTTATCCTGACATACAGTTCAGTTTAAAGCCTTTCTGGCACAGCTGGATTCTCCATGGCTGACTCTTTTAACTGTACATCTGCAGTCTGACAAATCAGTGGCAGCATACAAGGCACAATTCTTCTGCCATCTCTTTAGAAAGATCAGTGGCAGTGTGATTCTCCACTGTAAGCAAAATATCTATCTACCTTACATATTTAATTTTCCTTTTTTACATCTCTTACATATAAATAACTTCATAGCCAAAACAGATAATCTATAAATGCTAGTAATATAGAAGAAAATGGTAAAACAGGATGAAAAGACAAAAATCCCTTTAATAGCATAACTGTGAAAGATGGGGAGTGTCTAATGCCAAGGAAGTGGACTAATGTTTTTATCTTGTATCCATCAAGTCCAAATTTCCAAATTACACTGAAGAAATTTATATATTCTGATCCCTAAACTCTTTTCTTTTCCTTTCTCTTAGGGCTTACTTGTGGCTACTATATTCTGCTTCTTCAATGGTGAGGTAAGTATGCGAAAAACAGAACATGAAGAGAACTTGAAAACTAGTCACTATGTTAATTAATGCAGATGTGAAGCATGTCACACTACAAACTTTGAAACCACATGAAGTCACTTTTGCTCTCTATTCACAAACAGCTGTGTGTGTTTTTGAAAGCTCTGTGCAGAGTGTGACTTGAATATCTCCGAGCAGATGAACCGGGTGTGTTACCATTACAAAGCAGATGGCACCTAAGGAGGTACAGGCATGAGACTCTCCTCCTACCATCTGCAGTTTCATATGGAGTTCCAAATAAAGGAGGAAAATGCTCTACTCCCCCTCCTGCACCAGAACAGTGGGAAGGACCACAATACTCCACAATACAGTAAGAAGCAGTGAGGACCTTCAGGGGTCTTTTCTGGAGAACCCAGTGCTGCGTTCAGTCCCAGAGCCACTGCAGAGGCCATCCCTGCTAGCACTGCTAGCTGGAGGAGTGCAATTCCTTTCACTGCTTTGAGCAGTAGCACTGGCCTTTTTATGGTCAATGTTTCTTATATAGTAATTGAGAAATAAAAGCCCTTGAGGCAAAGATTTCTCCCATTCTCTTACAGTTGGATCATATATATGTATATACCTACAGTGGGTTCTATGTTCACTTCACTACTCTTTTTACGAAAAACTAGCAGGTAAAAATATGTCAAGAACCAATTAAATTCCTACAGCAGGCTATTTTCCAAAGATGGTTGGCACAAAAAAAGCTTTTTCAATACATCAAAAGCATTCAAGTGTAGTGAAATAAAACACCACATATCTTAGCAAAGCTAGAAAGCCCAGTAAAAAGTTCATTTTCAGTCCAGAGCAGATGAATTAGATACAGAACAAACTTTTTGATGCTGACACACAGTATGTCAACCTAGAGAGATATTTGTGCTCCTGTTTATCCCTGTATATTATTAGACAGGAGCAAATTCCAAGTAATGATGTGACCACACTGATGTTTTGATAGAGACTTGAAGCAAATTATGTTATAGATAAGGTGCTACTGGCAGCTTTGATAACTTTAAGGATAGCAGAGAATATTAAATTCTGCTACCACTTGACAACATCTCTGTACATTTGCTTGTGACTGGCTGGTTCCCTGTGTAAATGTACAGAGAAATTCAAGAATAGAAAAGATGAGAGGGTTCCCAGCAGTTCTTTAGCATGGCTTCTCAGGAGACATGAAAGAGAATAGCAAAATATGAGCAGCTACTGACACCAGAACCTAAAATGAAATGATTAGCTGTAAAGATCATGCTGCAGAAGATCATGGTTTCATGTGTCCAACTAAGCAAAGATGAAGAGATGTACAGAGATGTACAATTCTTTTCCTATCACATTTCTGTTCCCGGGTTCTGCAGGCGACTATCACCTTTCTCCTTCTCCCTTAGTGTCATCACTTTCTTGCAAAGTACAATCTCTGTGTCCTGGAAACACATTAAAACTTCTGATTCTCCTTGGTATGGAGGACCTGGCATGAAGAAAGTAGAGACCAGCCAGGCAGGTTTTGAAGCATCTTCTCCCCACAGGAATGACTGCATAGCTGTGTACAAGCAGTGCTCCAGTGTGTCTTCACTAGCCTGCAAATGTGTTACCCCAAAAAAATCCTGGTCTTGAATATCACCTTCTTCATTCTCCCCAGCATCACCTGCTTTTTTTTTTTTGGATTAGATTTTGCAAAACGAATTTTCTGATTGTTTTATAGCTTTACTGTAAAAGGTTCTTCACTCTGTAATTCTCCAGCTCTAATGATAACACATGGATTTGTGTCTAGATTAAAGGCTGTAGCAATGCTAAGAAGAAGGAAAGGCAGCAATAAAAGGCACTGAAAACACTGAGTATCCTAAAGGCTGTTTTCTTCTTAGTTTCATCAGCTAGTTATAATTCCAAAGTACTTTTGGCACTGCTACAATGTCAGAAGAGCATAGCACCTTTGTAACTTCAGGAATACAATTCCCAAGTTATGAAATAATGAATATATCTGAAACATCTGCTTGCCAGTATGTGTGGTTAATGATTCCTTGGTGGAGCATCTGATCAGAAACATGGACCAGTGTCAGGCAGTAAGAACAAATTGCCATGAGGATTCAGATTTCCCAGACACGTTGAGAGTAATTTTATTGGTGCTTGGGTACTTTTCACCATTACATCCATTTTCAGAATCATTGTATCTGCTTCAGACTTGCACACTGTCAATGGCAGGAATTCTGAGAAACCCTCACATTGCTTTCCTATAGGAAATTTTAGTTATTAGACAATAAGGGAAACTTTTTTCTAGAATTTCCTATTAAGGTGAGCAGAAAGTCAGCAATGACACCTCTCTAATACAGCTTCAAGACGGTTTGGTGCTACTTGTATCAACCCATTTCCAATAAACATCAAGCGAAGTTTAGGCACTAGAGCAGCTGGGCTGGACTGTGCCAGGAGAGGATGAAAGGATTGTGACCCCCTTTCTCCCATTTATTCCTGCAGTTACACAATCTGTAGATATATAAGACACAAAACCAGAGCAGTAACTGACTAATGCCAAGCTGGTATCATATCCTTCCAAAGGGAGCACTGATCTGAGTTTGTCAAAGTGAACTGAGCTAGTTTCCCACCCCCGTCTTCTTGTTTGCAGTAGAACATGAACCAAAGCCACAGTCTGGTCTTTAGTCATGAAAGAAGATTGTTTCCAAGCTGCTGCATACATCTGCTGCCATAGAGGTCAAAATTACTTCTCACAGGAAAATTCAGTGTGGGGCAAAGACATTAATTTTAGTACTACAGTAATCTGGAATTTACTTTTTCCTACTGGAATATTTAACCTCAAGACTGAACATGAAACTTATCCAGAACAAACAATGCTAAATTCAGAACCACCTGACAGTGTTTTATAGTGCATTCATCACCTACCAGCTCACCAACCTCACTTTAGCTCCGGGAGCCCATCTATAGAAAGAAATGTAAAAATAGTAGTAAGAAGCTGTACCGATGCCTGCATTCATGTGGAAGAACACATAAACAAGAGATTTGTTTTGGACTTTCAAAATGACAGGTCTTGTGTATTTTTATATAAAATCTTTGTGGCCAGCAGCACTGCAGTTTCTCTGTCCAACAACAACAGTGTTGTACAGATGATACAAAGTCTCTGCTATAGTCTGCTCACCAGACCACATTTCCAAACCTGGGACTGCTTCTGGACTGCAAGGCTGGATAACAAAATGGAAAGTCTGTTTGAAGAAAAAACAGCCATATATCTTATGTGCCAATGAGGTATGAGTGGCTAATGAAGAACAGAAAAATCTTTAAAGTCTTGAATAGCAGAGTAAATAAACTCGGGCTCTTCATTGCTTTAGTCTTTACTCTCTTTCATCTGCTATCACAGCAGAAAGCATGGCAGGCACCACTCTGCATCTCCCAGTCCCCAGCCACTTCCTCAGTCACTAATACATAGTGGATGTGCATGTGATTTTCAATATCCTGCTTACATATTTAAAATCTACATCTGAACAGTTTTAGTTGGCACTGAGTTATGATAATCTGAGATCCTTGGAATCATAGCAGAAATCTAGATTAACAGGTTTTACTCAAGTGCAGCAGCTTGTATAGTCCACTATCCATTTGTGGCCAGATCCTTGCACAGGTGAGGTGTTCAGCAGAAAACAAAAACACAGCTGCTTTGACCTTTTGCTCTTACTTCTCTGTAGAGTCTTTTAAACCTATATAATGGCACTCTAATCATGAGCTGACCAGGAAGGGATGTGCCTATTCTCTCCCTGACCATACACAGAAGCTCTTCTCCCCATGCAAGAGTGATCAAAACCTTGGTGTCTGTGCAGGGGGCAGTGGAAGGGGGCTAGGAGAGGAACAGAAAGACTCTAAAAGCATGTTTTCACTGCCTTTACTGAAGATGCTGAGATTGATCTGAATGGATGAAGTGATGTGAAATGCAAACACAGTCAACATGGGGCAGAGAAGGCCAGAAGTCCACAATGGCTAGTGGTGCTTGTGACCGTAGTGGTGGTGGTGGTGGTGGTGGTGGAGAGTTGGCTGCAGGCAGGCAGAGCTGCTCTGAACAGGCAAGGTTATGTCTAGCCAAGCCACTACCCCAGTGTGACATGGGTAAAGTCACTGTCTTAGTGCTTCTGAAGACTTCTTCTTCCAGTCCCTCCCCATAGCTTCTGGGCTGACTAAGCTACAATATCCATTCTTTAATATCAAAAGGCAATTTTAAAGTGACTAAAATCTTTCCAGAGTTTACCTCATGTGTAATATTTCTGCATCAAGTGCTACAACTGCATTAGTCTTTCATCGAGTAACTCTTTCTCACTAATAAACTTTGGTGATGGTGTGATGTAAAACACCCCTGCATGCAGCCATTTCACTATAATTCTCAATATTGGTGTAGTAAACTATGCTCACAGTCCCAGTAATTAAAGTGTCATTGTGACCATAGGCCTTTCCCTTGCTCAATATCTAATTAAACTGCATTCAGCCATTTATTTTCTTTTCTTTATGTGTTAGGAGAAGGTGAATAGCAATACATTCTCCAAACGATAAACAGTTCCCACCTCAGCAGGAGCACAGAAAATCTGGGACTCCTGCCATCACAGGGCCTCATCCGCGTCTGCCTTCCTCTAGAGGAGGGGGTCACTTACACCAGATTATTATGTCAAACTGCTCCAATTTGTTACATTGCATTATTTGGAATAACTGATCTAAACAAAAAAAGGCAGGGTTTTCCCTCTTCCTGTTCATGTCTCAGCATCAACAAGACCCAGCACGCCCTGAACATGAAGGTAGAGAAGGGCTTGGTATTCCATGGCAGGACTCACTAGCTTCAATCATGTCCTAGTGCCATCACTCTTAATGTAGATGTTGAATACAATATTTTATTCTTAGCAGATGAATGTTCAAAGGTTGAAATTCTCTGCCATGCAGCAGGCTATGACCAATGCTGTATTTTGTGAGCATGGAAACTTTTCTTAACTTAGCAGGACAAAATCTCTGTTTAGCTGTACTAATCCTCCAACTCATTCTTCCTACAAAATTAGTCCTGGTAAGCTCTTGTAGTACTTACACTCTGACATTCATGGCCACTTTTACTCAAGACTAAGTTTCTTCAGATATCACAATGCATTAGTTATTCCAGGGGCAAGAATCCACCTGCAGCATCAGATGGGTTTTAATACCCATTCCTTCTTCCTCTTCTCTCTTCTACCATAGCATCCTATTGTGTTCCTGTGCAGCAATCTATTCCACATTTATAGGATAAGCTTACCTATACCTTCTCTTCACAAGTGGCAACAGCTGCAGAAACTCTTATTCCTCAAAGTAGGCAAAAAAAGAGTTAAGGCCAAGGTCTGAGCAACTGCTACTGGACAAGACAGGAGAGAGAGACAGGCAGACTGAACCTCACAGAATTAGACCAGGAGCTTTTCCTTTTTCCTTTTTCCTTTTTCCTTTTTCCTTTTTCCTTTTTCCTTTTTCCTTTTTCCTTTTTCCTTTTTCCTTTCTCCTTTTTCCTTTTTCCTTTCCTTTCTTTTCCTTTCCTTTCCTTTGTCTGCAGTTACATAGGTTTATATTATGCCTCACTCTAACCATGTGTTTCTTTAACAGGTCCAGGGAGCTTTAAAGAGGCAATGGACACAGTACAAAACCCAGTGGGGACAAAGGCGCCGCGAGCACTGTTCCACGAGATCTACCTCCTACACTGCAACGTCAATCACAGAGGTCCCTGTTTACCTGTACCACCATGATTCCAACAATGAACAGTTAAATGGAAGATACGTAGAGGACTCTGAACTTGTTGCATTAAAATCTGGAGAGACATCTGCCTAGATCAGCACCAGCCATTGCAAACACATTTTTTCATATTCTGCTTGTGAACAAAGTGGGGAGGAAGGTGGGAGTGTGGAAATCCAAGATGTTGTGTCAGAGTGCAGGCCCTGGGGAAGGACACATCATATTCTAACCACATCAGCCTCTGACAGCAATGGTGTAAAGGGAATCTGATGCAGACGTGGGAATAGCATTTCTTTCTGTGCACTGCAGCAGGGAATGAAGGTGGATCTGACTGCCAGGCTGTGTAATCTCCGCATCTCCTGAAACCAGCCCTATGAAGTGACCATCCAACATTAGTAACAACACCAGGTAGCCCATTGCAAATAGAAAAGAAAGAACCAGTATGTGGCAATTGGAAACCTTTGGCACTTTTTGGTTTTGCTACTTTAACACTAGTTTTTAAACTACCAACTTTCAAAAGATGAAACTGGCTTAGAGTCCTTTATTTTTCCCTTTTAATGAGCTTGATGACTGCTTAAAAGATTTTTACACATTGCAAGACAAATCAAACACATAAACAGCAGAAAGTCACTCCAAAGTACTGAAATCCTGACGTTTTCAAAATATTACCAGTGCCAAAGGATACCCCAGAATATTATCAGCCCATTAGCAGATGCATAAAGCAAATGAAGGTTAAATAATCATGGTATACCAAGATCTCAAACACCCTCAGAGAAACAGATCCATTCTTCAGGTTGCATCACACAAATCCTGAAGGCATCTCAAAGTAGATTTTGTTTAACAATATTGGGAGTTCAAGAATATTTATTTATAGGAAAAATTTTCTCTCTATTACTCTGCCCAGAAACTCATCATGAAGGCAAAATTTTTTTCACTCTGAATAAACTGTGAAATATTTTTTGAAATGTTGGTTTTATATAATGGACATTTCTGAGATTAATGCTGGATGAATACTTGTCCCTGTTATAAAATTGTGACCATGGCAGTAAAGGATCCCATGTAAGAAATGAGAAACTAATATCTTACCACAGGATGCATCTATTTTTAGAATCTGGTTACTCTTCTGAGGCCCTAATCATTAGATAGTCCTGCCAGATATCTTGATAACGTATTTCAGATTCTATTGAAATTAGCAGACAAATCCTGCTAACTTCAATGAGTAGAAAACAACTCTCTTCAGTGTTCAGGAAGGACTTATGCAATATAGTTCGGTGTAGACCTCAAAAACAGGAGACCGTTTCATCCACAGTGATTTGAATCCATTTTAAAATATTGTGTCCAGCCAGGATGTTTTTCCTTCCCTGACACAGCTGGATCCTAAGCTTTACCCTTATTTGTAGATTTTAAATGGAGGGACAATGTACCTCTCTACCTACGCGAGCCACCATCTTACTGGGAAAGTCCCTTCCAGGAGTGAGTTCCTGATGGATAGGTGTAAACCCAGAACTAAGAGAGCGGACCGAATTCCCACTATCCATACATGAGGCAATGCCTTGCAAGGAAGGAGCTTGCTCCATTTTTGCCACCAGCACACACACACGGCTGCTGTGCACCATCAATGTATCCTGCCCAGTGCGAGGAGTGAGCTGCTGGCTCTGGCACCGTGGAACAAGAGAGGAGCTGGGAAACAAGAACAGGCTGTCTGTGCAGATCATCACATGGTTAATCCAGTGGAAAACTTACAAGAAAATACCTTCATGTATATTTTGTTCAAATCATATACCTATTTTTCAGACTTCAAGGGATACAAAGATGGTTATTTTTTCAGACAACAGTATTTCTTGTTATTTCTGCATTCACTAGTGAACAATAGGAAGTGGAAGAGTCAGTTGTTACAGACAATAAAGTGGCTCTGCTATGAATGCTGTATTTCTGTATAGCTTTGGGACTACACTTCCCAGGAGTGCTCCAAAATGCACTCCTGGTTTCTAAAGATACAAATGAGCTGACTGTAAAAGAGGTGTGCATAATATGGAGATTTTAATAATGAACCTGTTGGTTTTACTGATGTACGTTTACAACATGTAAGTGCAAGTTGTTTCACAGTCTGTTATGTTTGTGTGGATGTACAAAATGGAAATGCTTTGCCATTATAATGGTTGTTTTCTTTCTTCACTAATGATACTTTCTTGCTTTTTTTTGTAGAGTGTTCTGAAAAGTCAGGATCTGAGGTTTAGGACCTTGGTTGGAGCTTCAGTGTGGTTGCCTCAGTCTTTGTGGAAGTTTTGGTTTCAGTGGAGAAACAATGATTTGCAGACATTGAAAATTTGGTCTCACACACTGAGTATAGGGTTGTCATCGCCCTTGGGCTTTGTAGGAAAGGCTGAGTTTTAAAGGTATTTACTGAGTCATTTCTAGTCAAAGTACTCTTTCATAGGAAATGCTGTTTTTCTTCTTCTCAGGATGGTTTGAAATGTCATCATTGCACACATAAAGTACATTTCATTCTCTGCTTTATAAATAGTACCATACACTAGTGACAGTAATATTAGGAATGCTGATACAACCTCAATAGTTACAATTATTATAGTAGGGTGGTTTGACTCTAATACACTTCACAAGAACAGCAGCAACGCATAATTAATATATCGGTGTATCAAAAAGTAGGCAAGGAGCTGACACTTGAATCAGTGGATGCAAGGCGTATTTTAAGAGGAAATCAACCCTACGTTAATCACTTCTGCAGTATCTGTTTCTTCTCAAACACCACACTCAACACATGAAAACCCAGTTTAGTGAACATCTGTTCCAGCAGAAGGCTTTGAGTGGTTGCTTTGTTTGAGCAACTAAATCAATCAGGCAGGTGCTCATTTTTGTTCTTTATGGGGTACAGAAATACAGTAAAAATTAAAATATTTGTTGTGGCATAGGACGTTGAAAGTAAGACTTGACTTTTATTTACTTAATAAATATATTTAACTAAAAGCAGCAACAAAGATAGAACAGACAGTTTTATCTGTATTAAAATTCTTAGCAATAAGGCAGACTTAATTAAAACATTGCAGAGCGCTTATGTAGCAAAGTAACTTTGCTTTGGGTTAAAAACAAGCGTGCAAATATGGTAAATTTCTGTCCTCTTCTCCCATCCTTTGCTAGTCTCAATAAAGAAAATCTAAGTAGATTTTCAAAGATACAAATCTGAAACACTAACAATGTGAAGGTACTTACATTTTCAGTGCCTGAAATTTTAAAAGTTTGACATGTCTTCATGACATTAAATATGCACTGTTATTTGATTGCTGCTCAAAAATATGAGGATTTGTAACCTAAAAGTCTTTAGCATTGAAACAATAGTTGATCCCAAGCCAATGAGACTCTGCAGTTGCCCTGTCTGGCAACACAAAAGAGCCCAGCCATGTGTAATCTGGACCCAGTGCTGTCACATGAAGAGAAGGGGAAAAAAGGTGTTACCAGGCAGCAGTGCAGGAAAGTCAGACCTCCAGTCTGGCATACCTCGGGAGTAAGAACATGATCAGCCCCATAGTCAACAATTTAGTGACAAAAGTCCCTGGCAAGCCCTGAGATTTAGGATGGTGCCAGGAATTGCAACTTCACTCTCATTAAATGCCATTTAAGTTTTCCTTCATCATCCAATTTCAGGACCTCACAAGCCTATCTTTAAAAGAAAAAGAAATTAACTATCTTCAGGCAATTTTAAAGGACATCAGATGTGTGCACTGACTTTAATAATCTGATCCTTCTTCTCTCACTGTAAGCAAATACAACTTGGAGAGAGTGACCACACCACAGAAGGTCACTTTGTGTAATGTGCAATGTGCAGGTGTGTGACTACATGGAACTCCTCCATTCCCAAGAGTTAGTGATGTTAGTTTGCGTAATATGGTCAAAGAGATACAGCTCCTTCCCTCATCTGCTCTGCATTTCTCTTCATCTCAGTATCACCACCATAAGAAGTGCTTACTTCTCGATCTGTGCATCCTACACATTTTCAGAAGAAACATTTTTCCTTTACAGTTTTCACCTTATGTTGATTTGCGGTTGATCAAAAATGTACTCATCACAATCAGACTGTAAAATGTGCTTTTTTATCCAAATCATATTAATAGAATTCAGGTGCTTGGTCCACGCTGTATTGTTAAAAACTACCCACTGAAATTATGGAAATGGTAGGTGCAGATTTAAAGCTAGGGATAAAAGTCTGAGCACACACATCAAGTATCTTTAGAAGCAGAGTAACCTTTCTATTTTTGATAGAATGTAATCTTGTCATCTGGAAAAAAAAAATTTAAAAAGAAGTTGAATGTTAGACAAAAGTCACCAAAAAAGTAACCGTCTGGAAATTCTAGAGAGCGTACATACACATATGAATATACGTAGAATTAATTATTATAAGAGCTGTGTTCAGGTAGAAAGTGACCCATCATCCCCCACAAAATGCACACAGTCACAAGTGGAAGAGATTGTGGTGCAGAGAAGGTATGTAGCCTCCCTTAACTACCTTAATGATTTCCATCTGCTCACTCCCATACCAGACGTGTTCATGATGGGAATGACTGGGCCAAGAGACATTGGTTACACTGCATTTCTCAGCTTACTAAACCAACGCTGAGCTGATGGAAAGGGCTTACTGTGAGGTGAGCAGGAATAATCTCTTTCCCAGCTGCATGTCTTCTCTCCAACAGATAACCTCATTTATCTCACCAGCATAAGATCCACTGCTGTGGAGAAGACTGACCTTAGATCAGGCAGCTCCTTGGTATGGAAAACCTTTTATTTCACTTTACCCTGGGTAACACAACAATAATTCTCACTGATCTCAACAATGTGCCTAAGGGCAGGATTTCTCCTTCTCTGATTTTAGAAGGTATCTAAGTATCTAGCAAACACTGAAAATGCTTGGTGTAATACAGTCTCACCCTCATTTTTAACATCAATATCCCATTTCATCTGTATTATGCTACATATAGACTGTTTAAGGTAACAAGATACTATTTTTATATTTTCTTGGGGTTTTTTAGTGAAGTGTTTGCTGTCTGCTAGCACCATGTTTATACATGCTACGTGTATTGGACAAGCTTCACAAATTACTTGGCCATTAATGTGTATTTTCATTGTTATAAGTAAATAATTGCTTATGTTAAATGCTTAGCATATAACAGCTTCCAGAAGATCAAAATAAAAAGAATGAAAAAGGCTCTCTCAGTCCATGCTGACCACACAGAAAAACCTGAGAGATGGAAAACCCTTGTATCCTCCTCTCTTCTCATATGACCTAGTTATTTCTTTAGTTTTGAGCAAACAAGGTCAAAGTGCCTCAATACAGATGATGGCACAAGGCACATCAGAACTATGTTGTCTGGGTAGGCTTTCTGGTAGGTGACTGGTACACAAGCGTTACACCTCGGTCCAGAAGTCCCATGCTTTACCAAGTGTTCATTTTAACTTCAGGCCTCAAGAGATTTCGCCCACATGACCTCTTGTAAAGCCATTGAGTCTTTGATACCTTGAGTTCGTGTCCAGAGAAAAACTGCACATATTTTTCTCTAAGGGATTTGTTTTAATTTGGTAAGAAAATAGGCATTTTGGCCAAAAGGGTTTTACAGAAATAACATGGAACTGTTACCAGGCAGACCTCACTGACTGGCAGCTGCCCCATGTCTGCTCCATGCCATGTGGGACTGACTCTGGCAGACATCCTGGCTGACCATGTGGGCTGTGCTGGGGGACTGGTCCCGTCCCCCAACACAAACACACACACACAAAATGGTCAATTCATTTATATCAGTGACATATAAATCTGGTCTCTGACAACCAGGAAATGTACAGCTTTTCCCACTGACCACTGCAAGAAGATGAACTTTACCTGGTGTGTGCGTGTCTGCATGTGTGCAAGCAAGATTTTAATGAATAAACCCCTTAGGTATATATACCATCACAACTAACATTCCTTCTGAGGAGGGGTGGGAGACACTTCTGCACACTTTTAAAAATCTGTGAAATAAGGCCCATGAAGAAAGAGGCTGTATCTCCAGTTCAGAGACAACATTCCCATATAGGCTTCCACAGGGAAAAAAGTTGCATAAAATAGCTGCCTACAAGGAGTGTTGCTCTATAAATGGTCAGAGCCCATATTCTGCTTGTTGCAGATTATGTGGGTAGGTTTATCAAGTTCAGGCCCAGAACTAATTAAGAGGAAATAGCTTAAGAAAAGGTTTTTCTTATTGAATTATATTATACTATGGGATTTTTTTCTTTTATGAGCTCTTTTATTGTCTTTGGCTATATAGCAAATATCTAACCCCCAAGGACCTAGCCAGTGTGCTGAGGATTGCCTCTCCAGCAGCAGAAGGGAGGTGCCCCTCTGGGGTGGCTGCAGCTTTGACCTGGTAGCAGTTCAGTCTTCACAGGAATTACGGTGCAACTGTGTCCAACACAAAGTAACCTTCAATTCTGAAAGGAGGGATTGCAAGGATTTTTCATTTTATCCTGTGCCATTTCATTTTATCCTTCCTTATGGCAGACTTCTTGGGAAGTCAGTTAATGAGAAAGAGGAAGGACAACGGGTCACTTCAGATGTGCCATCATCTACAGAGGCACTGTGCACAGAGTGGTGCATCAGTTACAACCAGTTACCAACGCACATCAGCAGAAGAAATTAATGCAATCAGGACAAAGAAACAAAATAAATACATTTTATGCTCAGTGTATGCTGCAAAATCTGGACAAAATTTAAACAGCTCCATGTGTATATAAAAAGTTTTCTTTTTTTTTTTTAGGTCATTCATGTCTAGATAGAATATTACTATATGTTCATGGCAGGAAAATTTTATACAATTAATTTTTATTCAAAAATGCTTTAAATACATGGTTCACAATATGGAAAAGATTTGAAAATATAGGAAGACTTCCCATGCTGGCAAATCTGAGGCACAGCTGTAAACCAAAAATACATTGTTCATGATGGATATGAATGAAAACACGATTATAATTGAATTATCCCTTAGTTTTATAAAAGCCAAAAAATTCATTGTCTACTTTAGTATTTACTGCATAATATGCTTCTATGCCATAAAAATACCCTGATGATTTTCTACACCAGATGTATGTTTCTGATTGTTCTATTGCACTGTGTGCTGTACATAAGCTGAATCTTGCTGTAAGTGTGAAAAACCTTCCTACAAAGAAATACCGACTGAAGATGTGAGTGAAGTCTCAGTCTTACTGAAATCAAAAGCATCAGCTGCTTGAGTTCTGTGAGAACAAGGATTTCATCCTTTACAGATCCTGTTTTACCAAAGTTAATGTCTGTGGGTGGATCAGGAAGGAGATGCTTGGTACTGCCCCTGTAACACCCACGTCCCACACAGGGACTGCAGACATGTGGCGACTGCTGTTGTCTTTTCATCCACAGATCTGGGAAGGTTGATCAGAGAGCAATGCTGGAGGAAACAATGCAGGAGTTAAGCCTGGCTCTGATATTTCCTATTGCAGCAGATGCAGGAAGATGGAGCCCTGGACAGGGTTTTCAGCTGGAAAGCTTGGTCTGCTCTAGCCCTTGGGTCAGGCAGTGCTTGGTGGGATCCATGCTGAGCTGGGTGCTAGTCCATCACGCTTTCTTAGTTTAATTTATATCTTGCAAAGGAATGCTTTAGATGCAATTTCTTTGGCTTAGAACTGAGCATTTGGGAAACTTTGGCTTTGTGAGAGGCTTCTAGTTTTGCAACTAAAGTCAGACTAATTTTAAAATCATTGGAATATTTTCTTAAGATATTCAGATATAAATGGACATCAAGTCACTGGTTCTTAAACAGCTGAATATCCATCACCTCATCAAGAACTTTCTTAAAGTCTCTGACAGGTATGAGCTAGTAGCACAATAGCATTAAAGATCACATAAATATCTATTAAAATCAAGAAAAAGCCTGTGGTTATAAGGCATTGGGCTGCATCAACTTGGAAGTTTTACATTTGGGTCATGTCTCTGCCACAGACTCATTGTGTGGTCCTGAGAAAATGGTTGCAAACAAAGTGCTAGACTCACTAAATCCACTGAAACTTACACTGACAGATTTAGGCTCCTACACTCAAAATTTAGACTTTTACTCCAAGCATGTTTTCATTGGTAAAGATTGCCAAGCTGTCAACCATTTTATTGTAGGCATGTATTGTAGACATCTAAGCTGTCCCTAAGTCCTGACCAAAGTCCCCACAATGATCAGTAGGGAAAAGCTGTCCCTTCCTCCCCAGAAACAATGTATTCCTAAATGAGTGATGTGGCTTTCTGCTCTCTGATAGGAATATTGTACCAAAAGTTTTTTGTACCAAAATGTTATACTTTGCAATAGTTCTTAGCCATGAGCACTAATTAATTTCTTCCCTCTGATTATTGAATTCTTTGAAATATTTAAAACATTTTAAAGAATCAAAAGGAAAAATGTTCAACAATTTTTTCTGAGAAAGCCCTGTTTTAGGGAACCTTCTAGAGTCCTGTGATGTAGAGATCACATACATGCATATATTTAAAAATTCACATATAATGCAAAATACCTGCATAGACTCTACACCTGTAGCTCCAGCCATATGACTAGGGTTCAAGTGATGCTATTTCAAGTGTTGCTGAGCAGGGAAGGGATTCAGCTCCTACACTTGGTGCTCCAGCTATTCATTTGCTAAAAGGTGGCCACTAGGCTGAGGCACAGCTGGTGTGCAGAAAGGCTTGGATATATTGCAAACATTTTTAAATGTCCATGTAGCTGAGAGAGCTGAACCCTTCACCATGAATGAGGCCCCTCTACATAAAAATGTTAAAAAAAATAATAGCTAAGCATATCAAATGCATGCAATACAGTATTATCTTCAGGCTTTGCTAGGAACCTTCTAATGTTCATTTTCTCTGTTTCTGCTGTAAAATTTCCTCTCTCTGGTCAACAAGACAACACTGAAAATCACTGTGCATACCACCTGTGACAAAGTTACTAAGTTAATATCTCCCTCGAGTCACCTGATGAACACACTTCTGTTGGTACAAGGTCAAAATGGACATGGGCAAGGCTTTACTGCACTGTGTGTGTGTCAGCATTCCTCAGAAAGACAAAGCCTGAAAGGCCTTTCCCAGATTGGTTCACTAACATTCAAAAATATCAGGTCTTCAGCAGAATTTAGTTTTGGCAGAAGTGTCAATCTGCCAGGAGAGGGCTGCTTCTGAGGCAATGTTTCACATTATATGAAGCACCACTAATGAGCAATATACCCAAATAACGTTGGTATCTCACAGTTTCACAATGCCATGTGGCACAGCATGGAAAAGGTTATGTTGGAGTAATAATCTCCAAACCAAGCCTCTGGTCCTTAATAGTGTAGTAGCAAGGCAGCGAATACTTCTGCAAGTCTAAAATTAACCCCTCAAATTATCTGCCATAGCCAGATGGATTCAAAATATATGAAATACCTCTATTGTGACTACAGTCATTGCCCACTGTCTGCAAACAGCCACTTTATTTCTCCTAAAAGCCCAAACTCTTCCCTGTCATGAAAGCCTTGAAAAATTCCCACTGCTACATGCTGGAACGCCTCCATCCTTTTGCCATTCTTAGGCTAATTAACATGAAATGTAGGGCACATTCTATCTCTCATGGAAAGTCCTGGTTTGTCCTGTGCTGGCAAGAACCACAGCAGTTGAAGTCTTGGTTAATCTTAATCAGCTTCCTTTGGGTTTGGAGTTCATCTCCACCATTTGTGTGCTCATTGTGAGAGATCCAGAATAGACATGGACTAAGAGCAATTTTCCTGCACTTTTCTATTTTCTCAAAACCAGGTTGTGTTGGATGCAGTACCTTGGAAAATATATGTGAAATCAACAGAGTTCTGCTATTTTTGTTGTGCTTCAAAAAACACGGCTCATTGGATTCCTTGGGAAACATATCTGAGTGAATAGTAAAGCCAAGTTTCAGTGTGGTCAAATTAGAAGCAGCTGTAATATTAAACCTTAATTTCCAAGATGGAAACTACAATAAGCAAAATACAATGTTACAGTTCATACTAAGAAACTGGGATTTCAGAGGAAACACAGTAGAATACAGGTGTTCTAGTTGCATTTTTTCACAGATTCATAACAGAATAATATTTGGGGCATCTTTTGTTACAGCATAATTTTTCCTTTCTTCTTCTCTGTCTCTCAGAAAACTGTCATTGTTGTCCTAATTCTCTGCTACAACTGACTGTCAAAAAGTGGTTTGAAAGTGTCAGGATTTCCTGAAACCATGCACATGAGTAGGGTCACCTCACTTCTAGGATTGCTTGCTAAGACCATGTTCTTATTCGCTTCATTTTCTTTCCCCGACATTGAAAGAAGGCATTACAGTTGAGGAACTATTTCTTCCTGTTGGCTTGGTTCTGGTTTCAAGTTCTCACAGCTCTCAGGTGAGGTTTGGGTGCAAGGTTTGTTGTTATTTCTTCACTGGTGATGATTCTGGTCTTACACAGCCACGGGGCAAAATAACAAAGGCAAAAGGATTCCCTCACAGCCCAAAGAACACAAGTTAGAGTGACTAGGCAAAAACAAAAATGAGAAAAAAAATGCTGGGCATGTATATTAAATTGCTGTGAGCTACAAGGAGTTTTCTTTAGAGATCGTATAAGTTCCTTTAATTACAGCACCACAAAGTGAGACAGAAACTCCACTGCAAAGACCTTTTCTAGCTTTTCTAGCTCTAAAATGTGTGCTGTGGGGCACATGTTATGAGATTACTTTCTCTTTCAGGCTTGTCAGGGTCTTATAAAAGAAGCACCAACACCACTTTAATGCATAGCCCATGCAGAAGTCATAAGCAATCTCTGTAAAGCTGAGAAATCCTCACTGAGCCAAATATAGAGAAGTCTGGAAAGTTACAATTTTTCTGACAATCCGACTGTAACTGAACATATATGAGTTAACACTTTTGTATTTATCTACTGTTTAAAAAACATGGAATCCAAATGGAGCATTTTTCCTATTCAAAAAGCCAGGCTTAAAAGCTTTCAAATCATGCTAGCATCACTGCTGTCCAGAAACAATTTGGCTGCATGAAAATGGTGTTGACAAAACTTGTGTTGATCTGGTTTTATTTTGTTTGAGTTAGAAATACCTCTAAAGAAACCAGAATACATGTTTATGCATCCAGACTTCTTTAGCTAAGTTATTCATCCTGCCCATCAACTTAACTACTTGATTTATGTTTTTTCTACTGATAGCCAGTACGAAAAGAAAATCATGACATTTTCTGTACTGCTGCCAAACATGAGTATGACAGTGTCCTTCACTGCTCATATCTATCTTTCAGGTTCTGCCTAAGGTGATTGAGACAATCATAGTCTTTATTACAATTATTAGTTATTTAAGTGTTTTCAATGCCAAAAGATTCTAGGCAATGCATAGGAGTGCTGTTGCCTGCGTACAGCAAGGTAAAGTCACCAAAAGAGTCTGCTCCATGAAGAGCTCAGGAGTCTGCCCTCAGACACTGTTTTCACAGCACGTGCTGAAATTACTCAGTGCAGGTGAGCAAAGGGCTGACCCCTGGGCACAGGGTACTTCATACTTTGAGGAAAGGACACGGAGAATTCAGTCTGCAGAGTGCAGAAGCAATGCACATCAAAAAAAAAATCATGTTTTCTGACAAATACAAATATATTTACATGTAAATATGTGTACCTTTTAATACCTGAACAAACTTCATGGAGGCCCCATGCAAGCTATTCTCTGTTCCTGAGCAGGTGGAAATAAGCACTAGCACTTCACTTGGTTGCTGAACCCTGGAGGGCTTTGCTGCCTTATATAAAGCTTCTGGTTGCCATCAGGGAAAAGCACCACAAATGAGATTGGGGAGGAAAAAATCTGTCTTGCAGTTTTCATAAGGAATGAAAACGCACATTAAAATTAGAGTATTTTATTTCACGGGCATGGCCTCAAAGTGGCGAGTCGGCAGAACAGGAAGCAGACATGTTGTAAAACAATCTGGGATAAATTGCTCACAGAAAAGGAATCCACTTCAAATACATGAAGAGGAATGTTGTGTCCAAGCCATTTTCCCTTTGCCTTTACCCACCTAGGCCTTTGGAGATGAACTTCCTTGCCTGGACTTCTGTTTCCCAATGACCTGAGCAAGGATACAGCATTTGTATATTCCACATGCCTGAGAGGAGATGGTTAGATTAGGATCCAACCCCTACAGCTGTACTGCAGTGCACTGAGTTCAGTTAGAGGGATAAAAAAGGGGTTTGCACAACTGCACTGTACCCGAGATGAAAGTCACCTCTCCCACAAACTCAAAGCCTCATTAAAACAAGGCAGAGAGAGCAGATTCCTGACTCATTCAAAGGTCTGTGAGAACAAGGAGCACAGCTAGGTGGAGGGTGGCTGGACTGATGTATACCACCTAGGGTAGTACAGCACAGTGGACAGGCAGGATCTGACTAAGAGCTGGGTGCGAAGCTGGAAGCACATCCTATCTGGGGACGTGGCAAAGCACCTGCTGTGCAAGGCACCACAACCCACCAAAACTGCCTTCTGGTCGTAGAGGTAACTTGGATCGTGTCACTGTGTTTTATGAGCAAGACAGTCCATCTCTGAATGACAGCAGTTGTTCTCATCCCTGTTGACCCACGCACAATGTGTATAGTGCCAGTTAGTCCATGGCAAAAGTGGGGGACTATAAAATTTGGTGGAACAGATAGAAAGGGGCAGGAAAGCAAGGTAAGCTATCTTTGCTGAGACTCAGAGCTCTTACTCCTATGGCAGAGCCACACAGTGCCACATAGGCATAAGGAAGCAGCAGCAGTGGCAGACTCCAGGCCTTGGCTCCAGCTCACATGCAGCCCTCAGCAATTTGGCAGGTGCTGCTGAGACAAGCAGGGAAGCAGAGCCAGGCACCCTTTCCCTCTGCCCTGGTATCTTCTGCTTCAAAGATGGGGCTGACAAAGAAGGTGGAAAATGTTGGATCTTTTACCCAGTGGGCTGCAAAGCTGTTCAGAGCAAAGAGGTCCCTTGCTGGGGAGTTAAGTGAGGTCCAGAAGCCCATTGTGCCACATCAGCAAAGGTGCTTAAATCTAAGGTTTTAAGGAGTAAGTAACAAAAGTAAGAGGCTCTCTGGATTCACTAAACAATACTTAATCTCACCCTGCTGTTGCAGATTTTTGTGGTTTTATTTGAAAAACACATACTGTCTTTCATCTGACAGCAGGTAAGAGACACCTGTGAGTATAATGTTCCCACAGGACCCCAGAAGCTTTTCTTCAAATCTCCGGAGGTCTCTGATACACCTCAAACAAATATCTCCTCAAAAACCTGGCAAAGTTTTTGGAGCCAGCGCCACAGAGGGTGCTTGGTGCAGCAGTGAGAGCAGGAAACCAGATGGACGAGACGATCAAACTGTCAGCAGAGGTTTCTGTTGCAGACATGGCAAGAACAGCTACTTGTGGATGCTGCCGCAGAGTATACACTACCCTGTCTGCAGCAGAACAGCTTTAAGTCTGCTTTTGCAACTGTCTGATTTTCTTTTTATCAAAGAGAAACAGAACTTTTGTGCCTGCAAAAAAAATTTCTGAGGCTATTTAACATTACTTCAAGAGCTCAATTATTCTTAATAAAATCTTGACAATTTTCCCCTGCCTTTAAGACAAATGAACAAGTAATCCCTCAACAAAGATAGAATGAAAGCAGATAGCTAGTCAGAGAGAGGCAGACACTTTTGTAGGTTTCATTTGGCCAAAAACTGATGTGGCTTAAGAGTGATGCAAAGGCAGGAATCTCCCTAAGCAGAATTATCCCCTCTCCTTGCAACACACTTGTCTTCAAAAATCCACTAGATTAAGCACCAAATATTAGTGTTCATTAGTGTTAGAAAGAAACAATGATAATGACTGTTCTCTAACTAGTTTGCTGAAACTCTTGCTCTGCTATTTCATTCCCAAAGTGGTGGCTGTAACTAAAACACCAGACACACCAGCAGTGTGGTCCCTGGTACAGCTGCTTCTGCAGCAGCATCTCCTGATCTTTCCTTCTGATCTGTGATCTGCTTGAAGATAATATAGCCATGTTCACCCTCAGCTGTAGTCAGGTCCATAGGTTTCCCTAAAGCAGATGTGTGCCAGAGCAGGGGCACCAGAGTGGAGTGGGATGAAGCATCAAGTGGGGACATACCCTATGGAAAGGGAAAAAAATTCCTTTTTACGTCAGTTTCATATCCAATTGCCCATTTTAATCCTTCTATTTTATACCTTACACCAGAGGATAATATATCTTCTGGTGCCTATGCAAGAAGTGCACCACACTGGGACAAACAGCCTTAATAACTATTCCATAACCAAGGGGATAAATGAAAACAGAAGGGCATTTTAAGGGCAAGTTATGGTTTTCTCTGAAGCTTTGAAAATTTGATATCCTTCACAAAAGTTACCAAGAATAGGGAAAGTTTACTGTCTTTGGATCATTTATAGATAAAGTCGATGACAAGGTGTAGGAAAAATGTTTCAGTTTTCTGACACCTGAATCAGCCAAGTGGACAGACCCTTAGAACTGAAACACTCTGCAAGTGCAGAACTACATTGCTTTTGGATCTAATACACCCTTAGGCAAAAATCAGCTTTCCATTTTTCCATTGCCTTCAAAGAACATCTTACAGGCAGAATGTGGCAATTTTAATTAATGGGGCGAAGAGAAAAAGCTGTTGATGTGGACTCCAATAAATTTTCCCAAATGGCTCAGTTACTGAATCAGTGCAGAATATTATTTCAGACAGTGGTACAAAGGTCTGGTATGTTTGCCAGCTCTGATCAAGATTGATGGCTCTAGCAACAAACAGCACAAGGGGACACCTCCCAGCTTCCCCAGCTGTTAAACCCTGTGAAGGCTGTTCCCTTGGTGCAGCAAGACTGTAAGGGAAAATGACAGAATTACAACCTCTAAGCTAAATAACACTTATTTTATTTACCTAAAAAAAAAAAAAAAAAAAAAAGGTAGTTAATGAAAAAGACCTGAAAAGCCTGAATTCTTCCTCTGAACACCCATCCCATTTGGTTCTTCATGCAATATGCCTAAAGCCACAGGTTTGAAAACTGTTCTGGGCACCTCATCTAATAGTTTGGTTCAGATAAACAATGCAGTGGCCCCTAAATAAATAAACAGACCTCTGGAACTGTCTAAAGACTCCTCTGGGAGATTTACAGGGACCCTGCTAAAAATACAGAGCTTTTTTTTATGGTGATAATACTCCTAGGAATTTTGTTTTCTTCATCATCCTATTGTCACAAGCTATTTGGTGAAATGAGAGACAATTTTACTTCATCTATCTGATATCTGCAGAGCAGAAATGCTATATAACAACAAGGAACTATAAATCATGCAACTGCCTTCCAGAACTGCTTACCCTAGCAAATATTTTTCCTTTAAAAATGGGTTGAAATTTGATGTGAAAAGCAATATTTACTGATTTCATTTTGTGACCATATTTTGAAAGGCTTTGAAGGAATAATTATTTTTAAGTGTAGGGATGAAGAAATCCCAGGTGCTTCTAATTTTTTAGGAGAAATATTTTACTGTTCCCTCTATCTCAGAGCCAACCAATGCATTTTGTAATTTTCCATTAGATCTGCCTTCATCTCATTGGCTCCATCACTCAGATTGAGAATATTCTAAAGATGATAATTATTTGTTTATAACTCTTTCTTCTTGAGGGCTGCCATTCAACAGGAGACCCACTCTAGGTTGGACTTCTCCGATGCAGCGAGTTCATTCCTGTGCACATGTGGCTGGAGGGGAGTAAGAAGCTGCCTGTGCTGTTCCCTACCTCTCAGGGCTGATAGAGGACACCCTTCCTACATGTTTGTCTCAGATATGAAATTGAATTTTGTGCCATTATTCACAATGAGCCATGCCTGACCCATCAGCAGTCCCATTTGAGAAGACAGCAACAGATTGGGGTCAAGGTGTGACTGCTTCCAGGTTGCCATCATTGCATCAGCCCTGTGTGTCTTCTAATGTTTCTTGCCATTTCTCTGCTGCTTCTGCCCCCTCTGTACACACACTGATACACACAGAGTAAAATAACCCAAAATATAAATTGTCTTTATATTCAATGTCAGGATTCCTGGAGAAATCTACTCAATCAGCTCCCTGAGCCACTGCTTAACCCTGCATGAAGTTAAGCTCTTTCATTATTACAGCTATTGCTAAATGAGGCACTTAATGGTCCCATAATTTGTCCTGAAAGTCATTTTGCACATCCAGCAGCTTCAGTGAAGTAGTTTAAATTAATATCCTGTAGTAAAATAGCGTTGCTTTTTTTAAAAAAAGAAAAGTTTTTAAACAAAACATTGGGGGATATAGAGAGATTCAAAAACTGACAGTGGCATATGTTACCTTTTAACTGGGCATACAAACATAGGATGCTATGTTTGGTATCATATGCATTTTGTTCAGTTAAAAAATCACAACATCCTGAAATTGCATTTCAATGATTGGCACATTAAAACAGCAGACATCAAAGATGACAATAGCTTGCAGATATTGATGGATTAAAAACCTCATTGCTAAAGCAATTTCACAGAAAGATCCAGAGGGGTTTTTTTTGTAAAACCTCCTGTTTGCTTAAAGCCCAAAAACAAGGTCTAGGTAAAGAAAACAATTCTATTATTCCTTGCACAAGTCATACCTAGCACTAAGTTAGATACACTGGTATACCCTGGTCAAATGTATACACCTTCAGAAATGTGTCACAAGAAGTCACTGTTCTCAGCACTGCAGAAAGGCAAGTACAAACAGATGGGGAGTTCAGGAAACCAGGTAGATAGAGCTGATCACTATGACAGACACCAGTCTTGGCACATAAGGAACTTCATAAATTTCTTATGTTTTGAAAATGTCAAAGCCAAGGAAAGAATTTTAGGGAGCGAATTGCAGAAGAGCAGCATGGTCAGCAGGAGGATGTTATTAGGAAGTCATTTTTCCCCAGACATAAGGAACAGAATAAGAGAACACACAAAGATGGTCATTTGGAAAGCAGTCAACACAAGAAGGGCAGTGAGCATTATGGGCAAGGTATAGGCCGTGGTGAATTTCTTGGGCTCAAAGTGAAAACTGGAAACTCAGTTTTAATATTTTAGAGGACTGTGGAGCAGGAAAGAATGGAGAGAGAGGTGGCCTGCTCGGTGCAGACCCTCGATGCATCCATTGCATAAGTCACTGTTTGGACCAGAGGTAAAGTCTAGGAGAGAGCTATGCAGGTCTCACATACCCTGTCCCAACTCACATAGCTACACTGACTAAAGTCTGCAGTGAGGATACAGTTTACAGAACAGACATGGCAGGCAGTTTTCTGGAAAGCTCTGCTGAAAGGATAAAGGGATTTAATGAAAAAACCCACTGCTGATGTGTTTCGACACAGGTTAGTGTGGCTACAAACTGCATTGGTAACACAGTAGTAGGTTGGATGTAGTGATAATACTCTCTTGGACATTTCTACATGCACTAGTTTTCACAGGAGGCTGGTGGTCACTGTTGAGACACTTTACTCTCAGAGAAACCCACAGTAACCTATAGAAATACCGTGTGAAACCTGAGTGAACGTGGTGGGTAAGGTGGGGAGCCATGAACTAACAGAGTGCCTGAGAGCCAGCAATCCCTGCCAGCTCTCATACCACAGTGAAACAGAAGTTTTCTAGAACTATTTTTCCGCAATATTTATTCACAAGACAGCCCTGGGGTTTCAAAAGCATTCAAAAGTCTTGGAAAAGGCACTTCCCCTTTTTGCTAATTTTCAATTAGATTAGCTAAATACTTACCTATCAGGCTTATTAATCTATTATCTCAAGGGCAGTTTTATGAGAGTTGTGTATAATTGGTAGTTCTTAATGTTGCTAATAAGCATAGCATGCAACATTGGATATGCTTCAGCTCATAGAATAACAACTTAGTTAACTTCATTAACTATAATGTCTAGCCACTTCTGCTCTCACTAGTTCATACCAGTAAAACATACAAATGAATTTGAACTAGAACATATTCCATTTTTGAGCTGGGAGAGATTCACTTTCAACTCAAAGGGTCCCTTACCAGCCTTACTTCTCAGCACACAGTCTGTAAGTAAAGAGAACAAAATCATAAAATATCAAAATCACAAATACTGGACGTTCCACTGAAGTTATAACTCTGGCATGAAATGTTCATTTGATTGATTTGAGGACATTTTTTTTTAAGAGCTCCTGGAGATGTAAAGCAACTGTAAAGTTTTTCTGGAAGTGTTCCAGAAAACAGCAGACACGGCTTTGGTAAGTTCACCCAGAATCTCAACAGTTTTTTCTGTCATTCTTAGTTCCATTATAAGAACAATCTGAGTCTGCCAGTGTTCTCAAAGAGCTTTTACCAGTCGTTTGATTCAAAATTTGGCTGCATTGTCAAGATGTTTCTTCCAGCCCTCACTGGTTCATGTTTCATTACCATAGCACAAGACAGTCTTCAAAGACACACAGATCTGCAAGCACAACCCAAATGTCTATGCAGCTTTCATCCCAAGTTTCAGCTCCAATAGCATAAGCCCTTAGATTTCTAATTTTGTTAATCAGTTGTTAAAAGTTTCAGGTCCAAGTCAGAATAATTTATGTCAACAGAGAATGAGAGCAGGAGTGTTTGGAGCAGCAGTGCTGCAGTATTGTCAGTATATGAAAAAGTGTGACAGAACACAGCAGTCAGAACCTCTGGATCCACAAATGGCTGTTTATAGTTAATGCACAAATTACGTCTAGTATAAGTTATGGTTTTTATCACTCAGGCAGTTTCTTCATTCCATTTTTTCATTAACATCTGTAGCAACCATGAACGTTATGACTCATAAAAATTGTTGATTATTTTTACTGCAGTAGGTTTAAAATTAAATAGTTTTGATACAATGACAGAAGTACTTCTATTTGCAATATGAACCTCAGTATCTGCAAAATTGTGCAATGCAGCATTCTACATAAACACATCATGTGATTCTTTAAATGACAGTATACTAGCATTTCTTCAGGCATAATAAAATATGAAATAAGTAAGGAATACATTATTATTTTTACTATGAGTAGGAAAAGAAAGCATCAATTATAAAACAGTTCTTTAAGCTCCATTTTAAGCACCTAAGTTCAAAGTGCAGAACCTGAAAATCCATCTTGTCCTGAAGATTTGTTATGAATACATGCTGCATTGTTGGCAGTAAATGGCTTTTAAGAGCTTAAATTTATTCAAGTAGTTATTTGCACAGTAACCCAGAGGCCACAATATCAAACTTTTTCCACACTTCAAGGCTGTGAATTACACAGAGCAGTAAGACTGCTGAAAGCTAAAGGCTGTGGTCATGATCTTACATCCTCATTACCCACCTAGTTCTGGGTATTTTTTTTTCAGGTTAAATGGCAAGATTTTTGTGTTTAATTTTTTAACAAGGCCTCTGCCACCAGTTTCTGAATCAGTGATGTCAGTAGGGTTTCTGATGCAGATTTTAGGAGGGACAAAAGAAAACAAAGACTTCTGGCCTTGAAGCCCATCAATACCAAAGTAAAAACTCCTGTTGACTTATTCAAGCTTTGGACTTGGTCCTTATTCATTCACCTTCACTGATTCCTGAACATGGGTTATAGGCTGTGTCTGACTGTTTTGGACAAGTTTGTTTTACTTTTGTGCTGAGGCTGTAGTCATTACTTCAGAACCTGATAGGTTTTACTATTATTTAAATTGTTGAGAGACATGTATTTCAGGTATTATTTACTTTCAGTTATATATTAAATGTAGTATCTTTATTTGGTCTTTCATTTAACAGCCGCTATTTGGGAAAAACTGAATGAAAACTGCTCCATCTGGTCTTAGAGGCACCAACAAATCAGCATTTTAAAATCTCCTTGAAAAGAAAGATATGAGATGCACCATGCAGCAAAACAAATTCCAGTTAGATGAGAGGAGGTTCATTATTGAAATTATGATACAAGTGGCCACAGAAAAGCAGTGTTTCTTTATAGAAGAGATATGCAGGTCTTTCAGCTGCTGGGCTAATCTCGCCCATAATTGCACTCCAAGACCCCAGGGCCTCATTCCTCCTGTTGACTGATAAAATAGATGAGGATAGTTTTAAGACAGCCACAATGTTCAGATGTGAAAAGGAAATCTTAACACTGTCTGTGAATGACAACAAACAACATTAGGGAAAGGATGCATTGGAGGTGCAGAATGAGTTGAAAAATGGCCATGTTTTGCAGAAATTATGTCTCTAACTCCTAGAAAATTGAAAAAGGTTGCACTTCTATATCTGGGAAATGGCCTTAGAAAATTATCAAAATGCAGCGTGTGAGTCCATTCCCCAAGGTAGGCATTCTAATAGAGGCTGCTGTTAGAGGGCTCTGATGCTACTTGCTCTCATTGTGTTTCACACGCTCTATCTACACACAGTTTTTACCCACAATTACTTCAGCCAGTCTTTCCGTGTGTACTACCTGCTACTACTTCATTAGCAGCCCTGCCTGACAGCCAGGTGCCAGCACCTTCAAGCCCTTGGTTTGAAGCAGATTGAATGGGTACCTGCTCTCACCTGACTGGGGAGCTGCAATCAGTTCTGCAAGGGTAGTCTCTGATGAATGCCTCTAGGCTTTTGTATACAACACACATTGATATTTGAGCCCATTAATACATGCAACACAGCCTTGCACTTGTCCTTCATAAATGGGAAAATTTGGGTTAGGTGCATAACACCAGGAGAGGGCCACAGCGATAAGCAGCAGAGGAAGCACAGGCTGGCCCCAGGGCTTACCATCTGAGTCCAGCCAGGACATTTTACTCCCACCTGGCCTAGCCCTATGGTGCACTAAGGCATCCTGTATGTATTATGTGGCATTATACAGATAAAAATCATAATAAAGGACTAGGGTACATGCACCTGCTCTGCCCAGTCATGTCTAAGACTTTGGCTGCTCCCTCCACTTTCACTCAGTTTTGCCTCCTGACTCACCCTGGGTCACTGGTTTACCTGTGTTCAATATAGTAGTGCTTTATATTGCCTACATACTTTGCAGACTAGCTTTCTGAAGATCAATCATTATATAACATTTTCTCCCTTAAATTATACTCTGATTCAGCAAAGTACCTAAAGAAACATCTAAAGTTAATTGCTTGAATGGTCCCATTTCTTTCAGCACAAAGTCAAAAGATTTGAAGCATGCACTGCAATACTTTGCAGTTAAGAGCAAATGAATGTCACAAGAGCTGCCTCTCTGTTGGTGGCCATTGAAGCTACTCCTTTTTAGATCATTTACTTTCATAAAATGGAAACAGAGAGAAAATATACTCATATAATGAGGAAAAGAGTATTATATGAAACATTCAAACGTTATACAAATGTATGTATTTGAAGCACTTTTGCACAAAGCATCAAAACCAATTTGGAACTAATTTATACTTTTGAATTTTTGTCTTACAAGGTACCATATTTTTATTTGAGGAATAAGGAATATGAAGCTAACTTGACTTTAACATAAGGTTCCTGGGGGCCTTCTACTCCCAGAAATTTGCTTCTTTTGGGGTTTTTTTTGCTTTGCACCTTTGCTACGCCTGAACTCCCAGAGTTGGTTTCTCTGTCTGGGGCTCCATAGGAGGTTTCAGTCTGAAACCCAACAAGAGTCACATCCCAAGCAGAAACATAAAATATTCTATGGTCTGTCTGCTCCCAACTTGTTTATTCTCCGTAAATATACACAAAGCAACCAAACAACTTGTCAGGGAAATGGACCCAAAACGGGTCACACTGCAATCAAAGTCAGAGTTAAGAATTAAGCCATTACGCACACAGGACTTGAGTGTCATCAGCCATTCCTGGTAAAAAAAGCAGTGGGGAGCAAGGGAGAAAGAGAAGAGGAGCAGGAGCATGCAAGTGTATTCCAGAAAAGTGCATAGGATCAAGAAAATAGAGAAATAAACTGTAGAGCAGTTTGAAGAGTTGACCTGGATAGCATGTCTTGAGGGGATGGCAGTACAACTGACTCATGCTTACGTCATATATTCCCCTACATTCTCTATGAATAGGGCAAGCGTAAGCCTGTCACAAGTTACCAAGCAACTGGAAGCAAAATAATATGAATTAATATTAATAAAAATGCAAAAAGTCTGCCATAAAATTTAGGGGGTTGAAGTGTAAACAGGAAGCACAGAAATATGCAGAAATGAGGTGATTTGGGTTTTTTTAAACTACAGTTTATTTCAAAGTATTGATGGACTATTTTTATTCAGAACTGTTTTAACACTTTTTGACAGAGACAACATGCTACATCTCCTAATGTAAATCTGGAATTATACAAGCTGTAATTCCATGAAATATTACAATTAGAAATCCTTCCGTCAGGAGCCAGGAGCCGGCATGACGCAGGCGTTGCAATCCACTGAGCTGCAGTATTCTCACTAGGAAACACTGCATCTGTTCACGTTGAGTGTAACCTGAGGGGCAGATGAGATATATTTGGACCATTTTTGTCCAGATAACTCTTCTGCAGTTTCACTGTCATATTTCAACAAGTCACTGGCCCTTTTTGGTTTGCAAGGAAGCAACATTGACTCTTTTTTCCACTCTTTTTAAAAATTTAATCCTTTTAACCCCGATCTGCCTAGACACAGTATGTTTCAATTCCCATGACACTGTTCAGTGAACGAGATTTATTCTCCTAAATTGCATGCAGGTAAGATTTCAGAATTAATACATGGATTTTATCTATTTTGGAGGGCCCTTGGTGTGGTCAATTTTTAGGATTAAAGACCTGGGCTTTTTTAATAGCTGATAAGAAAAGGAGTAAAATCAGGTGGCATGACATTATTATTCTTCTTTCATAAGCACAAGAATCCATTCCAGGGCAGTTGTTAGGCCATTAAAGCCTATATTTGACTGTCCTCAGGTGCTGCATAGTGAAACTCCTCATGGTGTCAGCCATGCATACAATTGAGCTGAACAGCTGCAAACCACTGAATGGCTCCTGCCTAATTGAAGAATTGTGCATTTTCCCATAATACTCAGCAATTCCTATAGCAGCACTACTAAAAGTACTGTTAAATATGGCTTAACATAGGTAGAACAGTTAGGTCAACTTCATGAAGCCCCTCCAAGAGCAAACTTACCCCTGGCTAAATCTTTCAAGCATTCCCCACTATGGCAGAAAATCTGACACCAGAACAACTTGGCGCTAACAAGCACCACTCAGCACTATTAATTTCTGATTGACTTAACTCAGAGACCATCACTGAGCTGATTGTTCTCAAGGTAGCCCCTGCTAAACTAAAACCCTAAGAGGACCTAAGAATTGTGTAACAAATTGTATGTATAGACTGAGACACTATCAAGTGCTTAAGAAGCTCACAGCAGAGGACCTCTTGGCAAATTTTAAAAGTCAACACATATCCTATTCTTTTGAATTTTAAGTCACAATTTAAAAAAACTCTGAAAAGTGAAATATAAGAGCCAGCAATATAAAAACAACTTTAAAAAAATATATATATATTTTTTTAAATAATTAAACTAAAGAAACAAAAGCAGGATTTTGGTTTTATAGATCCTGAACTCTTGCTCCTTCTCTGTCTCCCAAAAAAACTCAGAATAGATCCACATTCTCAACCAAGATAAGAGCTGGAACTAATTCCTGCTCTCTGTAAAAGACCTCACCTGGGGAAGTAGAGGATGAAGACTAAAACTAAAGGCATACAAATGTCTTCAGCAGCTCAAAAACCGAGGATAATGGTAATCCGAGCCCTCACACTGACGCATTGAAAAAAGATCTACTGAAGGCCAAGGACTCAAGCCTCTCCATAGAACATTAGGCAAGTTAAAAAAAAGGAAGAGCAAAGGGGGGGGAAAAAAGGCAAATTAAAAAAAAAAAAAAAAAAAAAAAAAGAAAAAAAGAAAATTGCTAGTGCATTTGAAATTAATGACCTAAGGTTGATTGGTACTTCACTGATTCAATTTTCAAATGGATTATGATAGAGAAAAGTGTCTTTCTGTCAGAGTTCATGCAGCAGTGGCCCTGAGCACATGGGTGTCTCTATGGAATAAAAAGAACATTTGACTTTCTATAGAAGAAACCACTTCCTTCTCACTTTACTAATGGGTTTCATCTCAAAAGCTTGTTTCAGAGTCCACTGTATCTAACTGGAATTCAGCTGCTGGATTTACTATTCCAAGGCATATTTTGATGAAAGGTTGTATTTCAATATTTTGTTCAGGATTGTTGCCTCCCAATCCCTCCTTGCAAAGTCAGTTTTTTCCTTGCTGCCTTTTTGTTGGCTGAATCCAGGCTCTGCCACCGTCCTACGCCTTGTGTACTCTGCTAGTGATATGGAGATACAGTTCTGGACTTTGACTGCTTTGGTTGTCTTGCCTTTATTTCTGTCGCGATAGTCTCATCTGTATTTTGGCATTTATTTTTTTTACTTTTGAGAAACTGTGAAAGCTTGTGTCATATTCCTTTCTGAGCCACAATAGCACAGTGACACTAAGGCTGTATCATATTGCAGGTTAATGTCACAGGACAGCTCTGTAAAGAAAACCTGATGACCTTGTTTGCAAGGCTGCAAGTAACAGGGACCCTCACCATTTCCTCTGTTCTCCATATGTGTGGGTCATCCTATCCCTTACAATGGGAATTTATCTTCCAAGCTGGCTGACTGGTTTTAGCTTCTGACCAGCATTATGCATTTCTATATAGGACTAAACACTCCAGTGTTCTGAAAAGCATCTAATTTTCAGACACTTTAGACCCTGTTCAGGTTTCTTCCTCACTTCCTCCAGTTAAGGGCACACAACTGAACCATGAAGGGACACTGGCAACGGCCTGATTGCTGTTGGTTGCAAGGGCAGTGCCACCTGCCTGATCCCACCTCTCCTCTATGTGCAGAACTGTTTGGGACCTTTAAATTTCACAGGGAAAATACAGGCCATGGTGCTGCAGTAAACCTCGAGGCCCACATTTAGGAACATAACGGGATGTATACATGTACAGCAAAATGGCCATCTGAGTAAAATTAAGGTTGGAGGAGGGTGGCTGAGTCAGAAAGAAGAATGATCTGTCACAGTGCATCAAAAAAGAAGTCCATGTTTTGTCCGTGAACCACTCTATGAAGCAAAATAAAAGTGATTTGTCAAAGTAGTCCCTTTCCTGTCCAGGTTACCTTGCTCTTAGAGAGTGCAATAGGAGTAATGAAATTTTAACTCTTCTGCCAGAGCACATTCAGCCTTTTTGTAGTACCTAGATGCTTACTCTTCGTTACACCTGATTATTTTAACTAGCCTAATTTTCACAAAATAGGTATTCTGAACAACAGACATTACATATAAACACCTTCTATAAATGGGTTTTCACTAGTATCCCAGGTGGGTATATAATGCAGAGTGAAGAATGACTGCTTAAATGAACACAATGTTTTCTGTACCTTCTAGAAGCAACTGTTCAATATATTCTTCATTTCCATTTATTTGGATACATTTGAATACAAAATAATTTGAGTACAAATAATGATTTGAGATGAATACATAAAACTAGGTATTAGGCTGACTTAACAGATCAGAGGGGAGGAACTAGAAGGGTTATTGTTCCCTCTCCACGGCAGACGACAGAGTCCACTTTGCTCAGTTGTCGTCCTCCTCTCTACATATTGCAGTAGATCATGAGAGGTCCCATCAAACACAGGAGCAGAGCATTTTCCATTTCTCTGGTCCCTCACTGCATTAGTCCTGAATCTTATCACCACAACACCAATAGAAAAACTCACCCATTTTGTAGTGGGATTTTTACCACCTGTTCCCTTCTCCAGCCCAGGAACATATTGGAAATATTGTCCCTGCAAGGTGGTGACCCTGTTTGGCCTGTGGCCTAGTTACTCTTGTCATTCTACATCACAGACCCTGCTGATACTCTCAGTCAACCTTGCTCCAGCACTGGCATGAAAATGCTTCTGTAGCCAGAGCCAAACTGCAGCACATACTGAAAGGCAAGTCCCCATTGCCTACTTGGAGCATTCTTTTAAAACTAAGATTAGACGCATCAGATTAGATTATTTTCCTCTTTTGATTATACTTGCATCTTCTCATCTGTCACTACTAAGAGATGCTGGTGCTTCAGAGTGATGGCCTAATTCAAACTTCACTAATGCCAAGGGCAGGCAGCAGAGACTGCCTGGTGATTTCATTAGGAGAGATGTCCTCCCTGCGCACTGCGGATGAGAACTCGTGATGCCATGAGAGAGAGGCAGCCCTCTGCGTGGTCCCTCAGGCTGCTCCCCTCCTTCAACAGTGTGGGGAAGGCAGTAAAACAAACCAGATGACCTTCTCTTGGCAGCCAGGTCTCTGGTCACCAGCCCCTGGGTCCTTGTCAGCCAGCCTGTTTTTTTGCTCAGTGCCCTGCAACCTTTCTCTGGCCAGCTGCCAGAACACTTCCAGCCCCCTCCTTGGAAGACCAACACAGTGAGGATGGGTGGCACAGTGCAGAATGTCACAAAGGTCCCATGGAGGAACAACTCAACAGCTCAACAATTGCAGGGCTGGATTCTGCTTTCCACTCCAAGGGCTGATGTCTCCACCCTCACTAGCACCCGTGCTAAACCTGGCTGTCTTGACAGAAGGTACTCACAGCAGGCAGCACAGGCTCAGAGGTTGGTAACTGGGGAGAGAGGCCACTCTGCTGGGTGACTTGGCAACCAGGGGGATGGGAGGGAGAATGAGGGGAATTCTGTGCTGTGGTTATATACAAGTCAGTGGAGGTTGGCCAAATACAGCCTACTACTTCTGTTATTCTTAAATCCAAGCCCTACTGAGGCAACAGAAACCATTCATTCCATATTTTTGACTGAAACCTCAGTGGAGTGATGATGGGGTCCATGACAGGAGCTCATATAAGCTGGAAGTAATGCCAATGAAAAGGACTCTCCCCAAGCTGCCACTGACCATTACTATATTCTTTTTGCTTTTGCAGGGCACAGTAGAATGAAAAAGAAAAAAAAAAAAGCCAAAAATTAACTTGTCAGTTTTACATATTTTCCTCCATACTGTAAAAGTAAAGCAAGGTGAAAATGCTAACATAATATTTAAAGAAGCCCAGCCTCCTGCTTTTTTTGTAATTTCCTTTTCCTAAAAAATCAATGTTTATAAAAGAGCAAATATGAACACTATCTTATTTTCAGCAAAAAATTTGAGAACAGAGATTAGAAGAGCTGAGCCCGAAAATCCTTCACTGACCTCATGAAATAGTGAGAGCAGAAAGGTTCATCGTGAAGTACCAGATAACCCAAGAGAATATTGTACTTCTATTTTTCAGGTTGTGATCCAGACACGTACTAACCTTCAGAAAGTTATTAATCAACTTCAGGATTTTTTTTTCTCATTCCTACAAAGAGTAGCCTTCAAAATTTCCCACATGCACATCACTCAGTCTAATTCCCAATCTTACTGACCATTCATTAGAGGTTAATAAATGTGTTTTAATAATTCATACAATTCATTCCTTTCAAATGCAGAAAACTGAAATTTAATACAGAAATGAATCTCAACATAAAGACATAAGAGCACACAGGTTCACGGGAATTAATCATAATCTTAAACAGAGCCTATCAGCTTAGAGTCTGCACACTCAACCAGCCAACCGAAGCTAATCAATTTAATGCTCCCCACCCCCGCAAAAAAAAAAAGTGTCTAGAGATATTACCCCACCATTTCTCATTATTGAATACATAGATCTTAAAAAGCATGGATGGCATGGGAAAAACATTCCCAAATCTCTTTACCTGATTTTTTAATTTGTAATAGTCTCAGATTTGGGCTTTACAAAACAAGACATTATTTGTAAAGAAAATAAATGCTCAAGAATTTTGTGTACCTTAAGAGAAATAACTTGTGCTTTGAGGAAAAGAAAAAGGTGATCCCCAGAGCCTTCCCTGCTTCTTTCCACAGGGTAACAAGTTCTGCTGGCAAACATAAAGCCAGCAGAGACCTATAACTGGCCTGAGATGACCCACATGGAGCTTGCTGCCTTTGTGGCAGCCTTGGCCCCTCTTCCAGAAACTGTTTTGCCAGCAGTGCTACTGTGGGCTCCTGCAGGTAGACTTCCCACAAGTCAATCCCTCTGAAAGGATCTTTGCATAAGTCCAGGTATCTGGATGTGTAGTGGGGAAAGTATCAGCTACAGGTACACACAAATGGGAGAGGGGGGAACTGATGCGATGAAGGTCTTTTACATAGAAGGGGAAGACAAAGGCTTGAACCCTAAAATAAAAATGCCTTGAAAAGCTCCTCAGATACATTTTAGCTAGAAACAAGTTGAACATTACAATAAATATGAGATCTTATTTGCAAATGTCTTGTCTTCTTTTAGCTTATGCCTCTTTAGAAGCTTTCCTCCTAATAAAGCACCTCTCACTATGCATTCATGTGGTATCTTCAAGGTACTTAGCTCCATTGTAGCTAACTACTCCCATGAGTCACACAGAGGGCATGAGTTTTTACTAATGGTGTACAGGACGGCCTCAGGATGTATTGTAGATACAGGGAAGGAAGTATCCTTACGTGCCATCTCCACAGAGAGTTGGTGTTTCAGCTTCCCTGGAATCAAGTCACCAACGGTCACTGGAGTTCATGCCTATGAAACCATGCCCTGATAGCACTTCACAAAACATGAGAGAAAATATCCTTTTGTTTATACCTAGGGGTGTAAAGTACAGGATTACAAACCAAACTTCCCTACACCAGGCACCAGGACAGAGCAAACCTAAAGCAAAGCTCGGAATAGGTCCCTGACCTGGTTGCTGTGGTACACAGCAGCTCTAACATGTTACCTAAGGTGCCACACATGGGAAGATCCTTTCTCCCAGCCAGGGCAGTCATGAACACCAAGAGGTCTCTTAGCACACACAGGCAAAAACACATGTGCATCACCCAGAGCCCTGCATCTTACCACAGGGATTTCGAGAAATAGAAGCCAGAGGTAAACATCTCACTAAAAATAAACAGACTTCAGCTTAAAGGTCTGAGGAGAAGTGCCTTGTCAAACAGCAGTGACACCAGCACAACACTGGGCTGCGTGTCCAAGGGGAGAAGGAAGGGCTAACAGCTATGATGCATTATTATTCATGGCAAAAATTTTCTCTAGTTGAAATGCAGCACATTATAAAACCATTCATGAACAGTCAGCTGGTTGGAACATTTGGCTGCTTAAATATTCTAACTGTGATGGAGGAGACAGTTGAGCTGACAGCTCAGGGCCAGGAATCAGCCCCTGGTCAAACTAATTTACATCAATGACATTTTCCTACATTTCTACAAATAAACGATCCTGAAAAATCACAGATGCTTAGTAGTGTACTAATTTCTGCATCAGGCATCTGACAACTCCTGCACTTATTGAGGTTCCAGGTTTCCAGAGGTCAGCAAGCTGTCCCAGACCAAGCTACATGTTCCCCATGCTGCTATACCCCTGCCTTTCAGCTTGATTCTGCCCATCCTCCAGCCCAGGAGTTTTGTGTATTTGGAGCAGGTGCCACTCAGCAGCCAGGACAGCAAGCATGACTATCCTTGCTTAAGCTCTCTTTAAGGGCAGCAGCAACATGCTTCACCAACAGTGTCCAACCTGATGCTTCCAGTGTTTTGGGCTGGCTGGAACTCCTCTGCAGCAGGCTCCCTCATGGTGCTTCCTACACAGCTCACATCAGTGGCAGACACTGGCAGTAGGAGCAGTGTGGTAACTCAGGTGTACTCAAAGTTCAGAATTCAGACCTAGATTATGATCTTGTTCTCAGTGGACACCAGTTACTCCCACAAGGAAACATCTTCACACTACCTACCCAGGCTTCACTGTCAACTATTAATAGAAGTGACAGCAGAGAAACTGTTGCTTATTGTTCAATTTTGCTATGCTTTTTTTGTGGTTGTAAGTGTTGAACTACATTGCACACAAAGCTCTGCGCATGTATATATTTACGCTATAATATATGGATGAACTTCAAGGAACAGTTTTATGGTGCATATTCCATATGCCATCCCTGCAGCTCTCAGACAGCAGCCCCAGGATAATTTTTTTCCTGTGCAAGGATCCTTTTTATTTTAAGGCTCAGGTGAAATTCCTTTTCTTTTTTTTTAAATGAAATACAATGAATGGAATTATTTTTTATGTATGAATTAAAAGTCACTAGTGATACACGGCAGGAAATACATACAATTATGAACGTTGGATTTATTTGTAAAAAACATCTACAGAAATACCTGCAGTCATTTCACACACCTGATCAATTTCGTTTTTCAAAGATCAGCACGTTCAGGCAGTTATTTGCCAGTCTTAAATTTGATAGTGTTGAAATCTGTGCAAGACAATCTAGAAATGTATCACACAGACCTATACACCTCTGCTCTGAAAGTTGTTTTTCTTTCACTTACGTATCAAGATTCAGAGACCAAAACAGGATAGCTGAGAGATACTGTGGGGACTTTGTTTAGCAGAATAGCCAAGCAGACTCGAGTTTAGTTCACATCCAACTGTTTTTAATTTAGCTAGTACATGTAAACTCTCTCGGACTGGATAGAATACTCCAATGAAATAAAACTGAGTAGAAACAGAAAAACAAGGTTACTCCTTCACCATTATTTTCTCACGCATGTACTTGATCATATGTCATGCTATTGATTTAACACCCGCTTAAAAAATCCCCAACCAACAACAATATATGTTTGTGAAGTCTTGAGTATTATTTAAAGATGCTGTCCTACATCACACTTCAGGATCTCATGAATGAGCACAAGGTCCTTAAAAACCAAGTCTCTGCTGTGATGAAAACCAGCTCTGGCACTGCAAAAACAACACACAAATATACTTAAATAGCCAGCAAGCACAGAAACCTTGCTGCTTCAAACTGCGTTATTTCCATACTTGCACCATAATCCCAGTGTTGGTGCAATGTTTAGTCTTTATGCTATGGTGTTTCAAGCAGTGGTTATAAATAAAATAGATATCATCTCACACACAATAAATCTGCATTTTTTTGTCCATCTCCATTTGCATCATGCACAGTACAACAAGTCTTAAACATGAAAGACCCAAAATATATCCCTTTCATAGTTAAGAAGAGGGATCTTTATAATTTTGGGCATTCTGTGGCGTAATAGCAAGTCAAGAGCATAACTCACATCCACACCTTTTCATTTGGTATCTATCACAAGACATGCCTTTGTCATTCACATTTGCAAAAACTAAAAGGGAAGGCAAACCTTTCACAGCAGCTTTGAGGCTGCCAATGATCACTTTTTCTCCCCTGAGGGGGTGGCAAAAGAAGAGAGGCTGTCCTTTCAGTGAACAAGCTACAATTGTGAACACAAGCTATAATCTAGACCCTGCATCCTTGTTAAGCAGTTCTGGCCAGGGCTTGGATTTTCCCACTGCGGATAAGAAGCAAGCCAAGCTTTTATTTTACACATGGGAAGACTCTTATCAGTGTAGGAACAATGGAATTCAGAACAGTCAGTTACCTGAAAATGTAGCTACTCATCTGAAATCATGGAGCATTTGTGTACATACCCAGATCACTAGAATTAACATGTCCAGGGGCTGCTCTGGTGCACTGTCCCATCAGTTAAAACACTGCTGTTCCAAGGTTGTCTGTCCCATCCATGCCATTCTGTTTTGAATAATTAAACCTACACCAAACCAAGGACTTCAATCTTACACTAGGGCAAAGGCAAGCAATCAGTTAGCTTCCCCCTCTTTTTGTCCCAGGAGCTGCTTCTTTGGAGAACAGTGTCACCACGAGATGTGACTGAGAGAAGCTGACTGTAAAAAAGCCAGCTGTGCACTGATCAGTGCGGGGATAGGCTTTGCCTAATAAGAGCCTTGAAAACTGCTCACCTGTGCTCCAGCTGAGTTTGACAAATCGCAGAGTACTTATCATCTGGGGATCAGGAATTCAAGTTCTCATTATGATAAACAGATGCATTGCCCACCTCTGCACTGCTGGTCATTCTTCTTGGAGACTGAAGGAAATTTTCTTTTTTATTACAGTATTCCAAAACTCTCCTTTAAAACATAAACAATATTTAAGCCATATTCTCTGTTGCAGAAAAAGCAGTATAAGAGGCTTCTTATTGCACAGGAGAATGAAGAGGCATAGCGATGCTCAAAAATCAATGATCTGTAAAGAATTCTTGTATCAGAGGATGGAAACTACCAAACAGACCCTTAATTGGTTAACAATTCAGCATTTAGAGGAAACTTGGCTTCATTAGTCACTAAGGACCAAGGAATATAGAACATCCTGAGCTGGAATGGACTCACAAGGATCATTGAGTCCAACTCCTGACTCCATACAGGGCAACCTGAAAGTTAAGTTACGTATCTAAGAGCATATGTAGGCCACTAACTTATGTGGTTTCTTCCTTAGCATCAATTGTGGGCAGCAAGAGAAGGTTCCTGTGGAAAATATAATAATATCTGAGGCATATATGAATGAAGATCAAAAAGTCATTGCATAGGTTTAACACTGCATCTTGCATATTCTTTTATTTGGGGGCTTACTTAAAAATAGCAGGTCAAACTTATACCCCTACTTTTTGGTAAGCAATCAAATTACAGTGACTTAAGCAGTTTAGAAGAAATAAAGTGTGTGTTCAGCTCACCAAAGCTCTGGTAAAGATATCTGAATTTCTTATTTCATCCAAGAGAAGAAAATTGAAGCATATTTTACACTAATAGTCTTCGACATGTTTCTATTTCTTCTGAGAGCTCTCGCTCAGGATCTGACTTCAGGGCAGATACACTGACGCAAAAGTCCACACTTTGATTTGAACCACCTTTTTAATGAGGGCAAAAGTGATTCAGCTTCAACACATATAGTGACAAACTGCTAAGCAAGTTTTAAACGGAACTAGACATGACAGCATGGTCAATAAAGAATAGTATTAAACTTTGGTTTAAATCTTATTTCCTTTGAAATACAGATAAAAAAGGAAGCTGAATACCACACAGTCAATATTTAAAATGCAAATGCTATTATTCTTCTAAAACTGTATACAGGCTTTCTTTGAACTCACACAATGGCGCTCAGTACACTTCTGAAGAGGAAATTAAGCCACAGAGAAGAGCAATTATAATGATCCAAGGGGCAATTTTCTGTCACTAGATTACTGCTGTCATTTGGTATGTCCTGATTCTCCCATGCCTGAATTAAAAGTACAATGGCAAGTATGAATCCCAAACTGAGAATTTAGCACATTTTACACATTAATGGATTGTAGTCTATGTAAATTGTTTTACCTATTAGCTCAATGTTTCCTTTTAAAAGATCTGAGAGCACTGCAAAAAGTTTATTATGTAACAAAAAAATAAAATTTCTAAAACTTTACATACTGAAAACCAAAAACCTGAAAACTTCAGTGGAGTCAGTGATGCTCTGACAAATCGATTTCTAGGACAAATATGCAGCCAAGCCATTTTGCTTCGCCCAGGATCACTCAGGATGTCTACAGCAGCCTCCTACAGAGGAAGATTATCTTAGAATCAAACCAAAACTTCAGTCAGAAATACAGTATTCCAATTCCCTGGCATTATTGCTGACATTTTGCATTGTTGAATTGGAAAAACAGTCTCACAAAGAAATCATATTAGTGTACAGTATTTATTACCTTCTATTAATCTGAAGTCAATAATTTTGATATGACTAAATTAATTCTGAAATAACCAGACATTTTTAAATACATATAAAGATGAGGGGCTTTAACATAACAGTATTTAGTTGATCCATACTCTTAATCCACATGCAGGATATATCGATCAAATATTGTACATTTCCTTTCATTTTACACTGGTCCATAATATAGCACAATTTCTGAGGGTGAAAGCTGGGAGGAAAGAAATCATATTTTCAAGTAGCCCTTTTATTTAAAAAGAGCATCAATGATATATTAAGCCAGTGTGTTTCTGATTATAATTTTACTTACAGTATAAGTTTTGCAAAATATACAGCTCACCAATGATACACAAACAGTAGCCCTTTACTAAGGGCAAGTAACAACAAAAAAAATAAAAAGAAATACAACAGAAAGGAGTTCTACAGATCAGAAAAGTCATATTTTAGAACATCATGTCATTTCAGAGTGCCTCCAACGCTGGTAAGAAAGGTCATGCACAACATTTCTAATGTTGTCTTTAGTTCATGAGAGATTTGCCTGCATGCTTCACATGAACAGAAAAAGGTACAAATCACAAGGAAAGCACTTTCTCCAGTTATCTTTTAGGCCTGTCTATGTCGTCAATGGCAGCTAACAACTTCTGTCTTGCCTTTTTGTTGATGTGGGAGCCCAGACAAACATTCACCAGATTGGTCAACTGCTTAGTGGAATACTCCTGGCAAACAAAAGCAGATCATGTTATGGCAGAATAAAACATGAGATAAAGATAGAAAATTAAAAGAAAACACAGACATACTCAGTGTGGACTTTCCAACTGACAGAACCAGTGAGCACGCAAGGCAGATTCAAAGCAATAGTAAAGTCAGGTCTGGATAGTTTTCATAGCTGAGGCAAAAGACAAAACTGTACTTTGCTACATGGCAGATTATAATGTAAAATATGACTTTAGAAGAGTTGGACAGAGTTTACAGAAAGTAACTCTGTGAATATGTATATAAATCAATTTTTAATATATTTTCCATTCTTTGGGAGGTATGGTGGGAAAAATGTATGCAAACCTTTACACTTTTAACACAAACTGTGACAAAAGTTGATCTTTTTTATTTTGACTTCTCATTTCCAGTAAATTCTAAATGCTTCTGTCTACAGTCTCTCCAAATGATGTTAATTTCACTACGTGATAAAGGAGAGAAAAATGGCAGAAATGTTAAGACAAGAATTCTTAACATCTGTGCAAACATATTTGCCGGGATTACCTTTATATCTAACACTATCCAAAACACAGCTTTCACTAATCGGTTTAAACAAGAGTTTTTTCACATAGGTCATCAAAGAACAGCTCACAGTCTCTCTCGTGGCCCCAGGTAAAACAAGAAAAATTACATTAAAGACAAATTTCTTTCATCCATTTCTAGTGGGATTTAAAGTAATCCCAAAATACAGATTTCAACTGCTCAACTTTAAAAGACTTTTCACTACAACAATGGGCATTTCCAATAGCATGTGACCACTACTTACACAGACCTGTTACAATTGTTAGTTTATGCTATCATGAAAGCATGCTACATGTTTTCAAAACACAAATGAAGACTTATCTTGGAGAAATTGTTAATCCGGATTTAGTGCCATTAAACGAGGAAAGAAAAAGGAATAATTCTTATTCATTGTGCCTCACAACTTAGTTTAAGCACTCTACTCCTAAGGGGAAGGCAAAACTTCATGGTGTGATTTCAAACTCTACTTCCTGATGATCGAGATGTGCACTTTGGCATATTCTGAACAGCACACGAATGTTTTCAACTTCACTTTGCTCTTGTTCTCTATGTTTTTTAGTACAGTAGGTAGATGTGACTGGCTTAGTCATCCTTCCCAGTCATCAGCCATCGAACCAATACAAACACATACTGACTTCATATGATCAAAATAAACGTGTACATGCACACATACAATTATATTTATACTTCTTCCCATGCAGATTTTATTATTATAAATTAAAATATAAATATATATGCATATATTCATTTTTAACACAAGGAAGCATTCATTATTTATAGTTGTTTGCATGATTTTATCATCATGGTGAACTTTCTTGATAGACAGTAAAAGAATGCAAATTTGACTCTTACCCTATGTTCTTTTATCCAGCATTCCATGTCATTTTCTGTTAGGTAGTATGCTTTGATGTAGGTCTCCACAAATTCTTTATCTGGAATAGGCCTAATGTCTGTTAACTTTTCTAGTTTCATTAAGAACTGCTGAAAGTCCAGCTGCATCAAGGCACGTCCTTCATTGCTGCACTTCTTTACATTGGCATAACTAAAAGAGAAACAGCAGAAAGGAAAACTTAGAAGGAAATAAAAATTACTTTTCCTTCTCAAAGTTGTTTAACTTAATTATGTTCCTCCTCGAGGTTTAAAAGATTATCGTTTTAAGTTAAAAGCAGACAAGAACTCTTAGGATGTCTTCTGCAGAGCTGTATTTGCACTAGTGTGATAAGTTTCATACCAGTCATAAAACAAAACCCCACTTTACCCAGTGATATTTATATAAAAACGTCCCCACTCCAAAAAAAAGCAACTAGAAATCCTACATTGAACAACTTACTGTAAGTGGGTTTGAGGAAATTAAACCAATGCTCATCAGCACACTGGACAGTGGTTTCACACAACTACGACCACAGAAGTCTGAAAGGTACTATGGCAGCTTTAAAAGTGGTCACCAGGATCTTGTTGAACCAAGTGGGAACATCAAAGAAAGGCACAAAGCTGTCTGCTCAAAATCAGCCACAATAACCAGAGGATAAAGGGTGGCAGCACTGCCTAATCTCTCCAAGAAGTCAATGTGTTAATGAGAGTAGATTGACAGAATACTGGTGACAGGTTTGTGGAGACAGTAGATGAACTTAAAGGCAGGGTAATACTAGCAAGGATTACAGTGGGGTGATGGGCAACAAATGAGAAAAATGATCTTTGTGGTTTTTAAAATGGATAGGGAATTTTATTTGTCAAGATCAAAGGAAATGACACTGCAATGCCCTTAATGATGCCAATTTCAGCTGTGTACAGGGAATAAAGAGGCTTTGGTCTGGGACACAGTCCCTTGAGACACTTAATCCAGCTCACCCACAGGCTGCTGCCACAAATAATAATCCTGCCCCACTCTCCCCCTCTACCAAACTTAAAACAAGCTCAGTTTTCCATTGATCCATGAAGTTGACCCTATTATACAGTCCCTAGATTATTAGGTATGATGCAATGGAGGCAGCAGAAACACACAGCTGGAAACCAGATACACAGCAAGATCAGGTTCAGAATAAGAAGAAATTTCACACTTAAGAGTCAATATGCACAAAGAATTTGCAGAATGCAAAAATAACAGAGACAAAAAGAGAGGCAACCAAGACAAAAGCCCTCTGGAGCTTCATAGAAGATTAGATGATTCTCAATAGGCTCAAGAAGCCAGTTGGGAAACAAAAGAGCACACAGAACTAGGAGATAGGGAAGGTCAAAATGTAAAGAAAGATATAGCTGATTATAGTGGAGATGACTCTTCACTCAACAAAGAGCCTGATGAGAGCAATTTCAGTTGACTGGCTGACTGGAGGAAAACCACCTCCTTTATGGCTTTTAATTCTGTACAGAGGGAGGTCATGGCTGGATTTAGTTGCTCTGAATGTGAAATTGATCTCTCAAGAGACTGCAAAAGAATGATGGCATGAAAAGAAATGGGCATGAGTTAAAAAAGGATGGTTTGATGGAAACAATGAAAGCTGATGATCCTCAATAGACAGCTAACACTTGAAGAAGGAGGACATTTTGTTGAGGTCCTAATTTAGAGCAGACAGCAGGAGAGTGGGATGTAAAGTAGGAAAATAGGTAATAGAGAGCGCATAGGGTAAAGATAACCAGGAAAGAAACACAGAAACATGTGTACAAGGAGTGGAATACAGCACATATTCTACGATGCAGAAGTTGTGAGAGCCCAGCCATATGTAGAAAGGGGACAAACCCACAAAAATAAATGGAATGGATGAAATGTCTGCAATACTCAGGCTACAATATTACATCTGAAAAGACTGGACACATTAAAAAAGAGAGGGATGAGCAAGTTGTTGCAGTTCCCAACTAAGGTGTTTGAGCCTCTATTGACCAAGACAACTGAGACACCTCTCTGCTCCTGATGCATTTGGAAAAATCCTGTTCCATGGTTGCTGTAAGATGACTACTAAGTTTGACAACTCCATCTTTCTTCCTGGTTAAAATAAATGGTATCACCATTGAGGTGCTGACAATTACATTTTTAACTTTGTTCTGCTGGGAAATGATAATTTCCATATAGAAATTTCTTTGAAAGAGCACTATATTTTCAAATGCTTCAGTGAAACATTCAATGTCATTCTTCAGCAGTATCTAGGAACAAGACCATCCCATTTAGACTTAGTGCTAGACTCTCTGAAACAACTGCTGAGGAGTATGCTAAGCACTATTTTTTACACTCCCCAAAAGCACATGGGCACTACAAAATTAGAACTTCTAATTCGTAAAATGAAAGTTATCATTACAGACACATTTACCCAAAAGCAAGATTTTCATGAACTACTCACCCTTCCACAAGAGTTCTGTTGGCCAAGCGTATGCAGTGTTCCCAAAGGATGTTGGAGACTGGCAGTGGAATACGGACTCTCTTAGACACCTCATTCAACCTTCTGTTAAATTCTTCAAATTCCTGATAGAACATAAAATATGATTATTCCTTTAGCAAAAAAGGGATCATATTCTATACATCATACAACAACAACAAGAATTAGAAATGCACATGAAAGAGAATACTGAAAAATAAGAGCAAAGCAGAGAAGCTTAACAGGCACAGACTGTGGAGACAAGACTAATGTGTAAAGCAGAAAACATTCCACCTTCTAGTATACCATTCACAACATCACCTCAGCAATTTTTTTTAAAAAGGAAATGCTGCTCTGCTCTCCAGGGCTGTAGTTCTCTGTGCAAATGACACCTCTGAAAATGAACCAAGCATCTTATCCTTCAAATGCCATTTCCATTGCCTCACTCCCTAAACTGATATTTAACTTCTTTAAGTCAATATACAGCCACTGAAGAAAATCCGTTGATGATCTCTTTATCGCTCTAAATACCTTCCCCATCAGCTTTCAAGGAGAAGCTCAGAAATACTGTAACCATTTTTCATTCTTCAACCTTTCAGATTAGATAGTTCCTCAGTGCTTTAAAAGGAGCTGAGAGCACCCATGAGAGAGGCCAAATCTAACAGTTTAGGAGCACACTGCAACACTAGATAACAATTCAGTTAAGGGGTGGCACCTGTTTCCACATGAAACATTAATGGCCTGTACGGATTTGAGCTGACACTATGAGCGAGAAATTACTCAAAACTGAATGTAATTACTGCTACAATGACTTTGCAACTTAAATAAAGTGAAACAGAAGTCTGTTGTCAGTGACTAATGCTTCTATCATTTAAAAAAGATATCAAAGTACCTAAATATAAAGTTGACTAGTAATGAACTCCTCTGTATAACCAGCAAAAGCAGTTTGCAGCGCAGCCTATTCAGACTATATTTGTTCAACAAAGTGTTTTCATTCCAAGGCTGTTAATCTAGCGGTTTGCTTTTGGTTTTTTGGTTTTTTTCCTTATATTCTCTCCCATGAAAAATTCACTAAGTGAAGAAAATCAGTAGGGAATCTCAGTAAGCAATTGGTGTTTAACAGAATTTTCTGAAATAATAATTCAGCAAGAAGAAGCAGGGTAGCACAACGTCATGCTTTAACTGGCATACAACTCACTCTTCTGAAGATGCCTAATGCTCCGTGATAATTAATTTCTTGAACAATTATCTTTCCACAGTATCTGCTTCCATACCTGCTCTGACTGAATATAGAATTTTGCATATGTGTGCACATGGCTGAAAGTAGTTGATTATTACTTTAAACACTTGTGCTTACATCTGACATTCCTGAAGTCCTAGTGTACACAGCAAATCCCTAATTGCTTAGCAATAATTTAAAAAGTTTTGTAGTAACTGTACTGGCTATATGATGTAGACACCAGAAGAGGTTGAAATGGTCTTAGTCCTGATTGTCCTGAAGCAAATTCATCAGCAGTTGCACACTCACAAAAGGAAAAAGTTTTACCCCAGAGATCAACTATTTTTAGTACAAACTGATACCAAAAAGCCATGGCAGCATAAACGAGAGTAATCACAAAGACTCCAACAAATTCAGTACAATGATATATCCTCTGTTGAATACTTCCTTCTTTGCCTTGATTTTTTTTCTTTTTTTATGCAGAGAAGAGCTACAAAGTACAAAGGTGTTATCAAAACTGTCATTCAACACAGATGTGTGGCTTTTTCTGGGATACATATTTCACATATCTTTAAAATAAAATTTTCAGTTTCTCTGTAAGAATTAGTATTATTCTACCACTGACAGAACTTCCCTATGAAGACCTTTATAAACATTATTTAGGCATATATATAAAATATATATATATAAATATATATATATATATATATAAAATATATATATATAAAAGGATGAGAAAGAGATTGCCCCAAAAACTGGTTCTGTATGCCATAAGGCACAGCCATTGTACAACCACTTCTACTGAATGCAATTGAAAAGTTGGGTGAATAAGTTCCCTTTATCTTCCTTTTCAAATGTTAACATCTAAATATAGCAACTTCAATTAGATACCATATAATCATTATTGGTGGTGATTTGACCTACAGCCCCTATGATACATCTCAAAGACAATCATCAAAATTATTCAGAACAGCAAATATCCTTTGTTAAAAAAACTGAAATACTCCACTTCTAGCCACTGGATTTTCCTCAGTGTTACTCTCTTTATTACATGTTTCTCTACAACTTTAGATTTAGACACAAAACTCACCTATCATGTAATGGGTGTTTTCATGAAACAGTGCACTAGTAGCAAGAATAATGAAACTTCTGGACAGACCTCCTTATGATAACTTCCCATTTGTCAGGATGCTGTATTGTTCTAGGAATATTGTTCTATTGTTTAACAGTTTTAGTGAAGTATTACAGGAATTTAATGCTTATATAAACACTAGCATACCATTTCCCATAAGGTACTCACCTTTAAAAGAGCATCTACATATACATTGTGCTGTGACATGATTTCCTTCACATCCCATTTCACATTAGCCATGAGAAGCAGCATTTGTTCATAATCAATGGCTTTAGCAGCAACAATCCAATAAACTGGCTTACGTAGTTCACTGGCAGTTGACACTGTCTGAAACAGAATATAAATAAAATTCAATTTGGAAAATTTCTGGCTAGTAGGAGCAATATATAACTGTTATGTACAAGTATTCGCATCATAACATACAAGTTTCAAATCTTCTGTTTAAAAATCAGCTGTGAATTACACAATTCTGACCTGAGAATAGAACTGCTGAAGAAAAGGCTTCTTGGCAGCTGGCATCACTGCATCAAGATGAGGCTGGAGAAATTCAAACTGCTCAGCCAGGAATACCCTTTGAAAGCAAAGAAAATTTACTATGAACTAAGTGCAATGTTTGACATGTCTCTTTACAATTTTTACTCTACAGTTGACATATTTGACAATAACAATACGCAACCATGGAAAATTTAGTCCTGACAAGAACCCTATCAGTTTCATGACAGCATAACAACAAGTATTCTCAATTCTGACAATTTTAAAATATGCTTTCTAGCAAGAAAATGCTTGAATAAAGAGACAAAGGCTTGAACATCAACATTTCATATTTCTATTTTACTCAGGATACACTACAAAAGTCTGGTGCGAGATCTAGTGAAGTCAGTAGTCAAATAGCAAGCAATTTTCATTCCACAGGACAGTCAACAATAATATTAATAAATCCATGTCAGAATTTAAAAAAAACATTCCTAATCACTTATATATTAATGAATCTATACGATAGAATTTTATCTCATATTCATTCTCAGGGGTAGAATTTGTTAATAACAACATAACAAGGAGATACATTTCTAACTAACCATAAATGGAAAATATATTTTTTAAATGAACTTCTAATCTTTAAGTGTCATCTCATGTAGGGAAAAAATAATTCCTACCTGACCCTTGCTATTATTCTGATCAAATAAAAACCACTTTGTAACTTTCACGTTACTTGCTCATTATAATCTCTTCTTCACAGGTCCACTTCTACCCATGGCAAAGAACATCCAAGCCAAACCAAGAAGAGCTAAGCAGTTTTGACTCTTAGCCATCTCTATTTGAGTATTTACTATAAGGTTAAAATGAACCATCCAAATTAAATTAGCCTCTTTAAAATTAAACTTTTTTTCCTGTTACATTTGGTCTTGTTTTGTCACACATTTAACTGCTTGTGCTTGCAGGTTGTTAGACCAGATGGTCAGACCCCACTATCTTTAATAAAGAAATTACCTCTATCACTCATATTTAAAATCACATTGACAAGTAGGACTTTTTGAGCCCTCAGGAAGGTTTTGTCTTGTAATCACAATTTTTTAAACAATCCACAGCTTTCAGTGATCACAAAATACAGTGTACAGTAAACAACCTACAAGGACTCTGTAGCCACCACTCTCTCTGCCAAACCGTACAGGGAATTGCCAGATGTCAAAACTACGAGATGACTAAGATGTGGGCTTGGCACTTTCTCTTTTCTCTCTTCAGCAGCTGTGAGAGTACCTGAAGGATCAGCAGAGACCTCCTAAAACAAAGAATTAAACAAATGAAACACCACAAAAACAGCATGGATGGCTCCAACTGAGCAGTTTTAGATACCAGATAAGATGAAGGAATGTTTCAAATTCTAAGATGTAATTTAAATCAAGCCTGAATCTGAAGACAACCACAGAGTTTTCTATTTGAACAGTATAGGGTTAGATAAGTATCTAAGGAAAAATAATAATTAAAAAAAGGCAGAGAACAAACTTCTCACTACACCTTAACCCAAATAGGCTTTAGCCCAACTGCCTTTTGTGAGACTGACTTCTCACCCTTGCAGATAGTATCTTCAATCTGACAGCAACCAAATAAGGAGGCATATCAAAGAATGTTACTTATGCATGGGCTTTACTGCTTATGTGAGCTATGGACAACGTAAGTGAAATACAATTGATGTTCTCAATCAAATTACCGTTCCACAAAAACTTCAATCCTGCAGACATCTTGATGGTAGAAAACAAGGAAATACTCACAGCAAAGAAACAGAAACTGTAGTAAGAAATAGGTTACACCAATGCCCTGTTGTAAAATTAAAGAAAAAAATAGGGAAAAACCCCACCTCTACATTTGAGGACTGTAAGTACATGTTACAGCTAGAAGAGGAATCACAGAAGTAGGAAATTCCCAGGGCTATCATATTGGTCTAAGTGGGTGTATTAATGGACACCTTCTGAATCTTGGCTACTTTCCAAAACTGCATCAGGACATGAAAACATAAATGTAGTTCTAGCTTTGGATTAATTACTCATACCATGCTTACATGTTGCTTATAAAAAGATGAGAAATGCTACAAAGTAAAGGTAATATAGAACCCAGAACATATAAAGAAGATAGGCATGATATGGCACTGATTTAGTAAATAAGAGCCTTTCACGACTCTGGGGATAGAAACTCTGTGGCCACACAGGTGCTACAACATATCAGCCTATACATATGCAACGAAAACAAATGACAATAACACAGTGACAAAGCAGTGGTAAAAATAATTTCTTCAAAAGCAAGATCAGTGGCACAACATGTCTGCTGTAAAGCACCATATGAACACACAATCAGTGTGACAACAATAATGCTTAAACATTTATGGTTGGACAAATTAGTGTAATTCTCAAACAAAAATTGGTTTGCAAAAAATTGGACAAAGAGCAAGCTACAAACAAAATAAATAAAAAAGGCAGCTTTGCCATTTGTGGATTATTTGTTTGTTTGTTTTTTCAACTGGAGATAAAAATAAAATGAAAGGAAATTGCAGTGAGGTAACTAAAGAAGGAGGAAGAAAAATAGGCTCATCCTGACCACAAAAGTCACCATGAGTTTCTTCCAGGCTTCACAGCAGAGAACAACTGTTAGAAGAGACCTGAAATAGAATAATTGCTATTCACACAGTTTTTTTCAGACACTTTTGCCTGAGGAGAAAAGGAGAGCAATGAGCATCAGAAACACTGATGGTGTTGCAACTTAGTGGTGGTGTAACTCATTCTATATGTCAAGATTGAGACAAGGAAGAATATGCATTGAAGACCTTGAAAAGCCAAAAGGTACTGCACAGATGATTGGGTGAAAAGTGAGAAACCAACAGGGAGGTTACTCTGATAGAAAAAAATATCTGACAGACCCACCGTGGTTATATAGCAGCAATTAAAGGTAGGGCAGGTGAAAATTGATTATGTCAAAATGTGTAAGGACTTGGTGAAAATTAAGTGATACAGAATGAGTAGAAAGATCAAAACTTTGCCACTATAAACCAAAGCAGCACCAGAATGTGCGTATTGCTTGGATGAAAGCCAAGGCAAAAGCGACATTAAGAATATAAGACAACTGAGAAGATAATAGTGTCCAAGCTGTTAAAAATGGTTTGAGGTGCGGAGGAACAAAAATTCACAAGTTCCACTTTAACTACCTTGGATTTTAGTTGACAGTTTCCTCCTGTGGTGTGGCAACCCAAGGCAACAGGGAGGTGGATTTGCTAAATCAGAAAAGCTCTTTCAGTTCTTCATCTTCCAAAGACGTCAAACACAAAGATAAAAACAGGCTACAGCATATGGAACAACGCCCAGACTGGGAAAGCAGAGTTCTCACTAACATGGGTGAGGAAAGTATCCTCAGACTTATGAAAAAAATTTTGTAATAAGGTTACAGAAGCAAAAAACCAATAAAGCAGGAAGCCTTGATGGATCCCCACAGAAATCCTGACATTAAAAACAAAGACTGCTGACTGAGCAATACCATCAACACAACATTTGTAGTGCTAAAAGATCTCACAGAAATAGATCAGTGAGCAGAAGATAGAACTTCTAAAAGAAACTATCAGATACAGTTGCACTGAGCACAGAAATAATTATAAAGGCTAGCCACAATGCTACGTTATTCAAAAAATAAATTTTCATTGCTCTGATCCGTATTCACATTCAGCCTGATAAATTTGCAACTAAATTGGTCAGATGCTTCACCAAACTATAAAGTTTGCATTCTGCTGAGTCTATCAGAATGGATAAGCAAGCCAAAAGGCCTGGATATTTGCTAAACCTCATGTAACCTCTTTCAGGCACCTCTAAGATACTGCACATGAGCAATGACATTTAATCATCTAGGCGTAACAGTCAGTTCCCTAAAAACATTAACTGAATCAAAGAGACCACTGATTAACTATTAAAATTCCCGCTTTATCTCCCTCTCTTTTTCTTTTTTCACTTAATTCCATTCTCAAAAAACCCAAAACAAAAACCCAAAAAAATCACAAACAACAACAAAAAAATGCATACTAAACAAAACACACACACACAAAAAAAGCTCTGAAATGTTTACATAGGACAAAAAGAAACACACAGGCCACCAAACAATTCTCTATTCTTAGGGGAGAGAGAGCCACAGAGCTGAAGGAAGAGTATTAGTGGTAAAGATTTAAGCAGCTAGCTTTCTTTCAAAGAATAATTGCAAATTATATAAAAAACAAATATTATAAAGACTTAATTTAGTATTTTTCACACTTCATAATTGCCTGTCACTTTGGACACATTTTAAACAATTTTTTAATTCCTGCCTGCTTCCCGTGAAGGTAAATATCTTATGATTTTTTTAAATGCCAAAATCGTGTTGCATCTAAAGACATAAAATGCACACGAGAACTGGCAAACATATGCTAGAGCTCCTCTAGGGAGTCAAACTGTGGCTCAAATACACTGGCCAAACACAGCATGAGCATTTAATTCTCCTAATTTGTTCTAAAAAGCAGGCACTGCAAAAGCATGTTGATAGCAAAAAGGAAGTCCAAGGAAACAGCCGGTGTGCCAAGCACAAGATCATTCTGAAAGGGCCTCAGTGATGCATGTGTTTTTCCCTCCTGCCTTCATTAACAGAAATGATCAAATGACTGGAAGTAGCAATAAAGAGGTAAAACATACAGGCTGGAACGGGAAAAAAGGCTACAGACTATTTAAAGAAATCAGATATTTTTCAATGCACTGGACTTGTTAAAGTTAACCCTTCCAGTACTTCAGAAAATCTGGAAAACAGTATCTGTTGTCAGAGATTGCCTTTGAGCAGCATAGCAAAGAGGTGCAGTCCTGTAAAACTGAAAGTGAGAGCCAATCTGAAGAGGAGGAGGAGGAAGAAAGTAGAAGCCAGGACATTAAATAGCAGCCAGACAAATTTTAATTTCAAGAAATGTCAGACTACACCAAGAACATATTGCAGCACCCAGCATCAAACACGCAGAGAGCAATACCAAAACCAGAACAAACTTGCTTAGCTTTTCCCTGAATCAGACTATCAGGTCTTGCTGACCAAGCAGAACTGTGATATATCTAAGACATATTACAGCCCACACAATAATCTTGTAAGCAACCTGGTCAAAACAGACTTGATAAAATAATTTCAGGATACACATGGAACTGATGCAAATTACAAGATGCTCTTCTCTCCTTCCTTGCCAAACAGGAAGAACTCAAAGTGTTAAAAAAAAACCCAAACAAAAAAACCCAAACCAAATCAAACCACAACAACAAAAAAAAAACAAACAAACAAACAAAAAAACCACACCATGAAACCAAAACAAAAAAACCCAGACCAAAACAAAAAAACCCACAAAACCAAAACCAACCAACCAAAAAGCCCCACCATTAGAAGCACTAAACCTGTCTGAACAATAACCAAATGGACTGTAGGAGGCGAAGCAGGACAGGTTAACCAGCACTGCATGCAGACACTTTACAGTGGGTCTATTTAATTTTCTCTAGTCTTAGTCTAATTTCCTCATATTGTCATAGAAAGAGAACTGAGTTTTCTAATGGTACACATGCTTGGCATACACCACTGGCAATTATTTATAAAAGCTGCTTTGCTATGAAGGCCTCAAAATATCAGCATCAGGAAGAGTTGAAGCAGGCTTATGATTTAGGGGGTTGCTAATAACAGTAGCATGAGCGATAGTGTGTGCTTTGGGAAGTATCTTTACAAGATATCTATATTTGAATTAAATTTCATCTGGAACATGTTTTTACAAAAGAAAAGTATGTATTAGAAAATAACATGTATCAAATGAATGGGAGCATGATATTGTTTAGGTGCTGGGTATTTTACTTTAGCATTTAATTATTCATTCCAAAGAAGAAAATTTTAATGAACAGGAAGGAAAAAAAAAATCCATGTAAGGAACAAGCCTTGCCTTCAATCTCTTCCTCCAAAAAATGTCATCTGTAACTAGAGAACATTTTCATTTCAACAGTTTGGCTGAACCCACTAGCAAACCTCTGTTAAGCCTTCCATATTAGTGGGAAGAGGAAACTATGAATAAATTACCTAAATCAGAAGTATGAACTATCTAAGCTAATTATCTAAGTCAAAAATTTGACATGCAATTTGCAAGACATTTTTATGGGGCCTGATTTCATTGTGAGAAAAGAAACATGTATTTATTTCAGTTATCCAAAAGAACTTATGACCAGAATAACTGATTATCTGCCAATTATGGTGGAGATAGTTGACAGTTAATTCCAATAATCCACTTCCACTACCTTTAAACAAAAACCAGTAAACTCCACAACCTATCTCCAGCACACAAAGTTCAGCAAATCACACTAATAAAGAATAATCTTTCAAAACTGTGCTTCTTCTGACCTAATACTTTTTGCATAAGACTTAAGTTTTAGAATTGTTTTGATTTAATATGCATACACAATAGCAAAAAATTTAGTTTTGATTTCGCAATACCTCTTCATGCTACTGAAGAAATCCCAATCTTAAAGGAACAAGTGGTGTTTGAAAGGCATGGACAAAACCATACTGTCTGAAAAAGTTCTGGCAGTAGAACAGTCTACAGCAGCTCTGACATACCAACACTGTTACCGTGAACTTGATGTGTGCTGATGGACAAGGAAAAGCAGAAAGCTTTTTTAAAAACCCACATTTTTTAAACCCAAATGCTTACATAAAACAGGGTAGCTCTATCATCTCTGTTTATAAAACTGTAATTGATAGTTCCTGTAGATTACAAGAAAATAAACTCATCAAAGAAAGCCTAATGCCTTATTGTATTTAAAAGCCATCTGAAAATTGCTCAACTAACTCCAAGTAGTTGTTTAATATACAAGAATTTTTATCACAATAAATGTTCCAAAAGCAACAAATCAGGTTTCTTTCCTCCCCCTTGAACTTACACATTCCTAATTGTTCTTGAAAATTAATGCTGAAAATGACAGGCAAGGGCAATTGTAAAAGCATATTGCTTTCAATCTAAAAGTACTTTTTGAATATGATGTAAATGTATTAAGGTTTAAAAATTATACTTTACAATACTCCTACTCTATTTTAAGTTGTGAGATTAGTATTTTCTTGCTGACGGGCACAAAGCTTACCAAGGAGGTAATCTTGAGTCAACCTTTAGGAAAGTAAATCAAATGCAAACAATGTAAGCTACTACAATGATCACCACTCTACAGACTTTAAGAAAGCATATCATTAAAAACCAAACAACAAACCATCTTGATAAACCTTCATAGCATTAGGAAGAGCCACGCAAGCAGACGCCAAGCTTCCCAACACATACTGTGCACACATTTCACATTGGCCTCAGGGCTGAGTTGATCAGCATTGCCTCACAGCAGGCATGAGGTTCTGATTTAAAGAGTGTGGATTCCTCCATGCTCTTTGTCACAAAACAAGCATGTCCCAAACTTCAGCTGAGTCAGTCCCACTGACTTCAGTAAGAGAGTACAAAGTATAAAAGAAAATAAAGTTTGCACAGAAACTTCTGGGATCTTTGCATTTTTTTTATTTTTTTTAGTGTTCAAAGTTAACAGGAAGACTTTTTGCATAAAAAAATACCAGAAGTGAGAAGATTTATTTACTATCTTGTCTGACCCAATGCAATAAGGCCTCTATCTGCTGACAGAGAAATGATAAAATGAGTCATAAACTGCACTCTAAAAAAATAAATGTCAAATGAGACTCCACAGAAAAGCACGCCCACTGCTAAAGCCTTGGGAACCTGAACCACTACCTTATAAAATAACATGTAAGACAATCTGGTCTGCTCACACACATTTTTACTGCAGCACTTTCTTATGCAAAGAAAGTTTTTCAGGAGGAGCTGCTGCTGGTTCCCAGGTGCTCAGTTGTGACCCTGTGGACACCCGCACTCCTCTGGAACCAGTCCATTTCGAGTGCCCAGCAAGGAGAGTCTAAAGTCACTAAAATAAGATGGCTCAGACTGCTCAAAAACTGGCAAATTTGCCAAAACCTGGAAAATTTATTCAATTAAATAAGGCAGAAAACTTCAGTAAATTATTTCAAGTAAACAATGTATGAAGAACTCTAGCTGAATAACGTGAGGAAGCAAAACAGCTGCAGAAGTCCTAGCATAATTTCACAGTGCTTGTCATGTCAGAACTTTCTTTTGTATACAGAGTTTTCTTCCTTGGACAAGCAATGCATATAACACCTTAAACTCTGCCATTATGTACATGACAGACACCTTTTTCAGAGAGGAAGATAAAAACCATACAAATTGTGTTTTCTTCTTTTTATCTTCAGGGGTTGTTTTTTGCTTTTAAGAACACCGAGCAGGGACTAAAGAAATTGCAGAAATTATCATCAGCTAAGCAAAACTTCACGAAGAATCACAGCTACCATTTCACTGAGGACCTTTAAGCTATGACCTTTAAGAGCTGCATCCTGTGCTAGGCATTACCATGTTGAGCAACAAATTCCACAGCAAAACTCTCCAGAGCTTGCCACTGGTATGCCAAATCATACATAACGTATTTCCATACTAAGTAATGCAGAACTGTGCTGTGACATTTTAGTAAAACTGAATTGTTTGTTACCAGATCTGGAACTAACATAACTGAACTGTACCATTCCACAGCATCAAAGGGTCAAAGCCAAAATGGGTTGGAAAGTCAGGTATGAAGAAAGAAATTGATCTTACCCATCCTTATCTTATTTGTACAGCTGAAAAATCTACATTTTCCACCTCTGCACCATCAATCTCTAAACTACTGACTCTGCCAAAAGACATATACTTTCTGGGAAAACAGCCCAAAAGTCAAAGTAAAGACAGAATATAAAATATATTGACCAATGCTTATTTATATCAGTAATCCCTTCCATCTGCTCTTCTATACATTGCATTGCAATGTTTATATAATTAACCACAATGATTTATTTCTACTGCTGTAAGGCACAGTAACTCTGATAAACTTCATTCTAAATTTCAGTTTTGCTTGAGCAAACCTGTTTCCAGTGAAACATTTATGAATATTCCATGGGTTTTTTCCCCAAAAATCTCTTTTGAATGCAGCAATATCACTCAAAGCAGCTATTTACATACACAAGACATTCACAAACAACATCTAGGTAATGGCAGTATCACAACTACATTACATTTTGTGAAGATAAGGAATCTGCTTAGAAACAGATAAAGCAAGGAATCAGAAGTGCAAATTTTCCTTTTGAACTACCAATTATCACAGATCACTCCAGCTCCAATCTGATTGATGCCTTGTACCTACCTGGGGGCTTACAGGTCTCAGTGAACAAATATGGACATCATTACTATGTAAATAAACATTCCTGTTAGAAATTACAAACACAGGGACCAACTGTGTGTAGGTATCTCTACATACCCCACTCAGGAACTATCGGTGAAGAGATACAGGCAACTCAGAAACAGGGACTTGTTTTGATGTATTTAGCCTAATTAAAATCCCATCTTAGTGAAGCTGAAAGTACAGCATCTCTCAGGCCCTTTTCACTCCTCTCTTTCTGTGTTTTCCTTTTAATACATCCTGCTGATGTGAATGAGTAGAGTGCTTTTAAGAGCGCTGTGTCTGAAGGATACAAATTAATAACTCTGATGCTGCTGCAGAGCAGAAACTTGTATGAAAGTTATTTTGTCCTAGCTGTGAAAGGCCTGACTTTGAAGTTCAGATACACATATGAAGTCCAGTACAATGTAGCCAAATAAATTTTTGTACAGCAAACTGTTCTCTTACATCTCAGAAATGAAACTGGACTCTAAACTACTATAAAACAAATACTCAAAGTGCTTTTAGTTTTTATACTTCTGAGTTAGCCTACAAGTATTTCTTTAAGGCAAAGACAAGTAGGTTATACACAGAAAACTGCTTACTCAATCACTATAAGCTGCCAGCACACTTCCACATAATTTACTATAAGAAAGTAAATAAAGACTGTTTTGCTAATTGCTGGGCTCCTTTTATTTATTTTTAACTAAACCTATTGCATTTAGTTATCAAAATTAATTTCAGATCATACTTAAACCAGTATCTGTAATAGCAGGGCAGAGATTAAAAGGATACATAATTGGACAAAACTTTATTACTAGTTTATTTGTAGCAGTTTGAAATCAGAAGCATGTCTAAAGCAGTAGCACCTAAAGAACATGTTTGCTCAATTGCAAAGAGTTAAGTCCTTTCATCATTGTCATTATAAAGTCCCTTCATCACTGTCATTTTGATTACATCATATAGAACATCCAAATTTTAAAAAAAAAATCCAAATTAAGAACATTGTTTTGCATCATAATTACAAGCAGAAGGGGCACATTTACTTCCAACTGAAATCATGAGGTTGGTCATTGTTTATTGTTTGGGTTTTTTTGTTTACTACAATGTGGTTTATTATTTATCAATGTAGGAGTGGCATATGGACATTGAATAGTATGTGTCACAGCTGAGATGTCACATTATTGCCCTGTAATGAAGTTAGCAAGACTTAACACATGTTCGTAGCTCAGCTATTTCCTGTTCACAGTCTAAAACATGGATCTAAAATGCAGGTGGACTTGACATAGTTTATATAATATAGTTGGCTTTGCTATGAAGTATCAGACTGCAAAACAGTGAAGAAGTGATTCAGCTGTAGTTGAATCCACAGCAGTAGTTGCTTAGAGGGGACAAGGACCTCCAGCAGAAGCAGGAGGTATGTGATACACGAGAAGGGATGCAGGGAAGAGGAGAGGAAGTTTTTTAAACTGCAGCAGCCTTTTTTGCTCACTGGCATTGAGTCAGAAGAGACTTTATTTTTCAGTGGTCCAAATAAAAAACAGGACAGTGCTCTTTTTTCAAGTATGGTTAGTATGCTGTAAGTAGGGTATATATTAAAGGACAGAAACTTCTTGCACTGTCATAATAGGAATGTATAAACTTAGAGCAGCTCCATAAGGAGTTCCAGGCAATGCCTCCAACCCTCTTCATACTGAACGTGCTACAAAGATGCAAGAAAGAACACCAAGTGCAGCTCAGCCTTACTTTGCCAGCAGTGGAACTCCCATTCCACTTTGCTTTTTCCTTCCCAAAGGAAGCTTAAAATTCAGCGGAATAGTAACAAAATAGTGTTCTAAAAAGGCATCTGGTATAAACTAGATAGCACTAATTCGATCCCAAACAGAAACTACCAAAAGTCTACAAAAAGCTGGAGGAGATGGCTACTAAATCTTCCAATTATTCCGCTAGCTCCTGAAAATAAATACAAATAGGCCTTCATCCACTGATATCTCAAAAAAAGGAATGGGCAAAGTCCAAGAGGAAAGCTAGAAATGATCCAATCTAAATTACTAAAGAGTCTTGAGATAGATCACAGAGCTCAACCTTCACAGGCATTGACAGATTTGTGGAACTATTCTGATCTACAGGCAAATCCAGCAGAGCTTTAGTCACAGACTCAGAATTGCCAGATTCAGGCTATCTTTATGAAAATAAAACATTGATGTTGCCATCAGGAACTGAAATGTGACAGAAATGAAGCCCCTAATAAAGTTACCATGAATAGAAGACAAGGCAAAAACCTTAAATTCCCAAAAGGCCGTGAGACTGAACCACACAACACAAACATGAATATTTGCAGAAAACAATTCACAAAAATCTAAGATAAGATATGAGAATCTGAGAGCAGTCCAGAACTGTCCATAAACTCTTGAAAAATACCCATTTTACGACACAGTAAAAATTAATCTTGACTTTCACAAACTCTTAAATAAGAAAATAAGTGAAAATACCCAGACGACTTTTGCTTCCTCATGAATCAAAAAGTGAAAAATTTCCATTTATAGTATAAGACCAGCATAAGTTCATAAGATAGTATTAAATCTCATAATGAGAGTGCCTTTAAATCAATAGCAGTTAGCTAAATTTCTTCCTCTTTTCAAATCTTACCTTGAACATAGCTATTAATTTCAATTTCATTATCTGCTACAGTACTGTTAATGATCGAGGAAGAAAAAAACCTGCTGTTATTTTTCCATTTTACTCATAGAAATGCTTGGAGTTTTGGTTGTTTTTTCTAATTTTTTTAACAGCTAAAAAGCACTGTCAGGAAACATTACTACAGACTAAGTTTAAAAAATTAATTCCATAACTTGCCTTTTTTCCATAATCTTATACTGATTATTTTGCAAGTTCTTCCTAGAATTAGTTTTTCTCTCTGAAGACACTGTCTTTGAGAAAACTATCAAGATGACTAGCCTTTTTCTATTTTAGAGAGAACTAGGCTTACTAGTTATCTTATACTCCCTCTACTGACTCTGTAAGAAATGGCCTCAAAATCCTTTAAAATGCTTCTCTGAAACAACAGTAGGATTCAATATAACACTTTGAGGAATTAAAAAGGCATAAAGAAAATTTCTGTGGAGTGCCAAATCTTTGTGAAAGTCAGAGTAGAGCATTTGCCTTCTACTCCTTTCTAAAGCAGAAGCCTTAGAAAATAAAACCTTCCTGTAGCACCCACAATATTAACTATTATACAGGCAATTTAAGAAACCCTTAGGAAATTTATTCATAATTTTTCAAGGGGCTTATATTTCAGTGGAAAAAGAGAACTTCAAATTCCCATTTTTAGTGTCGTTCTCAACAATATTTCTTTGTAACTTCTGCTGCTCAGTTGAATCCACAAAATCTACCAAGTCTCCTTCAGTATCCTCCTGTGAAGGACAGTAATCTACTACCAGTGTGACATGAGCATCATATTTACTGTTCACATTTTGAAAATAACTCATGAAGTGACCAATGTGATACAATGTAAAAAACACATCAGGGAAAGTTCTCCAAAATTAAGAGACGACTTCATGAAGGACTTAGCATACTACCTCTACTATCCTGAAAGGTGAATGATCTTCAGGATGGCTTACACTATTCTTTTACTGAAGAGAAACAAATAATCTATTGTGTTGTTTCAGTTTTCTTTTTATAAAACCTCTCTTAATAAGGATAATACTGATTGTCTCTTGTTATTACATGAACTGTAATAGAAGATTTAAATACAGACTTTCATTGTTACATCTAGCAAAAGCTATTAAATTGTATATATATTGCTGTATATTAGAAACAAGTGATTTCATACAGTAATGATCTCTGCATCATGAAACCAAGCCTTTGTCATTACAGACACTGAATGAGAAAAGAGAAAAAAAAAAAGCCACAATGAAATTTAAATTTCATACATTTTGTACAGAGACCTCTATATCACTGAGCATTAATAAAATCCAGGTACTTACCAGATCAATCAGACTCTCCTGGATTCTGTTCAGTGTGGTGCGTAATCTGCTGCTACTGAGGCCCAGTCCTGTTGATTCAAACTGGAAGGAATACACTCTATTTAAGCTGGGAAAGGAAAACTCATTGGTTTAACATTACAGTTATATAGCAAAACTTAAGTTTGCAAAGACTATGGACAATTTACTTAAAGTTTTAGCACACAATCACAACCATACAAAATGAAAAGAAAATCAACAGAGGTCACTGCACTCAACTCTGCACTGGTGTGAGGAATGACACAAGTATCTTTCATGAAGATGACAGTTTATCATTCATACCAATAGAACAACTGGTATCCTTTATTGTTACAATACTGTATCTGACTGCAGGACTCTATGTTTTCTCATTTGGGCAATGAGCCCAGGATGGAGCACCACAATGTCCCCTCAGAGACCTGCATGGATACCACACCCAAGCCAAATGGTCTTCCCTCCTCTCTCTAGCTATAAAATCTCATGTAATTATCAATTATGTATCTTGCATATGTAAAAAGCATAACCACTGATCTTTATAAAACAGTCGTTAATACCTAATGCTTATGAAGATCTACCCAAGAAATGTGCCATCTTCATGTTAGTGGCTCAGGAGTATATGAGACAGAAGCTCAGCTGGGATAAATCAATATAGCTACACTAACTTCCTGCTAAGTGCAATGAATTATACCAGCTGAGGGTCTGATTTGACATGCATAATTACTGTAACTACTTATCTTCTACTTTTAATTAAAAAAACACAAACAAAGCAGCACAACAATGAAAGTGGGAATGGACATCTAAGAAACACACATTTAAGTCAACATCTGGAAGGATTTGAATACAGTTCTGGTATGTGATTCAGGCCATTTACTGAACAATATTTAGAGCACTGTTGCGCCCTGTATTATTAGACCTCCTTCAGTGGGCAGAATCAGGGAAGGAAGTGTTTGAGTTCATGTCATCTCCTCTGTTCCCTTTAAATACAAAACAGTATCATTTAGGTCCCCATTTACTGAATCTGAAGTCTCTAAGTTAAGATGTCCATCTGCCCCAATCCTCCTATACATTAAATGAAAATTTACATCTGAGTCGAATTCCCACTGCAAGTACAGTCTGATGAAATCTAGAACCTGATCTAGGAGACATAATCACTGTCCTTGTGTCCCCATTTGATAAACCAATAAACAGAAATGTTCATGTCTTTGTTTTTCTGCAAGTGAAGTAAGCTTTTTTACAAAAATAATTTGTATTTTTCTTCAAATTTTTACTATAGGAACATCAGTTCTGAACTGCCTTTGATTTTGCAGGTATATGTGTGAAAAATAAAATAACTTTTTTCCCTTTAAGAAATACACGTCCTTAATTTTCCAAATTATCTTTTTTTCCTTCTTAACGTTGTAGAGTACTTGTTCAAGATACAGCCTGCAAATTCAAGACTAACTATTCTCTCTGTTAAGGTAAGAACAAACAGAAAAAAATCTCCTGCTTAAAGGAAAAATACATGTATATTGAAAATATATTTGCAAGTTTCAGCCATTAATGCTAAGAAATTTGCACCATGAAAACAATGCATCATGCAATCTACCACTAATTCTTTTTCTGCCTTTTGATTGCCAGCTTTCAATAGCTATAGGTAACTTTTACTTATTTATTCTAAAATTATACATTTCCTTCTAAAAAATGGTAATTTCATATTTGAAATACATCTGAATGAAAAGAAATGTAAGAACAAACTTCAATTTCCACAAAACATTGCTTATTGAGTTCTCCTGACTTACAAGGCAACCAGTTGCAGCCTGAACTCAAAATCATGTACCCATATATATGAGAGGGGAAAAAAACCAAGAAGCAAGCAAACAAACAAAATAATTTTTGTTCAGAATTTTTCCACAGAGGGAGAACATGTCACTCATCAGTTTTTGCTATTTCTATATACAAAACAATAGGTATTTAAATTCCACAAATTGACGACCTAGTAAGGCTAGTAAGCGGAGCACTAGAAATTTACAGAATAATTCTACTGATCACCAGTTTTACATAACCCCATTTAGCTATTAAAAAAAGTTATGCTTACAAATTGGTGTAATGTCCTGTCAAAAAAATTAAACTTCACCTCATATGTTTTCTGCTAAGGAAGACTATTTTGTGGCATGTTCATGAGTGTCCTATGCTTTAGTGAGTAGATGTTAAATACAGCCAATCCCTTTTAATTTTATGTTGAGTTCCTCCATAATTTGAGATAAGGCAGCCTTAAATGCATCTCACAAATTAAAAAAGGTGTTGAGAGAGCAATTCTGGTTACAACAGTGTTCAGCTTTTGACAGTGAAGAAAGCTAAATACTGACTACTTAGGATAATGATTCTAACGAAGTCTAGAAAGAACAATGACAGCATTATGAGTGGACATAGAACTGAACACGTGTATTTTAAATCCCTGGTTTTCACGGAACTGGCAATGAACACAATATCCACAAATAGTATCAAACATTTAAGGAAGTTATACCAGTGTACTCTAAGAGTCCCATTTGAATTTCTTTTGTAAATAAAAATAAACCAGGAACATTCTCAGTGGTCTAAATCACATACCATCACCCATCTCTACTTTCCAAAGGTTTATAAACACTATGGGGAGTGAGGACATTTAAGCAGCATTACAAGAGGGTTTATTACAATCATAAACCCTTGTAAGCATTGTGTTTCCCATGGACAATCATCTGTCAAAATAAATATTAGGCACGCTACAAAAACATCACAATTTTACCACCATCTGCTATAATGTTTACCTGCCTAGCACTGTGCTGTTCTCTATCAGAAGTACAGAGTGAGGAAGTCAGTATGGGCTTTAGAAACACAAAATGGGAGGTGCAAAAGAAACAAAATGAAAAAAAGGCAACAAAATGTGAATACCAGAGCAACTGACTAAGCCAATGGAAATCTATTATCTTCACAAAAAAAAAAAAAGCCAAAACAAAAACAAACAAAAAAAAACAAAAACAAAAAAATAATCAAAAAACAAAACCCCCAGTTTGTAAACATAACTTGCAAATACATTTGTTCTGCCAAATAGAACAGCTCAAAACCATGCTGAAAATCCATCATAATTTGCCAAGAGATGATGATGAATTTGGAACCCCTTGATATTATTACTTGTGAAGTATTTTAGGGGCCAAGAGAGGAGAAAATTGGTTTTACACACAGTTATTCATAAACACTTTAAGACAATTCAGTTGAAAGTTGATCTATGTTATGTAAAGAGATTGCCAACAAGTATTTATTTCAACCACAAGCTCACTCAAAAAAAAGTTTTCATTAGTGCAAGTAGTTGACAAAAAAATACTAGATCTGAAAAAGGGTTTTTCAAACCTCTTAAACGTGAGTTACAACTTAACTTTTATGGCACCCTTCTCCTCTTCCTTTTGTTATTCTTATACAAGCTAGAGAAATACATATTGAAAAATTAAATCACCTCATACTTTCTAGGCTCAAAACCACCACCCTCCTTCTACAGATTGCTCCTTTGCTACCCATTCTCTGCCATTACTTTTAGGTATTTCACTGTTTCTTTCCTCCTTTCCCATACTGCTGGAAAAAAGAATAGAGAATATATCTATTCAAAACATAGTATGATTAATGTCCTAGTGACAATGCTCTCAGTACTTATTTCCCTTATGGCTGATCTAATCAGCCTTTTCTTACCTCTACATTCAAATCTATTCTGTTGCCACTAATTTTTCAGGGGATTACATATTGGTTAGTATTTTAAGCAAAGAAATCTCCTCTGTATTTTTACTCTGTGTGTACAATGATGCTTGAAAATGAAAAATGTTTCTACCTACCGTGTCATTTCGGCCAAAAAATGTATAGACTGCATACAGATAGTAATCAAAGAGCTGGGACATGAAGTGGATCACATCAAATGCAATTGGTTTCAGAATATTCATCATCTGCATGTATTTCCCTTAAAAATTAAATACAGAAGATCAGTTTTCTCAGCATGAGTGTTACAAAGACAGTGTCAAGTTTGAAAAACTCAAAACCACCTTCACAAAGTGTATTATTTAGCCTTGAATACTGAATAACAACTTAGAAATAGTTTGGAGATTGGAAGGTTTAAAAACAAAGCTGAAAATGATGGCTAAGACACCATAAATGCCTCAAGACTTCTCAAAATGTGGACATTAATCCATATCAAAATGTCTTCAAGCACTCTTGGCTTTCTGGTACCAAATTCAAAATATACAACTTTCTGGATTTGCTTCAAGTTTCAGCTTCATTTAGCTAAAAAATAATAATCCCCTAAAGCAGTCTCTGGCAAATGCTATATAGAGCCAAAGAAGTGTATGTTCATATATGCAAATAAAGATCTTTTTCAAGCAATAAAAAAGCATGGTATAAAAAGGATATGCTCAAGATTGGATTTCACCCAACAACTCCAGGAGTAGTGTGTTTCACATTGGTGATACAGCATTTCCTGCTTTCTTTCCTTTTTGTCCTGGGGTAAGAATCCCAAGTGGTTTTAAGATGTACACTTGAAATGTTTCTAGAGGGACAGACTCTAAATAACGGAGGATGACAGGACCCTGGCACATCCAGGGAGAAGACTCTTCCTGTTCTCTGTTGTCACACATTTGACTTGGGGAAATAGTAATTTTTAAAAATAATTTAAAACCCCCCCAATGTTAGGACCTTCATCTATTTGTTATCCGAACCAAACTCATCATACGATTTGGACTCAGAAAGAAGTCTTCTCCTGCAGGTCTAGTTCACAGTGCCTATAGCTTTCAGTTACGTTCTATTCAAGCACAGGGCATGGCTCTTCATCAGGTCATAGAAGAAGAGGACTTAATGAAAACCCTGATATTGCAGAGCCCCCACATTTCCTGCTGGTTACCTCAAAAATTACATCCTGCTTGCCCTTTTACATTTTAAACACATATATGTACCCTAATCAAAGCAACTGTCACCTTCACATGTGCTATCTGATTATTTAATATTCTGTATTGCCACAGAATTTTCCACTTATTCTGTGATAAACATGTTTTTAAACTCACCTGCAACCTAAGGACAATATAAGAGAGATGTGTCACATTCTGGACAGTTAAGACTTCCAAATATATCTGCAGCTGGCATAAATATTGAAGATAATCTCTTAGGCAGTACCTTATGCTTTTCCAAAGGGCTATACACTGCCCAAGTATTGTCTCTATAAAAATCTTGTGATGCCAAGAACATTTCTCTATTACTACATCACTCAGCATCTTGACACAATAAGTGTTCCAAGAACATTTCCTCCTAGCTGCTCCCTCTAACAGGACACCAATTTTTAATTTCTAAACATTTTTACCGAATTGTACTAAAGTTTCTATTTTAGGTGAGAAAGGGATATATAAGAACATTTTCAAACACCACAGACAGCCCAAAACCACACCATGATAGAAACTTCCAGTAATACTTGAAACCACTGCTTAGAGTTTCAACTCAAAGGAGCTTGACTTTCTAGAAGCTTCCTGTTAACAGCTAAAACTGCTGAACATTTGCCAGGTTTCTTCTGAAGCGTTGCTTCCAGCACTCCTTCTATCCTTAAAGACAATAAGTAGCGAGTATTCTCTACCAGAGTATTCTCTACAAAACTGATGCACCTCACAAATTAGCATGCATAAATCTTTGCCAATAGAACAGCCAACCTGGAAAAGCGAGCTTTAAACTAGGAAAGGTGGGGAAATGGAGAGAGTTACAGCAACCAACTACGCAGCAAAATAAGGCTTAAGTGAGGATACCTCCAGCAAGTACAGGCAGCCAAAGACCTGACCGTAAGACAAAAGCATGGGGCATCTACCTTGCACTCCCACTGGGATACTGACACACTTACATGCCACTATAAAGTGCCTATACACCGACACACAGAGTGTAGGGAACAAACAAGAGGAACCAGAGATCTGTGTGCAGTCACAGGGCTTTGATCTCATTGCAGTTACAGAGGTGTGACTGGAATGTTGTCATGATGGGCTACACGCTGTTTAGGAAAGACAGACCGGGAATGCACAGTGGTGGAGTTGCCCTCTATTTAAGGCAACACTTGGAATGTATCAAGCTCCATCTTGGGGTGGGTGATGAGCAAGTCAAGAGCTTATGAGTTAGGGTAAAAGGGCAGACTAATAAGGGTGGCAGTGTTGAGGGTGTTTGACACCTGACCAGGAGGAGAAAGTGGATGAAGTTTTTTAACAGACAACTAGAAGTAGCCTCATGGTCACAGGCCTTGGTCCTCAGGGGGGACTTCAACCACCCCAACATCGGCTGGAAGAACAAAACAACAAAGCACACCAGTCCAGGAGCTCCCTGGAAAGTATTCACAACAACTTCCTGGTGGAAACAGATGGTGGAAAATACCAATGAAAAATGGTGTGTTGCTCAACGTTATACTAACAAACAAGGAAGGCCTTGTTGAAGGTATGAAGGTTGGGGGCAGCCTTGACTACAGTGACCATGAGATTGTGGAGTACAGTATCTTGTCTGCAAGAAGCAGGGCAGCAAGTAAGATCACAACCCTGGACTTCAGGAGAGCTAACTGCAACAGCTTCAGAGATCATCTTGGAAGGATCCCACGGGAATGGGCCTTGCAAGGAAAAAGGGTCCAAGAGAGACAGTCAGTATTCAAGCACCACTTCCTCCAGGATCAAGAACAGCATATCCTGACGAGCAAGAAATTGGACAAAGAGGGAAGAAACCTGCGTGGATGAACAAAGTACACTGTCAGAACCTGGTCATAAGCAGGAGATACACAGGAGGCAGAAGCAGGAACAGGCCACTTGCAATGAATAGACATTGTCAGAATAAGTAGAAATGAGACAAGGCCCATCTGGAATTAAGTCTGGCCAGAAATGTCACGGACAACATGAATGCATCAATAACAAAAGGAAAACTGAAGAAAAGGTAGGTCTGCTACTAAATGGAGATAGGACCCTGGTGAGAGAACACAGAGAAGGCAGAGACACCAAATGCCTTCTCTGCAGCAGTCTTCACTGACAAGACCATCACTCAGGAATCTCTGACCCAGGTGACCAGGGAAAAGGAATGGTGGAAGGAAAACATTCATTAAGAACTAAAATGCCACGTCAAAGGAAAAAGTGTAAAGTCCATTGTAATTATGTAATTTTCAAAGACTGTATGATTTAGGGGGTTTTGAGTCACATGAGGTTCTACATTTTGTGCCAAATCACTTACTTCAGCCACAGGATTTAAGCTGAGGTTTGTCATCACCATTTTCTTAAAAGTTAATGAGTTTTAAAACAAGCAAAAACTAAGAATTTCTCCTCAAAAACCATTCATAACACAAGCAAAAATGAGGGCAAAAAATCATTAGAAAGCCTCAGCATAAGAAATACCCATTAAACTATTTCTTAGATCAGAAAGATATTAATTAAAATAAGAAATCACCCAACTGATACATACAATTACATAGTCATTACTTATTCCTGTAGATGCATAGGGCTTAGTCAAAATATTCCATACAAATTTAACAAGTTTACTCTTCCTTTACATTTTAAGTCAATATGCAATGGCTTGATAGAAAAAAAAATGCCTTATATATTAATCTAATGGTTACTGTACAGTGGAAACAGAAATAATTACCTGGTTTATTAACTTGAGGGAAAAATCTGATTAACTGCACTGTCCGCATGAAATTCAAATTAAGGAAAATTGTAGCAGTTCCCATTTCACTTACACATTAGCAACTCATTCATATAGTTTATAAATATTAAGCTACATTTTGTTTTATTCCTCTAGCCTCCATACAAAGCATATAGCACACAGAAATAGTTCAAAATGCTTTATGAGCACTGTTATGCTCATTCAGTGAGTACTACTACGTTCCTAAAAAGTGAGGCAATGATTTCTGCTACTTGACTGAGCAATTTAAATCTTCATCTTCATCTCACCCCATACTTACTTTTTTAACACTAGTTCCTTTATTATTGGTTTTAAACTAAGGTAAGGGAGCTGATCTAGATCTACCAAAGGTTGTGCTGATGAATCATATAGAAGCCAGGAGTATCAGTGACAAAATGCAGCAGGGACAAAAACTGTTTAAGTATTCACATTACTGCCACCAAAACAAATGTTCCTTGAAACAGAGCCTTATTTTCAAGGAATGGAAGTTTTTTAAAAGTAGGCAAGGACATATCTATAGTGTTCCCTGTACTACATTAGGCCCCTACTTAATTTTTAAGGTGCCACACCACTGGTGCACATGCAATTCACTTTGTCCAACTTCACCTAAAAACTAGGCCCTGAGCCCACACTGGTTGCACAGATCTTCTGTGCAGAGTGCAAGCAGCTCCACAAGTCAAACGGTAAGATATCTGTGCAATAACATGCAAGCAAAGACATCCAGGTCAGCCAACAAACTCCATCATTTTCTGGAGTCAACTAGAGTTCTCCATTGATACAGAAGGGATCCTAGACAACCATCTCAGTTACGCTACTCAAAACTACTGTTAAGAACCAAGGTATTCTCCTAGCCAAAAACCCGAGAGAGTGCAAGACAAACTGGAGTCTTTCACAGCATCAGCAGAGACTGTTGGCAAAAGACGGGAACACTCCACAGCACTCTTGTCTGCAGGCGGATAACTCAGGGAAGTGGATCATACCTGGATCTCCCACGACCTAGCATCACACCCAGCCAAATCTGCTAAGCAACAACATGCTTATCTTCACATTAAATAGGGATGATTCACAAGACAAAAGGATAGACAAGAAGGGAGACAAAATGAACACATTTAATAGTCTGGCTAAATAGAATTATCGCCTTTGTTTCTCATTTTTGTAGTCATTAACCACTAGTTCAAGCAATGTGTCTGAGGCCCCTGCGTCGAAGAAGTAAGTGACATTTGCATGCTATGGATAAAAGTCATGACAAAACATGAAGGCATTTTCAACTTTGGTCATAGAGGTGTAATATGCAGTTTATGTCTAAGAGAAACATGGTGGGGAAAAAACACCTGTTTTATTTATGAAATCAAATGGAAGGTATTCCTCAAAAAAGATACAAAATAAGGTAAAAATGAGGCAGGATCATTGCACATTAGAAGCATGAAACTGCAAAGAAACTAGAAGCAAAAAATTACTAGGATGAGAATCGAGGGGAAAACCAGACCTATTCTCTCAGAAGGTTAATTAACAGCTTGAAGTACCAAAAGCCTTGCAAAACTACATTTTCCAAAGATGGTAAAAATCAGGAGTTTCCCAGTAAAGGAAGATTAATCAAAACAAACAAGGAGGACGCAATAGGACAGAAACTGTAGACAAACAAAACAGTTCAAAAGCAAGAGTGAATAGTTTGCCTTGGTTTTCACTGGATAGAATGATCCCGACAGTGATAAAAGTGAGGAAAATGAGAACAGGGTGACTAATAGAACTGCACTGGCTGCTTTCAGCAACTCAGAATGAACTGGAAAAGATCTTAAAACAATCAAGCTACAGAACCGAAGGAATCAGACACAATAAAAAATGTCAGTGAAATGACCAGTCTGGTAATCAGTGTAATAACTTGGACACGCAATAAGCAGTAAAGACAGGGGTTGTACAGCATGACTGAAAAACAGCAAAGAAAAATATTCAAGAATGAAAACAGTCATCCAACCAACTATTGAACCATAGTTTTAATTTGTAGGATTCAGAACTTTAGATCAAGTTTTGAAGAAAATATGGAAATAACAAAAGCAGAAATACAGAGGCAAAATCAAGACAAAACAAATCATGGATCTAACAGAAGTGACCTGTACCAGATGAAGATATATATTCTTGCTAGGAAATCTACATGATTTTCTAGACAAAAGACACAGTACCTTTCATCTATCTGGGATTTACTGAAAGTATTAATTTAAAAATATTGCACAGTAAACAAATGAAGCGAGAGTGTGTTGAAAAGGGAAGAAACCGAAAAAGCTACTAGTGGAGTTCCCAGCAACCAGCCTCTTCTTTAACAGTTTCATTAATTACTCAGGGACAAAAACAAGAATGTGATAATGGAAAAAAATTAAAAGGCACCATCAAAACAGAAAAGGACTTACATAATGTACAGGAAGAACTAGAGTACCTTGATGACTGTTGTAATGAAAATTGGATGAGATTCAGTAGTACAAAATGTAAAGCCATGCATTTAGGGGCCATTCATTAAAAACCATGCATCTTTCTGCTACAAACTAGAAGCTCATTCTTTGGAAAAGCAACGGGAAAGTGAGAGACCTGCTGGCTGTACAAGGTCATTACAGATGGATTGAACTGCCAGTACAAGCAAGCTGTGAGAAATCCAAAGAGGTGCATAAGGGAAGGAACTTGTGACCAGGATGCTATTAACACAACAGAAACACAATGCAGCAAGATCTCATTCAAAGTATTGTGCATTATTTTGGTAAGATTCTAACAAGCAGAAAAAGAACGGGTGAGAAAGTAAGAGATTTAAGTTTCTGGCAGATAAATACAGAGGATACTAAAAAGCCTGCCGCACTTTGTTTAGCAAATCAAAGACTAAGAAGAAATAGGACTGCTTTCTGTAGAGCCTGCAGCACAGTAAGGCCTGAAGAACAAGACAATCTGTTAAATATAAAAGTTTCTTTTGGCATAAGATCAAGTGCACAGAAAATAAGTGGGTATTTTTTTTCTTTTTTTTAACCATTAGGCTGATAATGTTTCTGGAATAGAATTCCCACTAGATAGAGTGGTAGGAACAGAAACATTTTTAAGCTCAAAACGTGTATTTACAGGCAGTAGTAAATGGCACAACTTCCTATAGCAGGGGCTGTAGAAGTTCCTTTTCCAATTCCAGGTTTCAAATAATGTTATTATCAGTCACTACAAAAACAACATGAAACATCCCAAATAGCAGAAAAAATTGAAAACTAATCATAATTCCAGAAGGAGAAAAAAAAGGCATATAAATGAGCTTTGAAAATCATATTTAATTTTGGGGTTATGAACAGAACCCACCAATAGAAAGACTCCTTATGTAAAACTGGAAAACCAGAACTACAGCTTCACCTATTCTTAGGTGCCCTCTTAGGGCAGGGGCAGAGGCTGGGGTTTGCATGAAAGTGACATGCATGGTTTCTGGATTCAGTCCTAAATTTCCTTAGAATTGAAAGTAGCAAACAAATCTCTCCAACCAAACTCACAGATCAATGCCAGAAAAGTTACAATAGAATGATCTCAAATCTCATTTCAGGTCTATATTGTAAATGCTCAAGGAAAAAAAAAAGGGTTTTGGCAAACCTGCAAAAAAGGTTTAGAAAATTAATTCCTGATTTACATGCTGCTCTCGAAGACAGCAAAAGGTATTAACCACGTGTTGGAATAGCCTTTTAAAAAGAGATTACTCTGAAATACAACCATCATTTTCAAGCACATAAACATTGAAGACAAACTTCATTAATGCAATACATAGACAATTCCTCTGTCTTCTGCCTAACCTGACAAATGTAGGTAGTTACTTCCCCTTCTTTATGAACAAAATGGAAGTCAGTAGCTATCACATAATTACCTAGCTAATCAAATGAAAGGCATTATCACAAAAAAAATCTACCCCATTACACCTAGCAGCTTGTCCAGTCACGTCTTGATTATGTCCAAGGACAAAGATGCCCTAAACTCCCTAGGGATTATTAGGATGCATTCCAATTACTGAAATTATAGTATAGGAAAGCGCTTTTCTTCTAGTTGTTTACCATGTAGTAAAAATAGTTATTCTGAGTGTGAGAATTTATGTAATGAAAGGGGGAGAAAACCCAGTCTTTAAGTTCTTACTTTTGCAATAATTCTACTTAAAGTATTTAATAAGACGCATCAGCAACATAAACATTCATCTTTTTGCTTCCTATCCCCACTCTTTTTACACATTCAATATTTTAGACAAATAACCCACTGTTATAGGTTAAAATCAATATATGCTTGCAGATTAATTTTCTTAGTAAAATAACTCACAGGATATAAGCAAATTTGTCTAAAAAGACTTGTTTGGTGCTTTATTTCTAATTTATTAACATTTTCAAAGAATAGAAAAAGAGCCCAATTGGGCATATTTTTTAAGGCCTTGAATTTCATTTAACATATTTGCTATAATCCATAAGTTTGCACAAAAATAAAAAACATTTATAAAAAATTACAGTTGTTCTACATACCAACAAGCCTTATTACATTCAGGGTAGTGTTTGTTAGAATAGGTGCATTCACTTTACTGAGGTTATAATCTGATTTCTTTCTGCTCCTCAGAGTTTCTCGAGAAATGCTTTAAAGAAAACAAAATACACCAAATGTGACAATATTCAAAGACATACAAATGAATTTTAGTAGAAAATAAATTATTCCTTCCCCCTTCTTTCACATTACAGTATGTCTTCCTGTGTAGCACTTTATTTCTGACCAGGCATAACTGGGTTAGGATTCTAACATTTAAGAGAGAAGCCTGACTTAATTTACATAGAATTGTTCTAGAGAAAGGAGTTTCTGACTTTTAAATTCAAGGCTTGAGTTCTTCAGGCCTCTGCCTTGCCCCACCAATCATTTTAATCATTCTGACTAGAGTTCATAGTTCATGAAGTAAAGAAAATGAAAACAACATAAGTCACAACAAAACAGGGGCAGATTAGTCAACTAGAGATGAAAATCACTATCTGAAAATGGAAGCAATTTTGAGGAAGGTAAAAAAAGTAATTGAATTTTTCATGAACTGTAGTCCTGCAAGTGGTAGGGAGTTGGACTGGATGATACTTATGGATCCCTTGCAACTGCAGACATTCAATTTTTCTATAAGAGAAACCTTCTGCCAGCTGCCATAGCTCAAAACAATATTATTGCAAAAATTCAGTATGCTTCAATTCCACAGCTCAAACCCATGGACAGTAACTACTGTTTGTTTCAATTAAGGTATTTTTAAATATATCTTCATCACTCCTTTGAAATTAAGTAGACTACATAAAGTATCTTGTAGAATCATGATAACAATATTTTATGCGAAAGAGTTATTTTGTAAAAAACCCATTACTCCGCTTTGACCTAAGTGACAGCATTTTAGTTCTCCAGCAATCCCTACATAAAAATAATGCTAGCCTGCTTCACAAAATCTGAACGGACATCTAAGTTGTACAGTGTACTAGACAGAAATTTTTATTTCAGATCCTTCTAAAAGCTACAGTTTGCTTTTGTTTATATGAATATACATAAAAAATATAATATATTCATTGAAACAGAATATGTACATCCATTTATATGTGTGTATGTATATATTCTTAAAGAAAAAGAGAATTTTAAATTCCAAAGGACTGTCTTTAAGCTACAGAAGAACCTGATTTCTTTTTTCCTTAATCTGTAGAAGTTTACTGTTCTGCAGAAGCAGAAGCCCAGAACTCAAGACATTTGTCTGCAAACAACTGCTTTTGACACAACAGAAATTATACATATGCACAACAGCTGCTATAGAAGAACCTTCAGTTAACACCTAGTCATTGCTAATCAGTTTTCCACTACCTGCTTCAGAGAGCTTTTATCCTCTTTCAAAATGTAGCTTTCTGCAACTTGATGAGCAGTTTTAAGTTGCTCCCCATTCAGGAGATCTAAGTGCTGAGCCCTTCTAACTGTCCAAGAAGCATAAAGATTATTTGATTATTATTCCACTGTTGTAGATCATAGAAAGTGAGCTAATTAGAGTACTGAGATGAAAAGCATGTAAATTAGACCAAGGACTCACACAGCCTACTTACCTTTTCATTGGGGCATCTCCTGTCTGCTCATCCACATAATCTCTCTTCAACTCTTCAGGAACATCACTGTCACTATCATACTCCTGATACGCACTTTTTTCTTGTTCATCTGATTCATACTGTTTAAAATAAATAAAAAAACAAACTGACTAACATTTTTCTTATTATATTATCACTCACTTAATGTGGCACTTTGGTAATTTCTTGGCTTTTACCTTTATTATTCAAATAACCTTGCTGGTTGAAAGGCTGCTGACAATGTTCATTAAAAATGCAGCAGGCAAATTATACAATGCCATTTTTAAGTGCATTTCTACTTTCAGATGTTGACTGAGTAAATATTTGCATCACCCTATTTCTCCCAGCTACTTATAATTTTTTTTTTGCTTTCTAGTTGCTGTATCAAGTACCCACATTTCAAAGATTTTAGTATTTGCTTTATAATCTGAGAAATAGTAATAGAACCTCAAAATTCATCCCTATGGTGGCAATAAAACAAAAAAAACCTGGCACTACACAATCCTTAATTATTATTGCAAGAAGGACTAAACTACTGCTTCATGAAAATACTTATTTACACTGTATGCATTTAAAAAAAAAATACAACACCAAAGAAACCAACCTGCAGTTGTTTGCAAAATTGATTTTAGTACACTCTAAAAGACATTTGTACTGGAGAACCTTTCAACCACTTAACCTATTAGAGACCAATGCGGTTTTGACTAAGCACGAACATGTCAAGAAAACACTATGTCTGAGGGCACTTGGTCTGATCACCCTGGAGAAGAAGCCAAGACTGAGAAGAGACCTCATTGCAGTTACAACTCTCTTGTGAGGGGAAGAGGGGCAGGCACTGATCTCTGCTCTGTGGTGACCAGTGACAGAACCCAAGGGAACGGTCTGAAGTTGTGTCAGGGGAGGTTTAGGTTGGATATTAGAAAGAGGCTCTTCACCCAGAGGCTGGTTGGGCACTGGAACGGGCTCCCCAGGGAAGTGGTCACAGCACCAAGCCTGACAAAATTCAAGAAGCATTTGGATGACACTCTGAGGCACATGGTGTGACTCTTGAGGATGGTCCTGTGCAGGGTCAGGAGTTGGATGTAATGATCCTTGTGGCTCCCTTCCAACTCAGCATATTCTGTGATATTCTACTACAATCTATTTCTCATGGCTCTATCACCATGTAATTTTTTTTTCACTAATTTTTCTGCACTGTATGCTGCTCTATCTGCATCAACAGGAAGGCAGGTAACTTTGCATACATCTGTATGCTCTATCCATATAAACTTTGCACTGTCATGGAACAACCAAACATTGCAAAGTACACAAGGAACAGGATTCTGCAACCCAAATTGACATACCTTCCCTCATAGAGAACAAAAAACTACAGCAAAACCCAAAACCACAATGCACTATACGATTCTAAGAAGCACTGTAATGATATAATTCAACTGCATCAGTGAAATAAATCACTGGGTCATAGATTAAAAGTATTTTCCATTTCTGCCCAGCCTTGCTTTCTCAGAAAACTTGATCAGGTGTTTGGAGTAGGCTTGCATTCATTTGTGCATATTGGTTCTCAGGTTTGTTTTGAAACACATGATCCCGTATCTAGTTAAAGGCACAGAATCCTGATATTTAAAATATTGATGTAATTAACAATGAAACAAATCCTCTTCGATGAAAGTCCCATGCACCATTTGCTTCACTTGTCACAAATTATTCCAGAACAACCCTACAAAAAATGTGAATGCATAGATAAATTAATCATGTATACCTGCTTCAAGACACGCCTTCTTATACATTTGATGCATACATTTGACAGTAATTGCACCTTTTGAAAACTAAGAAACTGAAGCAGATACAGACAACTACTGCTTCCAAACACTCATCTGCATTTTTGATTTTGTGAAACTGTTTCACTCTGTTCAATTGTTGAATTGCACTTCAGAGATTACAAGAGAATTGTTTTCAACTCAAGGACACAAGGCAGAAGCCTAAAAGGTCATGTCTGAAAAAAAATAAGCAACACAAGCTACTGCATATATAATACAGTTTAGCATTTCCTTACTAGACATCTGTTATTGCTAGTCTGAGTTTTCTGGCTAAATACTACCACAAATACAGATAATAAATGCTTTTTACAAATATGAAGTCACACACAGATATTAAAAGTGTACAATTAGGATTTTTTTTTAAACGCCTGCAATTTACAATCTTTTTTCACTTTAATTAAAAGCATTATTTAATGTCAATCTCTTTATCAGGTGTTCCAGGTTGTTCTCTAGCATGTACGCTTCAGACACTTCAAAAATAATAATTTTTTTCACAAAGTAAATTTCTTAAACCAGAAAAGGTTAAAGAAAAGCAAATAGTTGATGTTTTGTGATACAACCCTTTTTCCTGAACACCTACACTGCTATCATGATGTTAACCACAACCATCCATCAGGCTTCAGAATGCACCTGGACTTGAAGAGAGACCCCATTACTATTCCTTTTAGCATTTCCTTAATGTGCACATTGCTTTGAAGCCACTTTATCCAAGCAGTCAATAGTGCCACATGAAACAGTCTGGTTCCAGGATGCCTAAGAAATGGCAGGAATTTAAAGGACAAAACCTCTCTAGAGGGGAAAACCCAGTCTCTCCATCATGTGAAACAGTAGGAAATATACTTTTTCAGTCATGCATGGTAATTCCCAGCCCCAGCCCTAAGTTGCTGAGACTTTTAAAGCCTAGCACTATTAAAGTACTATATTATAAAAGCAAGAATCCCAGAGTACAAACCAATTCAAAGCAAAAACAGCTCAGGTGGAAAAAAAGAATGTAGTATGAGATACATTCTAAAAAGAAATGTCTGTATCATTAGTATTCACAGGCAAAATTTCTGCCTCATGAACATTTTAGACCAAGGAAAGCTGTAATGAAAGCAGCTCATTTATTTAAAAAATGAGCTGAGTTCAGCCTTGACTAAGGACAGTTTAACTAACTTGGCATGGAGAACTACCACCACTTATTATGCATTAATACATAATAAATGACATACTGATTCAATTAAAATCCAGTGAAAGTAAAATGATAAACTAAGTACAAATCATTAACTACAATTCATATTGATATATGAATCTGATAGTTGACATTAATTGTCTCAACATCATAGAATACAAAGATTTTGAGAAAAATATTTTTTTAACACGGAAAAAAACTTAAGTTTTCTCAATATACTGCTATTAATGATCTGGAAAAGTTATTTAATGAGATAAACACATCTGTATCTTAAAGTACACAGTAACTCACAACTCTTAAATAGTGAACTCAACCCAAGGAGATGTTATAAATCTATTTTGAATATGCACAGTCTGCAGGAAAATTTTAAAGCAGTAAAATAAATTCAGGCATCTTGTAGCAATAATCAGTTCACAAGTGTTTAGGCAATCGGCCCAAACAAACCCACAGGAAGTGGCAGCATTCATCAGAGTTGAAGTGGGTTACAATACTGTAAGCTAACAGTATCACAACAAAGACATTTAAAGAAGCCACAGAAAAGAGACATAAAGCATCCCACTGAAGCTCAAGACACACATCTAAGGTGACTGGGTCCAGCAGCTCATTTTCAGTTGTCCAGAACTGCAACAACTAAGCAGTTACAAAGACTTTAAAATTCTCAGAAGAAATCCTGACAGTTCTTACCATCCTACAGATCACTTGACGAGTAAATTAATTGCTTATGTCCTTATGCTATTTCTTGAAATATTTGAAAACATGTCTCCATTCTCTGGAAACAAAATTTTCCAACAACCATCTAAAATAATTTCATTTTTAAGTCCTAAAATGTGGAAATCTCATCCCACATTACCTAAGCAAGTTTTTTTTTCACTTTCTGTGTAAAGGACAACGAAATAGGTGTAACTTCTATGTTTTTAAATGGAGTCCTTTCTACGTGTCAGCACTTTGGAACAGACAGCTATGAGAGACTGAAATGTTAAAGGGTAACGACTCAGACATTTGCAAAAGCACAAGGGTGCTTTGGTGAGGCCACATTTGCACCCCCCAGCTGAAGGGGAGGAGGAGATTTTTTGGGTGCATGGTGGTGAAACCCCTGATCTACATATGACACCAGAGGATGACCACAACACACCAACCTTTGTTCAGTAACAAGATGTTTTTTGAGCCAGGTAAAGGCCAGTAAGAAGCAGTTCCAATGACCAAGTTTATGGCTAAGACACTGATAAAAAACCAAGTGCCTTCTTAGCATTGTTGAACACTCTCATCTGCATTCTCAGTACAATTCTTCAAATTTACTTAACATCTTTCAATATTGAAAGCAGCTAGTTCCCATTTTCCAACGCATTAAACTCAAATTCTATGGAATAAACCTGTTTATATACAATATTGTCAGGAACATAGCGAACAAAGGAAATATACACAATTGATTTCCACAATGGGGAAAGAAAAATCAAAAGCATGATCCCCCATAATCAATTTTAAATTACTTTGAGAAAACCAAAATTTAACTTCACATTTTAGTTAGGAAAAAAAAAGCTTCGTTCTAGACACTGTTCCTAAATTCTCCAAATACCACTACATTTAAGGTTAAAAAAATGTTACAATATGCATGTCTCTACACCTCTATTTCAAAAGAAAAACACATAATAAATCCTATTATTGGTATTCCACTTTTCCACACAGAACATTCTGTCCCTCTGATGTCAAAGAAATGCCAAAATTCACGACAGTTCTTCACCAGACACAAAATCAGATTTTATCAATTTAAAATACTTTAAGGTTTCACTTATAAAGAACAGTACATTAGCAAACAGCTTTGAAAAAGAGGACAATGCAGCCAGCCCTTAAAGTCACTGACAATGTGCAAGCCTACCCAATGGGACAGTGCTCCAAATTAAAGACAGGGAAACCACTGCCTTGACTTTGCTACATGTGTGACACATCAGCCTATTGACAATTCATGGGATCACAACTCCCCCTAGCCTGTTTCCCCAGAACCACAGCCTGCCACTGCAGAACTGCTGAGGCAGCCACTCTTTGCCTGAGCAGAGCAGGCATATGGCATCCTGACAGTGATTTACTAGGACCCATCTCCACCACAGTGCTTGCAAGGATACCAGCACCTCTGTGGAGAGCATGAAGCAATCCTCTACTAGCAAATTAATGCTGTCTTAAGTAGTAGACTGAGCCTCACACACCTTCAAAAAACAGGTACCAGTGAACAACCAGCCTGAAAACAGTAACTTTTATATACAGATACTTTTTCCAGAGGCTAAAGACATGCAAGTGGTGGCCAAAAAAAATCCTGCAATATTTGAGATATGTACTCACTGTACAGGTCATGATGGATCTCTACATTTTTTACAAGCTCTTTCACAGGTGAAGAAAAACAAACCGAAAGTTAATTTCCTAGCCTTTTTTCTTCAGAAAAATCTTTTTTAAAGAAAAACTATTCATAAACATATACAAAAGTCTGAAACGAACTCTTCAGTAGAGAGAACCTTCCTTTTGAAAACCTCAAAAGTACTGTTGGTATCATCACTAATCCTTATTTAAATAAGGATCATTTTAGTAAATATCTATCAAATGGCTGTCCAGATTCCCCAAAAGCTTTGTTTCAGAGCAGGTTTATACAAACTACCATGGAATTCTGCAATTTCCAGCATACCCTGCAGTGTATTCATCTTTGTCTAACTCACTCATTTGGTCTCTACATATAAGTCTAACAGTGACAACCATGCAACAACTCCTTTATGAAAAGGCAGGATATATGTTCCGCTGTATTACTTGACAGGGAAAGAACTGCCACCAGAAAACTGACTCTGCAGCAGCTTCCTTTAAGCAAAATGCAACAATACTTTATGACAATCAACTGTATTTTCTCTTCAAGTGACATGGTAGGAAAAAGACTGCAGCATTGCTTTTGGAAGAAAAGATGGTGCAGGATCCCCCTCAAGTCAGTGAGATACAGGCCACTCTGCTTTGCAGCTGAAGAAGGGAAAGCAAGAAGGATGAAGCTGAAAACCAGAAAGCCATTAGTGTGATGGTTGGATTAATAACCTTAAACAAAAAAACTAAACCCCATCTTATCACAGAAAAAAGACCTAAGAAAAAATTATTCATCAAAGGGGTAACAAGAGAAAAGACTTAACAAAAACATGCTCATGTAGCATTTAAGAGAACGGTACAAAGTTTTACATTAAAATATATTTGACTACTGCTAGATTTTGACAGACTCCTGAAAAAACCCCACACAGTTATCGTTCAGTTTTATAGCAGAACCCACAGCAAAGAGTGCCCTGAGCATTTAAATTACAATTAAAAATTACCTAACAAACATCAGATAATTCACAGAATCACAGAATATTCTGAGCTGAAAGGGACCCACAAGGATCATCAAATCTAACTCTTAAGTGAAAGACCCATACTGGCATCGAAACGGCAACCTTGGCATTACTAGCACCATGCTCTGATCAACTGAGCTAATCTCAGGGTCATTATTCATGTCGAATCATGTAGGTGTGAACAAATACAACAGAAGGAGCAATCCACAATGATTCCAGAAAGCAAGTCCTAAAATAAAATTGCCTCCACAAAGAATGTTAAGTTAAGCTCCTGCCAAAACACTGGTTTAGGTGGAACAGGTCTTGCTAGCCTTCAGGAACACTTGACTTCAGTGGAAAAAAGTACTGATCCACTGCAAAACAAACCAAACTTTAAACAGGATGCCTGGCTTTCTGGCACTGCTAAAAGCAAAGCAACACAGTACTGCACATAACTGATTCTCGTACTAAGACATTCTGCTGTCATTGCTACACAAAATAAATCAGCATTTATTGAAAGCATGATTTGCTTGCTGTTTTGTTTTTTCCCTGAAACATTCCATACCCCATTGGAAGCTAACACATCCTCTGTCTCATCATCTTTGCTGTCGGCCTGAATTTCAAATGGGTTTCCTCCATTACAGTACTGCTCAAATAACGTTACCGTTGCTGAAATTGCTGAAGCGGGCTGCTTACTAGGTGACACGGATGGGGATCGTGACTGCTCCATGAACTTAAATTCCTATTAACAGAAATAAAGCACAGCTTCAATCAGGCAGTTTCAGTACTATTATGACTCCAGTTCCACAAAAACAGAGGATAACAACAAACTCGTGAACAATTAACTTTTAGCCAAAGTTTGCTGCTTATTTAAACATGCTTTTCATGCTGGCTAAGGTTAACCTTCAAAGTGGCAATCTTAGACTTACTCATCTTGGCAATTTTAGCAGTTTTTTGCTGTGACATGCAATACACCTACATTCAGAAAGAATTCACAGTCTGCAAACTAGGTGAAAACTAACCGGGTTTTTATTTCACACAAAAGGGGAGATAAAACAAAGACTTAAATTCTATCCAAAAATGTAGTTTTTGTTACACAACTTATCGAGTAATTTACTAAAGTTGAAGTTTTCTGGTTCATACTTTATTTTTTTAAAGTTTTTTACAAAATTTTTTACTTCTCAAGCCCACTGCACATAAAGTTTCTCATCATTGGGTGCGTGCATAAATTTTTGCACATTTATGCACCAAGCAGGACACATAAAGCATGATTTTTGACTTTTTTTTTCTAAAAACCTTGACTTGTCTCAGTTGATCCACAATTTTTATCTACTAAACTCCAGCTATTGATTTTCAACAATGGCAAAATGCACATTTTCATTTAACTTAAGGTTTAAAGATCAAAATACATGCAGCTAAAAAGACTACAATGCTAGATTTCTGTTTGTTTAAATGAATCAGCTACTTTCTGCCATCTTCTGCTGCTCCAGTCCCTTGAGCAGTATGTATGGATTTATAATCCCATTGCTCTATTAAAAGATTATTTGTTTTGCTACTGGATGCTACTAAGGGTCCTCCTTCCTTTTCCCTCTGTACTATTACTGCCCCAGTAGTCTACTGTTTACTTCTACAGTTAACTCTACAGAAGTTGCAAAATTGTCTTTTTCTTAAGATTGCTCCAATTAATCATTTTTGCACTTTAATTACAGCTTTAATCACAGGCACCATGTTTCATTTAGCAAAACAAGTGAAATCACCACATGCTAAACTTCACAAAAATCACTTTAGGACACAAAGTGAGCACACCAATTACTTGCTTTCAGTTGGACTTCACCACAGAAGAATAATTTTTTTCCTTTCCAAATGAGCCAGTATGACCTATGTTTCCAGAAACAGATGCCAGATTGGTACAAGCTAGTGAGCGCTAACGCGACTACTTTTAGGCACTCATCTTTTTGTATCTTACTGTCAGATAAATTTAGAAACAGAAAACAGACATACTAACAGTCAATTAAAATAGGAAAAATAAAGGCTAATTTTATGCTTACAACTCTAGCATCTTCCATAAACCTCTACCTGCCTGAAGCAGAAACACTACTGTTTTAAAACCATTTGATTCTCAAATTTCCAATATCATGAAGTAAAACATAGGAATTTTTAGCACCCATTTCAACAGTAGTTCATGAATCTTACTACTTCTTGGAAGACCCGGACTCTTAGTTGCTAAAGCATTAACACATTTGCATGTTTTATTCACAGAACGTACATGAAGCTGCAGAATACTAAAGCTTGATTTAACAGGACAAAGTTCCCAGGTCTCATTCTCCAAAAACATTCTTAGTTCTTCAAGACGGGTTCTGAAATACAACAAATGAATACTCTTAATTGGCAGGAAGAGTAAATCAGAAAACAGACTTAACTTGTGAAGAAAAAACCTTCTAAAACGGTACAAAAAGTGACACTTGAAAACAGGTGTTTAAGTAACTCTTTCAAGTGATAGACCACTCAAAAGCTGTGGCTACTAACACAGTGTCTTTTTATGATACCTCTGGAGAAAGTCTCAAAGAATGTCTATCTCCAAAATTTGGAAACTCATTTTTTTAGTCAAAACCACTACAAACTACAGAGGGACATCTATGATTATGCAGAAATACTCCACCCTTTTTCCTCTATGTAAGCTATAGAAAGCAATATAATATATACCAACACTCTATTAGCAGCACAACAGCTTCTGAAAGCGCAGACTAGATGCTTCTTTCAAGCACACTGAAGCCAACAGATAACAAAAGGAAGTGGAAAGAACTCATGTTCATGAGGCATTTCAACTTTTCAGAGAAGAAAAAAGTTAAATGGCTATTAATGTGTATTTTTCTTCACAGTTTAGCTTTACTTTGGTACCAATATTGAAAATGTAATAAGGAAAAGTAATCAAGCCATTACATTTCTCCATTGTTTCTGTTATGTGTTTAATCACTAGAAAACCTTTCATTTGGTCATAAGCAGAAATAACTTTAATAAAGAAAAATTTTGCCACATAAGTGGAACACATATAGAAAAATACACCAATGAGTGCTTATTGAGGTCACATTGCTTTATCTCCTCCTCTTAATATCTGGTATACTGTTTTGTTTAACAAGCATCAGTAATTTATGCACTGGGTTTCTAACTAGGCAATAAAATCATCTAGAAATACAACTACTTCAATAATAAACTACAACCACCACCACCACTAAAATTTGCTTGCCTCAGTCAGATAAGCAATGTGTTGAATTATGACCACAGTTTGCTGTGTCTTTTTAAATTCACCAGTTAAATGCAAATACACTTCAAGTGCTATTTTCAGTGCACTGAGCATCATAGCTTGCAGACTTTACTGCAGCAAAGCCAACAGAAACAACAGATGGAGATGCTGTGAAAGCCAGCATTAGAATAAAATTCTTTGTGAGGGAGACTAAGGTGAAAGAGTAATAGTAAAGCAAACATTTAAAAGCCACATAACTCTGACAAACTACTTAAAGAAATGCTCTTCATTTTCACCAGCATATAAATCTAGAAAGGGGCACACATGGAAAACCTCATGCATTCATTCTCTGAAAAGCTTTAGTGATAAGACACACCTTTTTTACAAATGTAGTAGTACAAAAAGTAAATTACATTCCAAAAAGCACCTTACTGATGCTCTTCACCAAAAGACCATTCAAATTTTTCAAAGCAATCAACTTTCAGCCCAAAAAAGGCTTCATATATGCTCTAACACCACATTCTCTTCTACATTTTTTGAATGACATGGCCAATTCCTTTAAATATTTTCTTTATGTTGGCAGTTCTCTATAACGACACACTGCTCAGGAGGCCACATATGTCAAATGACAAAGATAGAACTGATTACTCCTGGACACTAAGTATTTCAGCTCTATGTAGCTTTTATGTACTAATGAATCCTTAAAAGCACTAAGGTTTCTTTTTTCTTCCCCTCCAATTAAACACACAAGAGGAGTAAAAGTCACATTAGCTTGATCTGAAAAAACAAGATGCTTAAAGCTTTTATATAAATAACCTGAAGGATATAGCTGTGAGACAGGGGTTTTTTGTATTTTTCCTTCTGAATATGAAAATATCAGCCAATTAACCTTCACAATAGCCACACAGCATAAAACATGTAAAAAGTATTAAAAGGTTTACATAATTTAAGCCATATCAATAAATATTTCCCTCTATTTTCATAAGATTTACATTACCTTAATAAAAAACACATTATTTTAAAAAAAAATATTATTTCTATACATATTCCATCAGTGTTCCTTGACCTTTATTTTACCCAAAGATAATTCAGAAAATCAGTCCCTAAGCAGTTAAACACATGGAAAACCATAGCAGTCAAAATGATGTTTCCTTAACCAAATAAGGCATTATGTGGTAAATAAGTGTAGAAAAAGAGGGTTAGGTGAACCAAAATCAGTTTATGAAATTCAGTTCAAGATTCAGAAACGCTTTCAAGAAATATAGGTGGTATCTCCTGACCAGAGGTAATGTGGATCTGATTAAGGCTCCAGCTTTTCAGACAACTGCAACCAAGCTCTTCATCAAATGTCCAAAAAGAAATCCTAGCTACAGACTACCAAAGTTGGAAGAAATTCCAAACCACATTCTCATTTTCCGAATTTAGACACTGCCTCATGTTGTCCAGCCATAATCTTCATACTTTATGGATTTTAGGCAGAAAGTCTCAGACCAAATGAGTCTGAATGTATTAGCTGTATGACAGAGGACAGCAGATCAAGACTAGGAAAGTAAGGGTTTCTTAGAGCATGGAACACTGTATTTCTTCTCATTTCTTCCTAGCTTTTTACACCCAGAAAGAACATAATGCTAGACAAGGGGAATAAAAAAGTTGTCAATCATCCAAACCAAAACACTTGGAAAACCAAGGCAATTAAAAGCAATAAACAGGAAGACAAGTCTTGAAACTGTCATAGCCATATATGATATTTGAGTCCAGAGACTGCCTGTCCATGACAGCACATATAACTGGCCTCAGATATGATGATAGAGTTGACTGAAATGTAACTAGATAATGCCAATGAAAAAGTCATGAAAGCATGACCTAAAAAGATGGACTCAATTATAAATATCTTATTTGATGAAACACAAAATTGCACATTTAAAAAAACATTTCATAGTCATACATGAACACTCTTTTCAAGCAACGGCATAGAAAAAGAAGTAACAATTTTGCTACAAAGATTGGATGTCAGAGGCATTCAACCTCAGGATGCCAGGGGACAACTTTAGAGGCAACCAGCAAAACTACTGAAATTCTACATAAAGTTGTTCATCTTTATCTGGCTTGCCGGCTACAGAACTAGGGTTTTCCACAACCATAGTGGAAGCAGAGGGTTCTCCTTTGGAAAAGCATTTACCCAACAAAAATAAATGCCATCCGAATCGTTCACTGTGCATATAGTAGTCTCACCTGTGGTATGTTTTGAAATAGTTAACACTTTGTTTTCTGATCGATTCTTGCAAAACTTCAGACTTACTGCCACAAAATTCTTCTCCAACTTGCATCAGCCTACAGTAATAAAACAAAGTTTAGAAACATTTATTGATTTATTAATACTGCTGTTCCAACTATGAGTGTACAACACGTATCTCCATAAAAGCAGAGCACCAATGTTACGGTACAGTGTTAAGGCTGCATTCCACAAAAGTCCATGTCTCATTTCCCTCCAAATCCTATCATTATGTCCCATACAAAGAGTCGTAAGCAAAATAAATGTCTTTTTGAGATCCCACTATGCAGGGCAAGCTGTCAGCTCACAGTCTCAATCTGTCATTTTATTACCAAAATGGAAGGATATAATACTGTACAGGTTGGCAGTAACACGGTATTTTTCTGCTCTTGACTGAGAGTCCCTTTAAACGCTCTTAGAAAATAAATTGTTAGACCTGCACATCTCAGATTTTAAAAGCAGATGATACTGAAATCATACCACACTTAAACACTACTTGAGCAGCAACGCAATTCACACTACCTCTCCCAAATACATCTTCATGAACTCCCATGCAAAGAATTGCTCTTCAAGCTATCAGCACATATGAATGAAGTTGGCATCAAAACGTGAGTATCAGCCTTCATCAACCGCGCTATCTTATCGGAGTTCAACTTTGTGGACATGTATTAAATGGTCTTACAACCACATCACTATACCTGCTGATAACATCAAGTACAAATATGAAGTCGTCGTATTTGAAGTTAGACAGATCCGTTCCCAGAAGGTATGTTTTCACTTTCAGTTGAACATCCTGCAAAACACACATAAGTTTTTGTATAGCTAATACACTAAAGACAAAAAGTGAAGTCTCACATGCCTGGTTCATCAGCATTTTTTGGCTGCTTGCACTCATAACTTCTGAGATTTAGAGTAGAATTCTATTTTCTGTAACATGAATGATTCCTCTAAAATAATTTAAATTTTTTTTTTAATGCTCTATAATACAAGGTCAATCCTAGATGCTTTATTGTCAGCGCAAAAAGCAGAGCTCGGGATTATAACCTTTTCATCATACATTTGAGTGTCACTGCACATCGACCTGATCCAGCAGTCAGATCAGGAATACTGTGAAACCAGGCAGGTTCACAAGACTCCAGGTTCTCCATTAGATGGTTATACCAGAAACATAAAGCAGTATGATTGTGCTAACAGGGCAAATCTCATGAAAAGAAAATAGATTGTGGGGCAGCACACAGGTTGTGAGAAATGGAATTAGACTGAAAGTCCTGCTACTATGTTTTGGTATCTTGACTGAGTTTGTAAGCATAGCAACCAAGTAGTAACTGAGTTACAGAAATTATATTTCCATGGTCTCAATACATTCAATTCAAAACATATTACTTACAAAAAAAATCCCTGGAGACATTTCTTTAAGAAGAGTAGTATAAAAGTAACTGAAATTAATAACAGAGTGAGGGGGAAAGGAAGAGAATAAATATTTAGGGGGCTAAAAAAGTCAAAAAATATACCTGCCATATTCGTGAAAGCCCATGTTCCAATTTCTTTTTTACATAGTTGCGGTCAAAACTGTTCTCTTCAGTTCCAATCACATTGTTACCATCTGAAACTTAAGGTGAAAGACATTGTAGATAGTCCAAAAGCTTTGAAATGTATCCTAGTTTTCTACCCATAACGAAACTTCTGGTTTAGCTATTGCCATATTATCCATTATGCAAACTCCAGAAGAGCTACTTTACTCTAAACTTTTGAATGGAAATGAATAATGCACATATAAGTATTATATGCTAGTGCAGACCAGGAAAGTTTTGATGGCTTTTATGTGAGAAATATATCCCATTCAATAAAAATAAAACAAAGATAAGAGTAACATATACTGGTACTTCAAATAAAGAAGTTAAATGCTCAAGTGAGCACTGTTTATCCTCTACAATAAAATTCTCTAAGACATTCTACCTTTGTAGATAAGAATCATGAACTTAAAATTTTCAGAAGCAAAATTTTTAACTTTCTGCCACAGTAAATTCTTACTGCAACCCTGAGGAAAAAGACTGAAACTTTTTCCATGAACTATGCAAACAATACAGCATGTTCTTTCCTTTTTTATCTTTCACACTAATCCATGCTTATGCATGAAAAATGTCAATCATGCAATCATTGCCACAGTACTGCATCACTTTCCAAAAAACCACTCTAATGCATGATAAACTGCTCTTGCATGTGGTTCCCTCTCTTCTCATGGAGGAAATATACTTTATTTCCATTTCTAAAAAGAGGAAGTAATATTTTATACACAGGTTGTGAGCCAATAGCTGTGGTTACATCTGCAGTCAGTGATGTCACAGTGTCATGTAGTTTGCTTCACAGCCTATGACTGACCACAGGAAAGCTCTGATTTAGCCAGACTGTACAAATAAACTTTCCCCATGATAACTCTTCTTTCCTGACAAGGTGAAAAGCTACACATGTCCTTAAAAGCCTTAACCATTTACTGATTTGACATGAAAAATAAAAATTCCCATAAAATAAAACACTGGAATATTACACAGCATACAGCCCTCCTTCCACTCCATCACTCAAGAGGCTGCAAACATAAAAGAATGAAGGCCGCCTGTAGTACCCCAGCATTGCTGTGCAGTTCAGACATGTCCTTCCATCTCTTCTGCAGCCTGCAGCTAGTTTTCAGTATCTGGGAAGACTATTCACTCCCTTGTTCCTGGCTCAGCTGATCGCACAGCTATCCTACCTCCACACACAGGCTCCCAGCTCAAAGCCATTTCTTTTCCTTACTCCTGATCCCAGCATTTCCTCTCAAAAAACTCCACCAAGCCCTAAGCTCTCCCTTTGCACGCACATCAGCAATTCTCCCCTCTGCCTAGGCATCACAGGAACAGGCAGCACAAAGCCCAGATCCATAGGTGTGCAGAGAGGGACCTGGTATAATATGCAGCCAGAAAGTAAAAGCTCTGGTACTGACAATTGGGTAACTCCTCATCACAATTAAAAATGTAATAAAATACAGTCTGGAATTTCGGCTTGTATGAGGAACAGATATTCTTTTTTTCCAAGGCTGCAAAGCTGTGTTCAACTTTTTCCTGTTTAAAGTCATCGAGATTGCTTTTGCAGGTTACCCTAATTACTCAAAATGAGATGATAAAAGGCCGTTTGATGTGCAAACAAGATCCAAACATAATTCCATGCTATATCTACTGTTGCAGGATGCTCAAAAAAATTTTCCTTATGAAAGAAAAATCATGAACCAAATACTAGCCACCTAAATATGTTCACCTTCTGAAAGTAGTAATTCTGACAGTGCATTTTCATAAGTGATTTACCACAGAAGATTAAACAAAATATAAACAGAAAGAATAACCCAACCAGGAAAACTCTAAGCAGATTTACTGTTTCTCACTATATGAGGAAACAATCCCAGCTATCAGAGCCACAGCACGCTCTTTCTACGTTTCTGCAACCTCCTCTGTTCTAAACTTCTGCAGACTGAAGTGACTCCTAAAAATGTCAGTGTCTTTGACGTATTCTCTAGATTAAGACCATAGTCCTTCCTTGTACTCCTAAACTGCAATTCATGAAGGAATGTTTGGACAGACACTGTCATATAGATGCTATCATTCAATAAAAAAATCCATGCAATATTCTCTCTGTCAATCTCCCGGTGCTCCTGATTTATGCCCAGTCATGCTAAGAGGTCTTGTTTCCAGTCCTTTAATAAACTGTACTGCGCTAATTTCACACATGCAAACATATTAATTTAGGCAAATTTCCTTGAAAATCAAAGATTGGACAAAGGCCCACAAGAATTTATACGTTTTTGAATAATTTGGAACAGGAAGCAGACCACACAAACATTCATAATTACACAGAAAAACAAGAATCAAAAGCACTCAGGAGTTATCGTTCTAGAGGCCTGATTTAAAACAGTACTTTTTTTAAACTTTGTGGCACAGGGGAAAGAAAAAAAAAAAATCAATCACATCTCTCTCCTCTAGCTTCACTCCTTTATTGTCTCATGAATACATGTAAATTACATCAATGTCACAGTAAATTTTATGGTATGTGAAAATACAACTGAACCAGACAAGGCCTTGCACAAACCAATGTGCCTTCACTTTGCTTCAAGCAGGGAAGACAAAAATGACTTGCACAAGTCTCCTTAAAACTCATTTTCTGTTGATTCTCTACTCCAAACACAAACAATGCTCTGACCACAACCAATAGTACCATGGAAAATTTACCAGTAAGCAGTTTATTTTCAGGGATGAAACCCAATATCACTGCAATTTGCTGTTTACTGTAAAAGCAACAAAATCATAGAATAAGTAGTAGTTTATTAATGTGGCATAGAACTTATTTCATCCTGTGAAGTTGGTAATTTTAGTTCACTAATTTTACCTTCAGGAGGATTAAGTAACTTCTATATATGAACACTTAATTCTGTTTTTCCAACAGTATATTAGAGCAATTGTTTAAGTGTTATTGATGATTCATAGAACTATCAATACCATACATTTCACTATGATTTTCTGCTATTCTGTCATAGAACACTTCAGCAACCTAAATTTCACTGTTATTTCCTATTTCGCAAAAGGTTCTAAAATATGTCTAATCCTTTAAAAAAAATTAGGATTGCATTTATATCTAGAGATAATTATCTGCTTCCATTTAGCTTATTCCAACTAAGTACTCTTACTCTTAAGAGTAATTCCCAAAGATAAGTCCACACTATAACTGAAAGAAACTGGAAATTCTGAACTCAATTACTCTTCAGACTCAAACTAGACTAATTTTCAGAACACAAAGAACCAGAATATTTAAAGATATAAAGCAGACACAACTCTTTCCTCAGAAATGCAGAAGGGCAATTATTTACAAGTTAGGCAAAGTACATTTTAACATCTGTAACAGGCATCAGTAATCACAAACATTTGACAAACAACCTAGATGAAGTGCAACTTCCTTTCAATAATCGAAGCAGGACTTCTTTTGGGTAAGCTTCACTATTAAAATAGAGAGAGCTATGTAAATCATAACTCCAGCTTCTCGCTTCTACAGCTGTGTTTATGCCCTAAGATCGAGAATCCTTTGACACACTTAAGGTACTTTCTAAGAGTGCTGACATTAACTGGCACAACAGAAAAGTACTGAGACAGCCTTGAGTTCTCAAAATGATAAAAGCCAGACACACACACAACACTGAAGGCTCCTGCTTCTATAGCTCCAGTCTGTGGGGTTTAATGGAGGGAACAATTTCAGCATCATGTCCTGAACTGCCTTCCTGGTTCCTTCTGACATACATGCCCTTTCTAGAGGAATTTTACTCTGGCTTCAGCACATATCACAGCCATTAAATCAGTAAGTATGAAATGAGAATTCCATGTATGGGTTTAATAATTACTGCAGCATGAACAATAAGTTTTAGAAAAAGCAATAAGTAGATATTTATAGTCCCTCTGAAACTGTACTTGTAAAATTCTCTTTTGTGTGCTTTATCATTGCAGAAGTATTTGAAAAAGTGATTCAGTAGATCAACTATATTCCAGTTGTACATTACAGCTAAGTCACATCTCCAGAAACTTAAAAACTAAGTGAAAGAAGATTAGTAGTAAACAAACCAAAACACTCTGGCATGCACATAAAAAGCAATTAATTTAAAATCAGTCATGTGACTGTATATACCACTTTACTAGAAAAGGCTTTGCAGTGCAGATTATTTTCTTTCTTCAGGTTATCACAAGAAATGACACTAAGGGGAACTAGTTTTCTAAGTACATCTCTGGCTAAGTAAATAGTCTATTGTGACAATATTTCCATATAATAAATTCTTTATGATATCTGCTTGACTTTACAACAAAATGAAAACAAGAGAAGAAAATGTAATTATCTGAAGTTATTTAAAATGTAAAAGCAAACAGTGAGAACAGGCATTTCACTCAAAACTTTAGAATCTTTCTTCACATGGTGAATCTCAAAAGGAAATATTTCAACTCTGAATTTTAATCCTGAAATGGTTATAAAAACTTTCATCTCTAAACAATAGTTTTTTTAATTATTTTTTTTTTTAAATTCTACACAATAGGGGAAGGATACTTCCCCTAAGAGCAGTTTAAAATAAAACCATTTATATCTGCAAGACTGGCACATACAAATATTCACTAAGAAATGAACCTTATACTGAAGAGTACAAAAATCTAGTGAGTATTTTCAGTCTTTACTGCACACTACAAGCAATAATGCTGAAGACACCAAGTCAAGACCACAAAGGTAGCAACACACAAATTGATAACTTGTGCACAAAAGTTATTTATAAATATCAGAAGTTTTGTTTCCAGAAGTTTCTTACCAGAAGACACAACTGCTGCCTCATCTTGGTCATGGTTCTCATGCCACTGCATCGTTCGGTAGTAACTGAGCATGACTTCCCAGAGGGCTTTACAGAGATCAGCCAGGCATGGAATGTAGCTGTCTGATGTAATGTGCTACAGTAAAACAAAACAATATTGTCACACTTCAAAATTGTGTTCATTTTTTGTAACAGCAAGACAAACTATACAAAACCCTCCATATTCATACAGCTGAGGTGCTTGATATATATCAGTTTCATTTTCAAATGTATTTGAGAGGTGCTAAATTCCTGATTTTAGTCAATTAATCAAATGCTGTCCAAAAGTGCAAAGTTTATTTTCCAGCATATTTTTTATTCTTTTCTCAGTTGGCCCATATGTTAAACTCCTCTTACATTTATGGAACAATAAGGTAGATACAGAAGTAAAGCCATAAAGTCTAATGATCAACACATCTCATTATCAGAGGTATGCAGCTACGCTGTGACATGCAGACACTGCATCATTTCAATGATACAGATTCTTGTACTTCAGTGGTACAGAGAAGCCATCCTGGCTACTACCCCATTGGATTGAATGATGTTGTTGGGTTGAATGAAGCAGTTTAAAAACAAACAAACTTAGATGGCAGCTGCCCTACCTCCCTGAACCACCCTGCTCCAAAGAGCCAACTGTGATTTAAAACATTCTTTGGGTGAAGAGTATGAATTTTATCAGAGCGAGTGATACACAGTAGAAATAGCTAGGATGAGACTGACAGAAAAAGGGATGACTTTGAGAAGGGGTCTTGCTGGATAAAGAAAAGTCTGTAAAATATACTGTTCATCTAAGTGGCAATGCTACATCACCCTTTTTCTCACTTACTGTGAAGAAATACATACATCTCATAGCTCATAAACAAGGGCAAAGTCCATCTGCACAGATGTGATTTTATTTACATTGTTATTTAAAGTTCCTCAGAGAAGTCTGGAAATTAACACTTTCAACTAACTCTGCTCTAGAAAATAGAACATGCTTTCCAATTACTATGTCAGTGTCCATAGTCACCTTCTGCAAGGCTAGTTACTCTGGTCACTGTGTGCCTGCTAACCCAGAAACCTATATCTACGATGATACAAAAGTTCTGGCATTAGTTAAAAGAAAACTCTTTAAAACTGTGAACTTCTACAACAGTAATATCAACATAACCACCAAAATAAAATCAACTATGGATTCTACAGAGATCAAACCCTTACTTAAAGCAATCAACTCCCTCTGAGCTGCATCCTCATCCACTGATCTCACTGAGGCTTTCAAAACACTGGGTATTCTTTCCAAGAATTGCAAAAACACTGATAATCTTCAATACATTTGTTGGAGAAAAAACATTACACTGGACAAATTTCTTCGCAAATGCAGATGCATGACTTACACTCCTTCTATTTTTCAGCTTTCAAGTAAAAAAAGAAAATTATAAACTACACATCTTTATTTTCTATTTAATCATATTCTTTTGTTTCCCAAGCTTAAATAATGTTCCTGGCAGTAGAACGTACCACTCAAGCCATATTCTCCTACATTCTGCTTATGATTAAAGACTCACAGAAACTGCTCTTCAGCATTAACAGATGTCACTAGCAAAATCATCCAGAGGCTTCATATTAATAATTATGTCCTTTCATTATGCTTCTTTGATGTTTTTTTTAACTCAACTATTATCCTGAATCAGTTCCCTACCAAACCAGAGCTGCCTCAAGGATACAAATTAGGCATCCTGGACATACCAATAAAAACAGAAGTCATGTTCTTGGTTCATTAAAAAAATGCAACAATTGAGAAAACTGATGTTTTTATCTAAAACATCCTTTAATTGAAGAGTTGATATACATTAATGACTGCATTACTGAGACATTTTAATCTCAGATACTATAGGCCATTGCTAACAATTGAACAAAACAGGGCAATAAGTTTATCATTCAAATAATAAGTTGTTCTGCTCATTCAGCCATTTTCTCTGCCAACTCATCAGGACATGTTACTCCTACTGCACTTCTGGGTGTTTAGCAGCTATAAAATCTAAACTTTGCTTATGCAGGTCACTATACTCGAAGACATACTGCCCTTCAGATAATCAGGAAGAAATAGTAAATACCAAGATAATTCCATTTAGACTGTGGAAACAAACAACTGAATTTCTTTGAACTTACACTAGAATAAAGAATGTCAAAAATTAAGCAGCCAAACTCTGCTTTGCTCCAGTAGTATTCAAAAAGAGAAAGGATGTAAAAGCTAGAGCATGGCATATTGCTAAGAAAAGAAACATTCAGCAAGGAAACAGTGACTGAGTGCACAGGTATGTAACCTACAACCATGCTTAAGAATTTTTGAAAACATTATACTTTTAAAAAACCTCACATTATTGTAATACCCAGTATCTGAAGAAACAAAACAGAGCAAAAAAGCCACCATAGCCCCTTCCTACCCATATAAAACAGAAATGAGCTACAAATGAGTTCATTTTGACAGATTTTTAGAAACACATAAGGGAGATCTGCCCAAAAAGGAATACTTCAATTTTATATGATTTCCATTGTTTAATTAGAGGAAGTACTCCATTACCACTTATATATTAAGAGCATCCTGGCTTAACAGCACAGATAGCCTTAAGAGGGTTCTCACTAGAACTAAAGAGAGCGCATATTTTAATCTTAAACAATTTATTCCCCAAAAACAGAAAGCAAAATATCAAAAACTGCTGATTTTTTTTTTCTGCAGGAAGTTAGAAATTTAACTGCTACGATAGTTCTGCTTATTCAGCACTCTGATTTCAGAAATGCACTGCAACAGGTAACAACTAACACTGAGCAGCATGGTTTGTAAGACATCAAGATTTCCCATCTGCAGGGTGTCCCTAAATACCTAATTGTTACCAAGAGCATAATGAAAAATTTAAAAAGAAAATTTCAAGCAAATTGCAGTAGTATTCATAGTACATTATAATCACAAAATTTCAGTACCTCCCTTTATACAGACTGCCAGATTCCAGCTATTGCAGGATCATGTAACTTAAGCACCATTTCATTAAGGCTTTGAGTAAGTAAAACCAAATACAAATAATGACGCAATAATTTCCATGCAGTTAAAGCCACTCTCTTCCTGTGTATTATAAAATCTGGTATTTCCAAGTATCTGCAAGATCCCTCTACACTGTAAAGAATAAAGATCAACAGCAGCACACAACCTGTATTTTAGAAGCTGTCAGAAGCAGCTCCATGTTTGTAAAAGTAAATGTTTGTAAATGTAATGTTTGTAAATGTAAATAAATGGGATTAGTATCACCAGCATTAGCGAAGAATGAGAAATACACTGAAGGGCATACAGAAGTATAAAAAAAATTGGAAGAAAAGTGCATTAGAAACCAAGAAATGAAAATAAAACCACAGTCTGAAGACTTATAGGAGAAAGATGAAAGGGTTGCAGTCCAGAGATCAGGGTTTGCTGGCTTTCTTCAGCTATACTTCATCTCAGTGAAGAGATATACACCCATCTGGAATATTACTCATTCTGTTCATTAATACTTATGACAATTATTCACATCACACTTTCATTTATACGAAGGCCCTCAGATTATGTGAGCTTTTTATGTCAAAGGGGTACTTTTTTAAAATGAAATGGTTTTCAATGCCGATGCGTTGTTTACTAGTTGAAGCTACATGATCCCAGGAGATACAAGAAGGGAAAAAGAAGATCTTCTTATGACTGTACTTTAATAAACTGCAACTGATGGGGTGGGTCCTTGAATTGATGAAGTATGATGAGGATTTAGTCTGTGACTGACACAAACATCCTAAAGAACATTCAAGATAGAAACATAATTTCAAATTTTAAATCAATGTTAGAACCACTTAAAATATCTCACTTTCTTCCTCCCCATCACTGAAGAAAATTTCTCAGGGTGTAACAGTAAAATCAAAAGTGAAAAAATTAAAGAGTGAACTAAAAATGCTACTCAAAATACAGTAATTCGTTCTAAAAACTTTTAAAAAATAAAAATCTAGGTATCAAGAAATTCAATTATAATTAATACTAGAAGGAAATATATGGTTACTCCCAACCCATAATTGCCCTATCATCAGGCTTCTGCATCTCAATATAACAGCTGTCCTTTATCCTGATAACAAACATGCAGCGAAACCGATAAAAAGTTGATTGGGAAGACTCCAATTAAGTTAGCACCTTTTAGAAGAATCCTTACTGAAATGCAGTATTAGAGAAATTGTGAATACTACTTAAATGCACTGGAACAAAGTTCAAAGTTAATGACTCCAAAAACTAGCATATTCTACTGAAGACAAAGGAGTTTTGACATGTTGGTCTTCTGTTTGTATCCTATGATTTACTTTATATTTATTTAGATGGAGTGGACAATAACTCCACTGTGTTTAGTGCAATCAAAATAAACATTAAGTTGTGAATAACAAATCACTCAGCCTATAATTTGTATTAAGAAATAGAGTAGCTGCAGAGTTATTTTAATAACTGAGTCCCTACTGACATACGGTACACTAGCAACAGTGTAAAAATTCAGATTAAAAAACACATACATATATGCAAGAATTACATACTGTACATAGGTCTTTGTACTGTAACTTCTGAAACTTGGTGTCTGTGTTTCCTGCACACAGCTCCACATATCCAAGGACTACTTGAAACACGGTGTTGTGAATGGCTTGAGTGAAGTGCATATGTAACTGATCCATTGCTGTCTGAAAGAAATGGAGCAACATAAAATCAAATACAATTCAATTTGTCATATGCCATAGTCCTTAAACCATCACCTTTTAACATAAGTCTTTTTCAGTACTGAACACTGGAGACTGTAAGCAGAAGTATGGCTTTCAATCTTTGTCTCAAAAATACCTAACATATGACTTGGTAATATTACAATATGGTAACATAAAGACTTCAGGTATTACAAGTAAAATCAGTTTCCTCTGCCACTCTCCCTCTATAATTCTTTTTCTTTTTTTTTTAACATTAATACTAGTAAAGATTAATTGTACACGTACATAATATAGTTAACTACAGAATTTACTCATTTGTTGGTTTACTCTCCCAATCACTGATAACGTGCCAAAAAGAAGTTAGTTGAGATCTCTGCTCTTTCTCCCACTGGAAACACTTCCAACTAAAATAAAAATATTTCCTTCGCAATTATTAAAACTAAAACCACAATTACAGAGTCTTCAATCCATCTACTTGCCAAACTGAAGAAGATAAAGTAGAATTACAGAAAGGCATATCCATCATATGAATAAATTTCCTAATAAAACTCCTCTTTGCAACAGGAAAGAAAACCACGTTTAAAAAACATTACTTTTTCCAGAAATAGAGATAACAGTACATGTACTACGACGAATGAGTGCATAGCACAATAATTTTGCCATAATCATGCCTGAGTTTCAAGTCAGGACATTTCCTGAGTTTCCATGTTCTTAATAATCTGTATATAACATTAGTCCATTTCAGATACTGAATTTTCTCACTGTTTCAGGATATGCAAATAATCAGCATATGATATATAGGAACTGATTAAAAAAAAATCTTTCATATGCCAGAATGAAGTTACCATATCCCACAGATTTGAAAATATTCATTTTCACTGCTTCCTATTTGACATTTTTAGCTACTGACAAGAGCTGAGAACTCGATAATTCCATAAGAAATGAAAATGCAATTCTGCTTAAATCCTACTGCAAACAACCAATCTTCTACAGCTAGTCCTAACTTGAATCTGTCAAAGAAAACAAAATGACAAATGAAATAATGAAAAGTACTGAAGGTTCTTGACATTTTATTTACTGAGGAGTCAAAATGGGAGATATTTCAATAACAATGTAACTATCTTTAGGACAAGTTCAAAATACGTACCTTAATGGTAATAATGTCAAAGCCAAGTCACTCTATCATGAGAACAAAGCAGGCAAAACCATGCAGTAACAGGTAACACTTTTGTTCAGAAACTTCATTCCTCTCCAACAAAAAAATCTGCCTTTCTCTACAAATCACGCACTTGACTGCAGAGCAGTGAATGCATAAGATTCACATTTGCTCACTAAATAAAGAAATTGCATAAAATGCACTAACAAAGGAAAAGTCTAATTAATCTTCTCTCTGGTTTTAAGTTGCAGTCTCCAGACACTCCAATAATTCTGCACATTAGCAAAGTATGGGAAGGTAAATCCATTTCTATCCCATTGTTATTGCAGTCATGCCATGAAAAAAGAACCCAACTTTGCTAGAAAGGTTCTAATTAGAATCAATAACCAAAAACAAATAAAAACCCCAACAAAACCAAACAAAAACCACAAAAATTTTAAACCAAACCCAAAAAAGGCAATCTAATATCAGATATTCTTCCAAAATCTGGAAACACCATTAAAAAACCCAAGCATAACAGAGGAAAAAATGCGATTCTTGTCCAGTCTTCATCAGGGGACAGGCACTTTGACGGAATCTTTAGCAACTAAAGCTTTCTGGAGGAATCTCTTCTCTAGACAAATCATCACAGCTACACTGGCACCACCATGCTCAGCCTCACTGTGTTATGAACACTGATCACTGACAAAACCTGCCTCCAGGATTTCATTGTCTCCTTATCCCTCTTTACTTCACTGGACCTTGGTATTCACTCACATACTTCATATCTGCTTCAGAAGGAACTTGTTTCACTGCCTTCCCAGAAAAACCATACAAAGCCTTATGGCAGCACACCAGCAGAAGAGAACTGGGAGAACTGAGATCTCTATTTATACAAAAAATGCTCAAGGCACACAGAGATGTAACTTTCAGGACATGTCCACAGTGTATGTTTCCTGTCATATTACAGTACAACATAAAACAGAAACATACATGCAAGGATGCAAGGTACAGGTTGTGCACACAGACATAGCTATAAAAAATATTATTCACATAACCAAATTCAGTTAATAATGCAAACAGCATTATAAACAGAGATGAAATATAGAACTGTCACATATGCTACATGTTAGAGTAATACATAGTTTACCTTCAGCAAGTACTGTTAAATTATCTGAGCATTACAAAAGCCTTTGAATAATTGGCAAGACTCATCAGCAACAGTTTGCTGATTCTGGCTGGGATAGAGTTCATCTTCTCCATAGTAGCTGGTATGGGGCTATGTTTTGGATTTGTACTAGAAACAGTAAAACATCATTCAGGGATGTTTTAGCTCATGCTGAGCAGTTGCTTACACTGACTCAAGGCCCTTTCTTCGCCTCACCCTCCTACCAGCAACTGGGCTGGGGTGCACAAGTTGTTGGGAGGGGACACAGTTGGGACAGCTGACCCATACTGACCAAAGGGATATTCTGTAACATGTGGCATCATGCTCAGGAATAAAAGCTAGGGTAAGAAGTCGGAAGGGGGAAACATTCAGAGTAATGAAGTTTGTCTTCACAAGTCACTGCTACACGTGATGGAGCCCTGCTTTCCTGGGGATGGCTGAACACCTGCCTGCCCAAGGGAAGTGGTGAATAAATTTCTCGTTTTGCTTGGATTGCGTGTGCAGCTTTTGCTCTCCCTATTAAACTGTCTTTATCTCAGCCCACTAGTTTTCTCACTTTTATCCTTCCAATTCTGTTCCCCATCCCACCAAGGGGGAGAGAGTGAGTGGCTGTGTGGGGCTTAGCTGCCAGCTGGAGTTAAACCACAACAATTAGGAAAATAATTTCCATCACAGTACTCAAAGTTCCATGCTGTTGCATGACTGTTCTTTGTGACTTACTCAGAAGATGAGTACTAACCTGTGTTTTTCCAAGCAGCCTGTAAGCCTGCTGAACCTTTGTATAATGATTGATATCAAAGTTCTTGCATATTTTGGAAAGCGCTACATCCAATTGTTCCTATATAAATGAAAGAAAAAATGTGTTAAATGCTAAATACAAACAGGCAAAGTAACAGATTATGAAAACAATAGCAAGTGAGGAAGATGTTTATCTAAACAGTTTGACAATTATGCTTGTAAATCAGCCAAGATTGTATATGACCACATTATTCTGAGATTCTTAAATGTTACTTCTTGAGCATAAGTACTTCAGTCTGAAATGGCTGTCACCAAAGAGTTCCACTATTTCTGAGATCAAGCACAGCAAAAAGTACATTATTTCACTGAAGTCAAACTCAAAGCAATGTTTACTTTGAGAAGACCTAGCACCCCAGTATGGGAGGGCTGGGATTTCTAACTTTGTCTACTTTCACTCCTAAGAAAAACCCAGATCTGGGGATCTAAGCTCAAGTAATTCAATTATAGACTTGTTAACCCTCTGACTGCCATCTGTTAAATGGAACTAATGATATGTGAACTAAAAGTTCACTGGGAAGATGGTCATTTATAGAATACTACACCAGCACAATATGCAGTACCATAGGAGAGAAAAAAAAAGAGCACATGAATCATTTTTCAACAGTTCCTTCCACTATAGCCATCTTACATTTTATTTGTAACATAAAAGTAAGGTCAATGTTAGAACCTAAATTACCAGAAGGAAACAAAAAAAAGGAAAATAGAAAGTACGTAAGTCAAGGCGTTCAATTATTGAAAAGACTCATTAGTGAAATCGTAAGTGGCATAATACTATCCTAAATTAATTAGACCATGTATTTCACAGAAATACTCTACGAACCCCAGGACGACTTACATTTCTCCCATATGCATGGACATAATTCCAGCAGAAAATAAGATACTTTCACAGGACGAAAATGAGGTATTTTTATACATTCACAAGTAATAAACAAAAATCTTTAATATTACTATTTAGCTAGCTATGAATTGTTTTCACCAACCAACATGGCACATTTTACCAGACTCTGTAAGATCAGAATTTGCTTTTCAAAGCTATTATTGGAAAGAAGATGCAATATTAATATTTGCTCAAAAGGAAATAATGTGTGCTCACTCTCACAAGGCCTGTGTGAGAGTGCAAAGAAAACAGACCTTTTATCAGCTCTTTTGAACCAGATATGCTCTGAATAAAGCATATATCAGTGAAAGAGTAAAGAAACAAAAACAAAAAACAAAACAAACCAAAAAAAAACAAACAAAAAAAACCAAAACCAAAAACAAAAAAAAAAAAAAAAAAAAAAAAAAAAGCTTGGCAAGAAAGGTGAAGTACAAAGGCATAACTGAAGGAAATTCAACCAAGTTCTAATTTTACAGCGAATTAAGTAACAAGGTATGATAATGCACTAATATGACTTTCTAAAGAGCACATGACCGCAGGTGTAGAGAGCTGCTGGAATAACTAATTCAGGTTCCTGCTAAGCATTACATGTGTATGCATTACATGTGTATGCATTACATGCACTACATATACATTCCACATATCTACATTACTAGACTCCTTACAAAAAGCTTACCAAGTTCCAGGTCAAAATTATCTAATAGTGGAGTGAAAAGATACTTAACAAAGCAAGATACTTAACATTTTATATATAATTTGCTTTTGTGAAACTATCTGCCAACTAAAAACTGATCTTGGTCATATCCTTCACAGCTGTTCAAGTCTTTTTTCCTGTGGCTTAGCACTGGGCCCCATAGATTTCAGTTTGCTGACCTCTAAAATTACCAGTGGAACTGTGATCTCTTGTGTAGATTATCCAAACCTATTGGTTTGCTGCTGATTTACTGTTCACAACTACTTAGAAGTAGTCTAAAGAATTCACAGAAGTTCAGTACTTCAAACGTTATGTGATTTTTTTAATTTGACTGCTCTACCACTTGTGGGCACAACCACAACCACTGAACTGGGCTTATAAGTATGATAACCTATTACAGAGCATTTAGATCGACTGTGTTACAAAAGTCTATACGAACAGCACTGACTATAGCATTCCAAAGAGCGTATTTGAAAGAAATGTGCACATTCTGTAATTGTTAACAACATTGTATTAGAAAGCTACATACTAACATATGCTATACATCAATATGTAAATTCTTACCTCTATTTGTTCCAAGGTGTCTTGCAGTTTTGAATTTAACTCACTATTAATGAAAGAAAAAAATGTTTAAAATAAAATTACTGATTATATTAACACTTCAGACCAAGTTCCTTGTTTCCAAAAACACATTTGCCTGCTACTGAGCCAAAATATAGTAATTTATCATAAATTTATCATAAATCTTTAAGCTCCTGTTACTATGTTACTAGCACCATCACACCACTGTTATTACTAAAAGGCATCTACTTTAGTATTATCTATCAGTATTCCTAATGCTTCAAAATAGAGTATTTGTTGCAGCAGCACAGTATCCTACGTTTACAATACAACAGTTTTAAGAATGTTAAAAGGGCCCAGACAACGCCTCATCCTGCTAGAATTTAACCAAGTATTCAAAGACATTCCCAAGAAACTCATGCTTTAAGTGTTTTGATTTGGCACTGTGTTCCACAGCAGAACATACCCAGAAAGATCAAGGCTGTTAAGTCTTCGCAAACTAGTAACTTTCCTTTGTTGTTCAGGAACCCATTACAGAAATGCTATAAAAGAACTTAAGCTCACACAACTCTCAGAAAAGTTTTTAAAGATCATTATTTCTCTTCTCTGAGCTATACTTGGTATAAAAAGATAAATAAAAATAGCTACCATAAGAGACATTCCTTAGGATAAAGAAAGGCACCACTGCACCTTTGCAAAAATCAGCTTTAAAAATTTTAGAACACCACACAGAAAAATAAAACAGAAAACATGGCTACTTTTTTTTTGTTTAGACAGGTCAAAGCAACAAAGAAATAGGCAGGAAGCATGGAAATCACAGTTTTCAGGAAATAATCATTGCACCTGATTTTAAACAACTTTTTGTACTCTGAATCTCCTCCTAAGGGGCCTGTGTTAATTATCAAAAGGCATTCTAGCTTCCCTGCTTAGCTCTCTATGTTTAAATGATTATGCCCATCACCCTCCTTTTTTGGTTCCATTAGATAAACTGGATACAGCACCCTCCAAAGAAAGGCTTAAATAGAAAAAAACTGCATCAGAAAGAGCTGGCATTAAACACTAGAATAGCCAATATTTCCCTTTTGTTTTTCCACATGCAACAGGACTTCAAACAGAAAAGCCTCCATAATTTGAGGTTATTACATCTCCTGCTGGAGTTTATGAACATAACCTGTTCTTTTTCTTATTTGTTAAAAGCTATGGAAACATCAAGTCTTTTTCTAAGTTAGGAAATGCAGATATTCGGATTAGTTCCAGTTCTGAAACCAATTTCTTCATGTCAGCATGAGACTGCACTTGCTAATTTCATTGCCAAGAATAAGGGTAAGTTACCCTCCAGAGGCCATCTTGCCATACGTAAATTAATTCCAGAACATAAACTTGCTTATTAAAAAATGAACTCAGGTATCCCTAGGCTGCATGTCGTATCACAATTCAGTCTTAGCTGAAACTTTACCTGCCAACATATTACAATAGTTACAAAACAATGACACATCCAAACATAGATTATATACTGTTATGAGTGTGAAGACTGGTTTGTAGCAGTACAGAAAGAGGGGAAAATACAGCAGATGCTTATGCTTTTATAATTTCCTCAATTTTACTTTTCTAAGAAGAAGATAACATTTCAATCAAACCTTCTTTAGAGAATGAGAATTAACAGTCACTGTTTTATACTGTTTACAAATAAAATCATATAGAAGCTGAAATCTGCACAATGTCACTTTACCTTATACAACTGTAGTGTTTGAAGGTGCTGGCAGCTTTCTGGCACTCTAAACACAGCTGAATAGCCCCAGGATAATCCTCTTCCTTAGGATAAAATGCAATTTAAAAATCATTTTCAAAGCAACAGCGCAACACCCATTTTTGGTTGCATGCTTATGTGTTAACATTAAGAACAGAATATTTTGCCTCTTATGTCTATACAGTAAAGAGCAAGGGTCTTCTGCAGTACTTAATGTGCAAGTACTTAGAATTAGAAGCAAACTGGCAACATCTGAAAACACTATGTATTACATTACCTTATGCAAATAACTTACTGTTTCCTTTTGTATTCATAAAAAATACATCAGAAAGTTTTTATTACAAAACAAATAACATCTTCCCAGTTAACTTTCAAACCTTTAATACAGTATGATCTATTCATAAGCAAGGAAAGAGGTAAGTTCTGCCATTGGCAGGCTTAGGTTACAAAATCCAAAGAGAGACAAGGAAGACACTCCTAACAATATGCCCAAAAAAACACTGTTTAAATTGACACATTCCATAGCTTATCAGAAATTAATTTAAACACAGCTAGTTCACACAAGGCCTCATGACAAAAAGAACATACTTCAGAATAAAAATATGGACCCATTGTCCTAATTTATAAAAAGAATATCCAAGAGGTAGGCAGATGAATCAGGAAGTATATGAAGATGCCAGGACAAAAACAAAACAAGAACATAGATGCAAAAATGTAAAACCCCAGGAACTTGTCAACAGAATATGGGCAGTGCCTCGGGTATACCTACCTTTTTTGTACCCTATTACACATGAGGCCAGAGTCTTGGAGAAAGGAAAACCCTTTTTAATAGCTAAGAGCTTCCCTTTTTTGTCATAATTACATCAGTTATATTACATGCTTTAGAGACCTCAAATGCAAAGCTGTTCCTGGGATTTCAGTCATTGATTAAAGAGTAGAAATGCAAAAGCAATTCATATTCAGCTATTATCATAAAGGGGTTTCTGAAATACAATTGGTTTTAACAGCAGTGTTCTAATGCAGATCAAGTTTAGCTAAAAAAAAAAACAACCACACACAAAAACACCCAAATACATTATCCGTTAGATGAAAATAGAACAGTAGATTGGTCTAAAATGATTGCTGCATTTGCAGGTCTTTGCATTTTTCTCCATTGGAAACCTGGTATGTGCTCCATTAAGTCTAACGGAGCTCAAATCAGAAAGCCTGCTAGCATAAGATATATTACTAATATATTCCAGATACAGCTCAGCCCTATAAGCTATTGTAGCTTCATTTCTGGCCTTTTTCATTTGGGAACCCTTTCAAAATGCACTTCTGTGAATGGCTACTAATAGCTCTCATGCATATTCCATTACTAACTTCTTGGAGTAAAGACAAGAAATTGGACCATATCCAGGATAACTTATTGGGAGCAAACACTGAACACAGCTCTAAAACTGCACTCAGCCAGGAACAGCAGCTCCAGCCCCTAAAAATCATTGACAAATTATGATAATCAGACCTTAGGGTCTGTGTGTGAATACAACACCCACACCTCTGTCTCAGGACAACCCCGAGCAGTAGACAGTAAAGAGCTAATTTCCTGAGTGACAAAAGACATTAAAAGCTAATCATTGCACAGGGTTTACTGAGGAGAAGGCAACATTTAGGCCACCTGAAAATGAGTACATTCTTGCTTGGTAAAGAACAAGAACGCTTGCTGACACCAGGTAATTTACTCTAGATGGAATTAAATTCAAAGAATTTTAGAAGTTAAAAACATTAAGATTCAATTTCCAATTTTACTCACTAGATATTATCATCATGACATTCCACCCAGTATTAGCTGTAAACACATGTACTATGATTAAAATATAGTTGTTAATAAAATCCAGAAGCTGTCTTTCATACAATTAATCACCTTAAGACAAGATCTTATTTTGCTCTGTGCCATATCTACTGCATTTTTAGGCAGTATATAGAACAGTATCAGAATTGTCACTGTCATGACCTGCATGCTGCAACGTTTTCTGCAAGTGACTGCAAAAGCCAAACCAAAGAATAAGGAGAGAAGCTACTATACTTACAAATAAAATACTATTTTAGTAATAGTATAAAAAAATTTATAGCTCCTCTATAAATTTGTACAGTAATATGCCAGTAAAAGCGTACAAACTTGGCATATCAACAATCAGCCAAATCTCACCTTTTTTTTTTTTTTTCCCCTCCCAAATAGCAAGCTATGGCCAGAAAAGAAGTAAAAGTTGAGGGCACAGGGGGGGAGTGAGGATTCCATAGTATTTTTACTGAACTAGCTCAAACCTCAGTGCCCAGATCTAAAGGCAGGACTGATGTTTGGACAGAAAAGCCCCTCCTGGCATGGGGGCTATCTAATTTGATATAAAGTTTTTTGCACAAAAAAAAGAATAAAAATATAATTTTATTCCACGCACACACAAACCCACAGCCTGTTTTCAAGAGAAAGGGAAGGGACAAAATTAAGATGGCTGACAAAAGTACACATAAATAGCTTCAAATTTTACCGGTCTGGCAGGGACTTACCTCCAACATCTCGCTCAAACGCACATCAGTTCTTTGCTAAAAAAAAAAAAAAAAAAAAAGAAACAAACTGTAATAACTACAGAGAAAATAAGAAAATTATTTGCCACTGAAAAAAATAACTGTACATACCAGTGTTTTTATTGTTCTCAGAGACTTTAGCAGTCCAATAAGCAACTGTCGTTTCCTCTGATTTGCAAGAAGCCCCAAACTAGTTTGTGTGAAACCTTCCTTTGCTATATTCAGGTGTCTGCAAAAGTTACAAATTAACATAATCTTCAACAATTCATAAAATGAAACTTCTAATCAATTCTAACATGCTCATCAAAATATATGCTAGGAAATAAGATTGTTAGCATTGTTAGGGAAACTCAGAAAATGAGATGATACCAACAGACTACTAAGAAGGTACATCCTTCTTTCTGCACTTATCTGTGGATTAATGGTGTATCTCAAAAGCTTTCTGTTTTTAAGAGAACTCCCAATCGCAAAAGTGAGAGCTGCAAGAGTTTGCAATTGCTCAAGTATCTTTTCAGCACATAAACTGGAAATGTCATCAGCAAGCAAACTTCCTGGGTTTACAGATTTCTTCTTAAATACGTTTTCCCCCTTTCAATCTCTGCAGTTGCTTAAGCAAGATACCTTCTTCCATTTGTGCAAATAACGGCTGCTAACTGAAGGCCAGTCTGCAATGATGTAACACGTTCAAGTTCCTATAGAGAGAAAATAGGTTAAATAAATATACAAGTTCAAGTTGTGCTACACACCAATGGAGACTAGTGATTAGTAGATTTCTCTTGAGATGTTATAACAACTTTGCAATTATTGCATTTGTTTCAATATTTTATATACACTAAGCACCACAATGTAACATTAATAAAAACTATCTTTTAAAACTCTCTTCTGAGGATAGATATTTAAAACCCACTTTCATTTCAGTGGGATCCTCTATATTTATAAACTACACACTTAGCCTAAGAATCTTTAAACCATTAGTGCACCACAACAGAATGATCAAAGCTTCAGGGACAGAAACACAGGAGAGCAGCAAAACAAAAAAAAAAAAATGTTTCACACAGCATTTTCCTGTTTAGAAGCACTTGTGTTCTACCAATTTTACAATGTCACTTCATAATGAATGTTAATTGTATCCTGCTGAATTTCATTTGAAAACTCTTCAGCAGAGGTGACCTGAATTTAGTTTGATTTTGACTTAGTGAAGCACCTAGGGTAATCTCAACTCCTTGTTTTAGTATAACTATTAGGATTTCTTTGGTTAGGAACAGTATTGTAGAAAAGTGAACACTTTCCCCACGCTACAGAAAAAGAGAATTGTTTTTAAATTCTGCTCATCATTTCAAAACATACCAAGTGCTTTCCACGAGGAGAATGGAAAACCAAAGCAAAGATATGACAAGCAAAAACAAGTTCAAAGTTTAGTTCAGTTCCAAATCAGCTCCTGGTCAGTCTCCAAATCACTGAGCTGCATCTTTCACCAAAATCAGTTCCTTTATGCTACCAACATTGTTTTTGTAAAAATGACAGCTTAGTTGCTGATATGCAAAATATCTTAAGAAACCAGATTCAAAGATTACTTTCCTCAATTCCAACTTCTCACTAAAAACATACTTTGAAAATATGAGAGCTATTCAAAAGGTCATTATTCCCTTTTTCATGAGGAAATGCATACTATAAGGAGCAACTCCACTCCAGTCTTGCCTCTTGCAAAGATTCTTCAAAATCTCTCCTCTGAACGTGACTGGATGAAGAGGCACAGGGAGAGAGTGAAACCTAAAGGTCCAGAGAGACAGATTCTTCTGCCCAGCATTTAGGGCTTAATAAATTTTTTTTCTTCTCAAAGACAATCTTACACTCACTGGTTGTTCCTAAAGCATGCTTTTCCTTTCAAGGAGAAGGGAAAACTATAAACCCCTTGCCTTGTGCCTGTGCTATGCTTCTGTTAGCCTACAGTAGAGACTGTTAGACCAGTCCTTCATACTAGAAATGGGGTGCAAATCATGGTATCCCCAAACTTCACTTTGCACAGTGAAAATGTGTCTAGGAGACAGTCAACTGCATTTTTTATTCTTCTAATAACCTGCTACTGTAATTGGACACCGAACTGGAGATGCCATTACAAAGCACCCACAGCACATCAGGAGGTAAATTTCATGAGTCAGTGGGAAAGCGTGTCTTCCAATGCCCACCAGAAATCTCCAAAAAAGTAAGTCAACTGACAAGAATAACTCTATGCAAGCCTGTGTCCACAAGTAACACTGAAGGATTACTGACTTAATCAGGCAAATACACATTTAAGAAATGTTTTTAAAAGACTCTTACTGGCACAATAGATTTTTAACTGCCCTTTTGGAACACCTGAAAGCATTTTTTGGTACAAAACGAGCTCCTCAGTAAGATGTTGCTGCGATAAGAACATCAACATTACACAGCAAAATGCAAGAAGTACATTTGCTGTAGTACTGTTATGCAGTGAGAGGAGGTTTTCAAAGTGAAAATACTGGATTCAGAAAAAGCGTCCCTCTCTCAAAAGTATCAATTTCAAACATGCACAAAACTGAAATAATACCAGAAGATTTTTATACCATACAATTATGCTTTCTCCCCCTTCTACACTATCTTGTGAAGTATCAACAATTGTAGCATTTACCAGACTCTTTCTGCAACAGCCTCTCACCTGACTCCATTAACTGAAACTGAAACAACATTACCCTTACAGCTTTTTTCTTCCACCAGCTTTTGCAGGACAGGACCCAAGAAATGCCCACTCCCCCTCCCTCACATTTATCTTTAAACAGCAGCAGTTCTTTCACCCCGTGAAATGCTAGAGCACAGATGGCAGGGTCACTAAGGGTGGATGCATGGGCCATAAGCACAAGCGAGCAGAAGAGGATATTGTGTTCTCTGCATGAAAGAGGAAAATAACTGCAGTTCCATGACATCTACCATGGGTTACACACCCAGGAAGTAAAAGGCATCATTGCTCTTCCACACTCTTTCCAGCTTCTTGACCAAAATGTGAATTGCCATAACCACTGATGTGACAATGGTGACAGAAAGTGCTGTATACACACAGGATTATTCACATGATAACTCTCAAACTAACTTGATAACAATTACTACTTCCCATTTGCAGAATTCTCTATGCTGTTTCCTGAAATGATCAGATAAAATAAGGCAGTGCTGATCAAATGCTATAGGAACAGTACTGAGAACAAACGAGTAGGAAAAAACATCTTATCTTCAGGGAATCATTATGACAGCTGTTGCAAATACGTTTTGGGAGGAAGGAGAGAAGCCATATCAATGCTCTACTGCAAGCATCTAAAGCAGTTTTGCTTTATTTTGCTCTTAGAGATCTTTGACAGGTTGAGACTCTATTTCCAGCTGTGTCTTCTCCTATATGCTTTCTTCTCACAACTGCCTGAGATCAGTGGCAGGTTTCCAGTTAAGTCATCTTAAGAGAGGTTATTGCTGTTTTCTTGTAGGGAATAAGTTGTGAAACCATTCCTAAGCACAGGCACTAAAGCAGTTCCTATTCCAAATCCAATACAGGTATTAGCCAAGCATGTGAATTCATGTTTTCAGAAAGCTTTTTTAAAACTGACCATACACCAAAACATTTATCATCCTAAGGAATTCCAACTCCATATGCCCTTGGTTCTTTTCACTACAGAGATAGATGTTTAGCATGCATAAATAGCTGGTTCCAACCAGTACTAACAAATTACTATATTTAATCTCCAATGAAACAAGTGCAGCATTGTAACAGCACAAAATTGAGCAGTTTACTCTTAAAAAGTAACTGTTAGTCATCTTACCTCAACATATGCAGGCTGTTTTTCAAGGATCAGGTCTGCAACTTTCTTAGATACCTTAAAAAGAAGAACATTCTGTGTGATACATAGCAATCTCAATTAAGTAGGCCATTCCCATACTAAAGTTCTACAAGTTTGTGATTCTCCATCATTTAGTTCTGTATTTTTCAAATTTATTAATAAATATTACACAACATAACAAAATGATAAAAATTATGATCAGCTTTCCTTAGAAGCAAGGTAAGAAAAATGTTCACAGTTCCATCTAGGAACTGTTCCATTAGTGAGCATTACTAAATGAATCCCTTAACTCTCTGCTTGTTAAGGAACATGATAGAATAGAAGACAGAAATAATTTGGGACACTGCAAGTATATTCTGCTCATGCTACTATTAGAGTACAAATTTAAGTTAACCATCTACCAAGGTGTGCTAGTTTGGGCTTGGCAAGAGTTGATTTTCTCCACAGTAGTGGTATGGGACTTGTTTAAGACTTGCGCTGAAAACAAGTGCTGATGATACAGAGATGTCTTAGCTGAGGAGTTCTTGCACAGAATCAAGGCCCCTTTTACTCCTCATACCATGTCACCAGCCAGTTGCCTGAGGTGCACAATTTGTTGGATGGTGACAAAGCTGGGACAGCTGACCCCAATTGACCTAAGGGGTATCCGAGACTGTATGGTGTCATGCTCAGCCTGTAAAGCTGGGGGGAGAAGAAGGAAGAGAAGGACACTTGTAGTGATGGCATTTGTCTTCCCAACTAACTGTTACACGTACTAGAGCCCGGCTCTCCTGGAGGTGGCTGAACACCTATTTGCCCATGGGAAGCAGTGAATTAATTCCTTGTTTTGCTTCACTTACTTCTACTTTACGTACTTTTCAGGGTTTTTTTCTTGGTTTTGTTTGTTTGTTTGTTTTTTGCATTATCTACCTTTATCTCAACCCATGAGTTTTCTCCTCCCATCCCACTTATGAGGAAGTGAGTGAGGGGCTGCAAGCTACTTCATTGCCAGATGGAGTTAAACCATGATACATGGAGATCTAAGAAAGCCATAAAGAAACCTACCTTTCAGACTGATAATGTATTAAATTAAATCTGTGTCAAAATGAATATTCACCCTGTGCACATTATACCCTTTCTTTAGCACACAGAATATGCATATTTTAAAATTTTCTCCATTGTTCTGAAGTAACAGTAAGTGGAATGCTACTGAGAGCTGTTGTGTGTACTGAATTTTAAAAATGGGCATTGCTACCTTAATCAATCTTCTGTGCACAAACACAGAAGCTTAAAAAGAAATAAAACACTAACAGTCTTATAAACACAAGCTTGAGAACGGTGTGTTTTGTTTTTCAACAGGGACTACAAATACTTCAGAAGAAATGGTTTTAAACATGACAAAGAAATTACTGGTATTGTTCTATATTCTTCTGAGGGAGCAATACTACCTGAAATGAAAACAAAATAAAACTGGCTGACAACCAGTCCATAATGCACTACTGGCAAAGAGAGACAACGAGATTTTTCTACACCTGACTGCTTAGTCAAACATAGCACAAAGTTGGGATCTCCAACTGGCATTCCTGTAACAAACACATATTGGCTCCACCAGGTAAATTCCCATCCTCTAGAAGAGCATTTGCACACAAATGGTCTTCCAAGTATTCCAATATCATCAGCTGGCAATCCGGAACAGGGACATATACCTGACTATGCTTGCTTCCTTCCGTATTAAAAGCAGGCCAGAATCATAAAGCAATTTTAAAAGTTCTTTGTTGTTCTTAAAACTTCCTACTTGTTCTATAACTAATAAAATTTCCTCTTGCAGGACTGTAAAAGAGCCACTCAAAAGGCAGGTGTGGTCAGGAAATTATGTTATCAGGCCAAATGCCACACAATCCTACATGACCTTGGGGCTCTTGAGAAGTTCACTGCACAGCCTACGCACTGTGAAATTTTCACCTCCCTTTTCCAATATGTTCTTCATTGTAGCCCTGTACCTGTGAGAAAATTTAGGACATTGATATATCTGCTAGTTATGCACTGCTTTAGTACAAATCTAACAGTTTGATTCTTCACTGTTAAAGTAGTACAAGTGAATAAGAGATACATTTAATTTTCAGTTTTTACTCTCTTTTTGTTTTGCAAGCCCTCAGTTACCCTTGACTAATAATAACCTCAACATTGTCAAGCATCTGTCCCAGGCTTTTTTTTTCTTTCCCAGAACTTTGTGATACTACTTTTCTTTCTGAGCTTCCACGCTGTTCTCTCTTTCCGATGAGCAATATTACCCCCAGTTACTTTCATTCATTTCCAAATTGTCCCACCGTTTTTGGCATCTTCCATACAACTGTGCTGTGTTGACTCCTGGAATCCTGAATTGCAGTTGCTAGCAATGAATGTGGCCACCACGGTTATCAGTGTATGCCAACAACGTTTTCTGAGGGGACCAAAAAATTTTCTCTTTTCTAATCACATTAGTAAAAAATATTTCATCTCCTGAAGAAAAAACAATACAGCTGAGGATATTAGCCTACTAATTAAAATGAAGTCTAGCAGACATACAACTCAAAACCCTCCTAACCCAAATTGTCTGTGTCAAGGCAATTACAGATTAAAGTTGTCATGATATATAAATCAAAAAAAGTTTGAGTGAGTTGGAACCCATCCAGTGGAATGGAAAATCAATGAGCAAACTACAGAAAATATGGAGTCTATAGCGACTCTGAAAACAAAGGCATGACCAAAATCAGCTGTATAAAAGCAAATGGTAACAGTCAATGAGAAGTAGAAGAGCAGAGCTCTAGTACCTGTAATTCACATTCATATGAGTACTTTGTGTAAGGAAAATTTAGAAGTTGGTATGATCTCTAAACTACCATTGCAAAATCCTATCCCAGCTACCGATACAGACACTGAAGGGAAAAAGGCAGTATTTAGTCTTTTCCAAAAGCAGAAGCATTGTGCAATGTCAACAGACTTCCTGAGTCCTCTATCTAATAATTTATTCACAATCACCATTAAAATATTTTAGGGCTGATCTAACAACATACAACATTCTGCAGCACTGTCTTTGACAGAGGATACATTCTTTAAGGCAGACAGTAATCTAAATGACCTATCACAAGAAAAATGGACAACAATTGAGACAAAACAAAACATGCAACAGTCTCACACTCCACCTGGAAATATGACACAGGGATGTGAAATACAGCATATAAGAAATTTTAGCACCTTGGCACATGAGGAAAACACAGCCAAGCAACAATTCCTTCCTACAGCAGAAAAACATTTTGACTAGATTAAGAAAGGCCCAGTCCTGACTGGAAGGATGGTGAGGAAAGAACTGGGCACATGTTTCTTGTCAAATGTTTTGGCTTTGAGGGTTTTTACCTGTGTGTATTCTAAAAGAAAGACACACCTGGGCCATATTTACTGGAAACTCTGTGTTCAGTTCTTGCCCCTATTATTCATTAGCTGCATGCATTTTCCAGTTCAAATGTTTGAGGAGCAGCCAAGCCCTGAAACTATTCCCCCAGCTGCAGCCAGTTCCCCTCCGGCAAGCAAAAATGGCCAAGACATTCACAACACATATCAGGACTATCCAGCACATTTCTGTGAAGTTGTCTCAGTCTTGAGAGCATTTTCTTCCAAAACAAAGTAACCAGCAGATGTTTCCTTAAGCTTTAAAAAAACACAAAGAACAAACAAACAAACAAAACAAAACAAAACCCCACCACTCACAACTCCTTTCCTTATACCTCTTGGTGAGAAACATGGAATATTGGAATATTCATTTAATTATTTCCTCAACTTCTCAGTAATATGTCACAAAATTTCACAGGTATATTCTGGAGGAAGCAGCCTTAGGCAGAAACCATTTGTTCTCTATGTATTGCTACCAATCCAACATTCCCCTTCTATACGTTTCATTTATTTAAGGACATGAATTAGGGCTATTACTTTTATTTCCAGTACTCTCCAAATGCCACAGTTAATATATTTGCTTTCAGTACCATATTCGTTGTAAAAGAGCAATAGAACAAAAATTAATGTATGAATAGAAAATAAAAAAGCCAGAAGCACAAGTACCTTTCAAAAACTGCAGCTTCGATTTCTCTCCATTCATTATCATTACTACTCGTAATGTTCCATTTGGTTTATTATATAATAACTCTGTACCAGTATTCACTAGAAACCCTTGTGGACAATTAACAAATTGGCAAATGAAAAGTAAGAGAAAATAGAATCTCTAAGCACAGAATTCTCAAAACATTTCATGACTTATGTTGCTAGAAATCCCTCCAAAAAAGAGATTACTGCACTATTCAGTGCAGTGTTGAACATTTCACGTGTACTACAAGAAAAGTAAAGACAAACATTCAGAAAATCAAGTTTCTAATGAAATAGTTAGCACATTTGCTCCTTGTTACAATACTTATCACTAAGATTTACTTTCATGATTTCATACAATTACATGAGGTAGTGATGATTTTCCACTATAAAGGCACACAACATAATATTTTTTTTTTAAATGCTTAACATATGAAGTGTTTAAGAAATCAAAACCTTTTCAGTTACACTTCTTGTTAGACTTAATACATAAATTGCATGAAGGTATAGAGGAAACAACTCCACTTACAGCAGCTTGCTGTTGTTTTAATTTGTCTCTGTACTCTTCCAGTTCTTGAAGACTAAGTACTGGAGGAAGCCTCTGCATATAAACAATAAATTAAGTTCAGTGAGAAATTAAAGGATGTTAAATCACATGTAGTATTAACTAAGCAATCAATCACATTAAAGAAACATTCTTATTCCTCCTGCAATCTAATTTGCAGAATTAATCCATTATTTCACATGATGGATACTGAAATCGACTAGTGTTAAGATACAATTGCCTCATATAATATGATAATTACCTCCAGGCTACTTCATTTTAAGCCATATATATATATATACACACACACACCCCTCCCCCGAACATGGAAATTATTATGTCTCTGTCAGCTCACTAAAAAAATACACAAAATATAGAACAATCTTTTTTTTTCTCAACTATTTTGACTTTTTCACTATAGTTTAAATTATGAAGTGCCTCTTACCACAGCTGATATTAATTCTACCACATTAAAAGAAGACAATGTAACAATACTATATGCTAAAAGCTCCATAGAACTGCAAGATGGCATATGAGGGTACAGTTTCATATTAATGCAAGATACAAGAAACAAAATAAAAAACAGCTCATTGAAACAAGCATACTTTTGATCTTCATTTTCTGTTATGCTGCTGTCTTTTCTCTTAATAAGACAGTTTACCTCTAACTCATACTTCACGATATCAAAGGAATCATTGGAAAAATAAACTTCTTCAATGCTGTTAATTATTTCCTGCTGTGCCTGAGGATCAGTTGGTTCTTCATGTTGTTCTCTGAGCTCCTCCTGCACAAAACAAAAAAGCATTTCCATAATGTAATACCACATTCTAACAAAAACAATATTTTAACAGAACAAAAGTCTCTCAAAAGCCATTTACAACATTAGTACAAGAAGCAATGTCAACATATGGAAAGATGAGTATGCTGTGGCTTGTTCTTTCCATTACGGACAGCAAGATATCTAAACATTTCAGAAAACAGTGCAGATTTCAACGTTGCAGCTCACTTAAACACTTCTTCATCAATATATTCATGGCACAAATGCATGTTGAGTCCATAGTTTTTTCCTCCTGAAGTTTATAAATTTTCATTATAAACTAAAAATAAACTTTTTAAAATCAGAAGAACTCTCTTTGTAAATATAACATAGACAGTGTCACTACAAATGTATAATTTTCTAATTTATCCCTCACTACTCACTGAAATAGTAAAACACTTCAATTTTTTACAGGTAAACCCAGAATAGACCTGCCTTCTTTGCACAAGATTAGCAGTTCTCAGATTTTAGCACAGGGATCTAAGCAGAGATGTCCTGTCAGCTTTCTGAAAGCTAATATTCAAAAAGTAAGTATCCCCCTCCTTGCTGTGATGATCTCCCCTCGGTCTTCTCAATGACCCAGCTCCTTCCAGTGGTCTCAGCAAACCCAAGATTGAATATTCCCCTGCTGTACGGACCATTGCAACTAATACTGGCCCTCTCCTGGATGTTGTTCCCACCTTTATCAGAGACTCCAAAGGGAGAAGTGCTAGGATATTCTTCCATCAAAAATAAAGACAAAATGGATCAAATTGCTTGATAGTGGAATTAAACCCTGATGAAGCGATTCAGTGGACTGACGAGTCCTGGAATGACGCTGAGCCTCCCAGCTGTGCCGGGTTGTTACAGTGGGACAAGGTGCTGCTATTTTCATCAGCAAGAGCTCAAGGGCTTATTCCACCAGCTAGAGGCATCAGATTTTAGATTAATTGACTAAACAACCACTAACTTGCTTCTTTTGCACATCATCTGAAATAAGGTCAATGTGACGCTTTAAACACAAGGCAAGGTGCTGTTTTCCTACGCAGTCGAAGGCAGACACGGGGTGACAAGCGGAGGGTGTGGAAGAGCATCAGGAGCCGCTGCTTCTCAGAAATACCTCTCACTGGAGACAAAAAAAAAGGGGGCGGGAGGGGAAGGAAAGACAATAATAAAAAGGGAGGGGCGGCGGTGGGGGATGAAAAGCAATGGCTCTGATAGAGAGGAAAAAAGGCTTGGCGTCCCCGAGCGGCCGCGGGTCCGGCGGTGCTCGGGCGCGCCCTGTCGGCGGGCGGCGGCTGCGAGCGGCGCCGGGGCCGCGGAGCCGCCCGAAGGGAGCAGCACACACACTCCTTCTCCCTTCTCCTTTCTCCCCTCCCGGGCCGGCCCTGGCGCCGGCAGCTCCACAGGGGCACTAGAGAGACAGGCAGGGCAGCCAGGACTGCCCCTTCAGAGCCAGCCACGCCACTCACCCGGCGGGCAGCACCTCTCCACCCCACCTTTCAGCATCACCAAGGTCGTGAGAAACAGAGGAGAGGAGGGCTTATTAGGGGATGAGACCAAAAAGATTTTTGAAAAACAGTCCTTTCGGAGTCTGTTTCAATTTTTTAATCTATGGTTCTGAAGTTCCCATCATGAAAGAGCACAAGGATCTGGCAGGGGGCGCACACATTCAGATTCAATGGGATACTGCTCTTGCATTAATTTAATTTAGAAAGCAATGAAGCTATTAACCAACGATATGCATTCCTGTCCCTTAAAACAAACAAGAAATTATTTCCCTCTGAACTCCTTAACAAATTGTAGCTTTATACTGCACATATCTCTCTAAATCAGCTTCACATCTTACAGTTTTAGCTGTATAAAACTAAAATTAAAAATTATCCAAGACAGGCAACAGGGTCCACCAAACCATTGCAAATGGAATCATCCAATTTATGATCTGGTATTTGCCTACAAGTTCCTGCACGGCTGTTGGCTAAAAGAAAAAAGATGAAAAACTAAACCCAAGAAGAAAACCTCAGGATCATTTGAAATTCTGGACTACTGATATCTTGTCATACTGGTGAAATAATATGTCAGTGCATAAGCTGATGGCAATTGACATCTGCTAACGATGCACTATGAAAACCATCATGAAACACATATTCTGGATTTTGGAGCCATGTAGTAATGAATTGGAGGGTTGTTTTTAATATTAGCATTTCAATGAAGTTTAATCAATGACCTTTCTGCTGTCATAGAACATCACAGGTTCCAAGACAAACATAAAACTGATGTTGATTTGACTAGGAAAATTGCTAAGAAACCATTTTATCCTGCCTCAGAAAGACCATTTATCTCAGTGTTTCTTGCCAAAATACTACCCAGGAAAATACTTTTCAAATGGACAAGGTTTTGCTTCATATTGTTCATTTTTTTAGAAAAGCAGTCTACTGAGAAAACTCTACAGGACAACCCTTAGCTCCCATATAAATTACACTTTCTGCCACCAGACTTTGTGATATGATAACCTGCACCTTCCAATGCATCATGCTCCAGTAGTTTCAAACAACTAATATGTTGAAGGCCAATCTATTCATTCACCAGTGAAGGAAGTAGCCATACTTTGCTACAGTTTATTTGCTGATATTCAATTTTCCTCATCCCTGCAATTAGATAAACAAAACAATTTTACTATATACAAATAAGCCCATAGTTTCAGGGGCCTCAGCAAAGGCCAGATTTAGCACTGTGGAGCTTGTACTCACACACTTTGCAGAGGGCAAGACAGAAGCTCTATTAAAACCCTCAAGATCATTTTCCACCTCAAAACTTTTAACTATTGCCACTTAAGTACCTGCCTTAAAAGTAAGTCTTCATTAAAACACACTTTACAGTAAATTTTATGTTAATTCAGCAGTTCAAAGTGCTATTCTGAATTTTAAAAATTGCAACAGAGGGAATCATATGATAATAATAATGCAAAGAACTTTGCCATTGCTAAACTGAATCAATAGGAAATCACAAAGAGCAACATACTGGCAAGGTGGACCCCACAGCATTCTTTTCAATCCATCTGCCCAGGTTAATACACACGTTCAGCGGTTGGACCTCTCCAAGCAATAATGGACCAACACAGCCACCTAAGATGCTGGGTCATGATCTACTCCTTTTTCTAAAGTTTTCTTCAGCAAGAGACTTCACCTCTTACATAAAATTTGGTCACTTGTGGTGCCAATTGTGCTTTCTTTCCTCCCCCCCAGTACTTTGGATTATACTTTCCTAGAAAGACAATTTATCCTGTCAGGTTACCACGAGTACAACCCTCAGCAGCAGATCTCTTCATAATGCCCCCTAAACAAATCAGTGAAAGACAGCTTCTGGAGAGGGAAAGAAAAAAGAAAAACCCTATCAGCCTGAACAGCTTTACATACTTGAAGAAGCCATTGCTAAGTAAAACACAATATGTGCATCCACACGCTTCTCACATTGGTTTTGCCCTCCTGTTCTAATGAAATAGAAGTTTACAATGTAGGAGTCTGTGGCAATTCCTTGAAATATATTTCTGAAGAGTCATCTCATTGCAGACTCATCTGAAATGCAGTTCAGCAAGTTTCAGATGACTACCCAGCTATTTCCTGGTGCATCACACTCCCAACTCTCCTTGTATTGTCTGCTGCCTGTAACAGCAAAACCAATACTGCTCTGTTGAATGAAGCATTACTGGTAGAGAGTTGAAGCAAACACCCTCTGCATTCCAGTCGCTATCAACTAAAAGACTTCGGAAGTGAAGAGATGGAAAAAAGTTAATTGATACTATTCGGAGGGGAAAAAAAATCTAAACAGTTTCTAATCTAATCAGAAGCTGAAGTTCAGTAGCAGCCTATGCACCTCTACCCAAAGAGTGCCAGGGGCCAAGTCTGCACTATACTGACTTGGACACAACCTCCCTTTCTTTGTCATGAGCCAAAAACACACCAATTAATATGGTGTTGATTTATACCTTTCCATTCTGAACATGGATAACATTTCTGTTAAAAGCTAATCTTCAATAGCAGGATGAGGGCCCTACTCAACAGATTCAATCAGCAGGTGTACTGCAACATCCTACCACTATGAAATAAAAAAGTCCAAAAAAGTATTTACAGATATATATATACACACAGAAACCAAATCTTCTATCTATATATAAAGATACATTTATATATTGCATTTGTCCTATAATGTGTATATATAACTACATCCATAAACTCGCTTTGCTTTTGTCCCTGCTTCTAGCCTGCCCTCCCCCATATTGTGAAGGCAGTCCCACAGGGAAGTTTGAGGTATTCCCTATCTTTCACACGAAAAGCCCAAAACTTTTTTTGACCTTTCCTCCTTCAATATGCATACGGAGTACTTATCAAAAAGCCCTCAGTCAACCAAAACAAACCATGAAAACAACTCTCCTCATGAAGAGAACAACAACGCTGATCCATATTACAGCTATTAGCCACAACATCACTTAATGCACTCCTGAAAAGCACTCAGCTGCTGCTGGGGAAATAGAAGCCCAAACAGACTAACAAAGACACACTTCTGTATCTATAGGAAAAGCATTGGAAAATAAACTTTTGGTTTAACCATAAGCCACAAAGTCAAATAATATTTGTACATTGTGTATGAGCTGATTCTCATCAAAATAAACATAATCTAATTCAAAGTCAACTCATCATTAACCCCACATACTTGAATTCAAGCACACAAAATACCTATCTCACCCTTTTGTGACAGAATCTGCTACACAAAACTGTTATCAGCTTGGGAAACAACAAAGCTGACAATAACAGAATGATTCGAAAAGAATTACAGTTCACCAGGGGGATCAGGGCACACCAGTGAAGTAAGGTATCTCAGACAAATAAAGATATTAAGTCTTTCTGCAAACAACTTTCTCTTCTAGATATCATAGAATCATCACACAATCATAGAATGCTTTGGGTTGGAAGGGACGTTAGAGACCATCTAATTCCAGCTCACCTTTCATGAGAACCAATTGCTCAGAGCCCCATCCAGTCTGGCTTTAAACACCTTCAGGGATGGGGCATCTACAACTTCTCTGGGCAACCTGTTAGATCCAGCCCTGCAGTTTGAATTTGACTTCTCTGCAGACATTAGCACAGACTTAAACTATTATACACTTACTTCTTACTATGATACAATTACTATTAGACACTTCTCTGTGTGAGTTGCCGGTATGAGTCTGTATTGCAACACAGAATAAAGCAAGTTTGTTGGTGATTTGGTTTCATGTGATGGCAGCAAATTGAAATAATAAAAAATAAAAACAAGAAAAAGAAAAAATAAAAAAATGAGGAACACAGTCATCACTTCAACATGCTGGCCAGCAAGCAGTCAGCAAACTAACAACTTTCAGATATGAAGACCCAAGAAATTTTGCTAGTTTTGCCAACAAGAGATGCAACGTCAGCTTATTCATCTTCCTGTGCTCCATATTTCCCACTTGACTTCCCAACTAGTGTGACAGCCCCTCATCTCAAAAACATGGTTTTGTCCCCACTATCAATGGCTTGTGCTTTTTCCAGTAATTCATGTTGGCCTTGCAGCCTTTCATTCTGTATACCCCCCCACAGCTTTAATGCAGCTTTTTGAAGCTTTCAGTAACACTTGCCCTAAATCAATCTGGAGATACCAATTTGAATGTGCAAGTGTGGTGATGAAAGTGCAGCTTCATAACCATTCTGTCATCAAAACAGCTTGAAACTTTCATGATTCAAGATATAAACAAAAACAGTTATTAAAACATGGCAGCAGAGAACAACATATGCGTTCTAGTAGCAGCCTGAAACAATATGACGTTATGTTTTTACTCATTGCCTTTAAAAATCTGCACCTTCCTGAAGTCTTTACTGTTGCAATCAAAAGTGAATTCTCTATACCAAACCCATCCATTAAAACACAATAATTATTGAGAGGCCTTAGGTTACATCCAGCAAAGCTGCTTAATCCTGTAATTATAATGCAATTCTATTTTGTGACATCAGTACGTTGCCATGGCATTGAATGTAACTTTAGATCAAAATAAATATCAATATCCAAAAGCTCAATGAGTTTCAACTTCTGTGCAGTACTGAAACCTAACCTCCTTGACAGTTACTCATACCACAAACATAAGCAGCATCTCCCCCTCCCTAACCCCCCAAAATTCCTGTTTTCAATGTATCTGAATCTATGCTCCCAGTGACAGGAAACATATTACTGTTGCTCATCTGATGTCTCATCACTTGAAAAGTAAAACTCTACAATAAACTTTTTACCTTTAACAAAGCTAAGGAGGCATGACAATGTAAATCCTTCCTCTTAAAGAAAAGGGTTGGAAGCAAAGTTAATGCGACAAATGGCTTGAGACCCTAGTCAGAAGTTAAATTGATCAAAACACAGTAGTTTTATTCATCATTCTCTAAGAATCATAGAATGTCTCGAGCTGGAAGGGATCAAGTCCAATTCCCAGCTCCTCACAGGATTACCTGAATATAAGCCATATGACTAAGAGCATCATCCAGGTAATCAAATAACCACTCAAATTTTTAAGAGTTTCATTCAATACAGATTTTTGAGAAGGTAAAAGCAACTCCGAATCTATATTCCAAATATAGATTTATTTTGAGAACTACTCACTTAAGACATTTTTGAAGGACAAAAATATAATCATAGAATTACAAAATGGTTTGGGTTGGAAGGGACCTTAGAGATCATCTAATTTCAAACCCCTGCCATGGGCAGGGACACCTTTCACTAGATCAGGTTGCTCAGAGCTCCATCCAACCTGGCCTTAAACACTACCACAGCTGGGGCATCCACAACTTTTCTGAGCAACCTGTTCCAGTGCCTCACCACCCTCACAGTAAAGAATTTCTTCCTAATTTCTAATCTAAATCTATCCTAAATATTAAAAGACTGAAAAATATAAAAGCTTTGTTCTGTGGCACAAGTGAGAATAACACTCTAATTCTATCAACTCTAAAAAAAAAGTAATCTGATAAAAAGTTCTAACGCTGATGCAATGTAGGCTTTTCAGGCAGATTTGTGTTTGCAGGACAGCTGCAGATAATGTTTTCACATTACAAATGTTTGACATAAATGCATGAAAAAATACAAATTATTGAGAACTATTTGATTTCCCATTGTTGTTGATACACAGTGTCAACTTACAGGACATGCCGAATGCAGAAAGAAAATCTAGCCAAGATGCCCTACATCTGCTTTTACCTGAAGAGTCAACTTGGCTAAAAAGACAGTTTGAAACTGGATGCTCAGTGTGTGGCAGAAATCTGTAATTCTGTATTCTAAGCCATGGAGATGAGACAGTTCTTTCAACATCACTGCAACTGAATACTTCTGCTCTTTGATATCAATATACTGGCCACCGTTTAACAGAGTCTCATGCACCAATTCAGAGATACTAACTTGATTTCTTAAAAATACATTAACACAGATTTTCTGGTCAGCCTCAGCACAAGCACCACATTACACAGTACTTAGATAGAGGCAAAGGAACACAAGGGGTCTTTTGGTTTGGTTTTTAAACTATTGTAAAATAGGCCATCCAAATTCAAGTCACTTACATATATCTTATTGGTTAAAGGAAAAATCCAAATTAGGGAAAAATTAGAGACAAAATCCTCAGAAATCTTGCAAATCATCCACTCAGATCAAAAGGGTATAAAGAACAGTCAAATATTGTGACAATTGTTACCTGACACACAAATTACTCAGCACATCTTGTGAGATGAGAGTGAGCTGCCATTATTTAAGTACTGAGAGCCACAAAATGCCAAAAGCTATTACTATGATAAAGATACAACTTTTAAAATAGAACATGAAGTTAATTATATATGTTGAACATTAAAACCATGAAACTACCGAATATACTTACAGCTCCAAAACCATGAAGAGACTAAATATCAAGACCAGAACTATAAAGGTTACCTATACAGCATTTACTTTCCAAAGTAAGCATTAAAAAAGGCATTTTTCTTTCTCCTTCTTTTTTTTCATTCGCTCCAAAAAGAAACCTAGATAATATGAAGATCAGCATCCAATGACAATTCAAAACTTTCAAGAAAGAAATTTTCATGCAAGTTCATTCTGAGTTGGTGAACAGGTTTGTCTCACAGTTCTTAATACTTTCATAAAAATACTTTAAAATATTTTCAGCAAGAAATAAAACTCCCAAAAAGAACAGCAGCAAACCTGGTGTTTAGGAAAAAAAAAGACACAACTAAGTGTCATCAAACTATAAAATGAAAAACTAAAAACAAAGGGAGTGGAGGGATGTTGTATCATACCTTAGTAGGAATCCGAAAGCTTTCAATAGGACTGAGGTCATTAACACTCTCCTGAGGACTTCTTAGACCCTTTAAAAGAATTTTAATAATCAGTTAAGATTGATTACTTTAGGTATCTTGCCTGATGTCTTACCTGATGTTGAATAGATATCTACAAGTCCTTTCATAAATACTCTGTCATGCAGCTGAAAGGCTAAGACCTCATTCTAGAAATACATTTAAGCAAGACCATTGGTGTATAAATTATGCCTCAAACATCTAAGCATTTCCAACTTTATGCTGCAGTATGTACCTTTTCAATACAGTTCACCAATATTCTCTTCATAAAGTTCACTTATATCCTCTTCTCAACTTCCAGATGTTATTTTAAATTTTTAAATTAGCATGTATCCAAAAAACATAACAGACTTTGTTCCACTAATTTGATGGTTTAATGGAACCAAATAACTAAATTCAATTTAAGTGCCACCTACTCTATTGCAAAATTATATTATTTTTGCTTAATTGAATATTTTTCTATTTACCATATCACACTGTTAGGACTGGTTTTCCTTATGCATAGCTAAACTGAAAAAGATGCATCATTCACACTAGCTGTTTTATATAATTATTACTCCTTAAAACACCTAAATAGCGTATGTTTGCAGAATATCCAACATATTCATAATTTTCACAGAAAGATTTGGGTTGGAAGGAACCTAAAGATCATGTCATTTCCCCCTTTACATGGGCAAGGACACCTTCCACGAGATCAGAGTGCCCAGGGCTACAACCTGGCCTTGAACATTTTCAGGGATGGGGCAATCACAACTTATCTTGACAACCTGATCCAGCATCTCACCATTTTATGAAGCAATACACAGAACATCCTACTTACTGTATTCTCTGTCAGCTCCCTGGCTAGAGATAAATCTACAGATTCAAGTTTTGGGTATGGTTCTGACTGCAGCTTCCCTTGAGACTTCAGAGTGCTCATGTAGACCACGAGTTTCAGGCAGACTTCCCTCCTACTCTTGCAGTTGATGCTAACAGGCTTTTTTCCAAACCCTGAGTACCTATGTTTCTTTGAAACAAAAGGACCTATGCAAAACTACTATGTGAGTTTATGATAAGAAAAGTTTGTCCTTTGAAACTGATAAAGTGTTGTAAAATGTAGTAGATACCACAGAAGTGATTTACAATTGTTTCATCTTCCCAGGATGCAAAACCTCTCCATTTTGGTTTTGATTCCCAGATTTCATTGTGCATCATTCCAAAACATCCTCTTTTTCCAGTTACCAGCATTAAAGGTGACTCACCTCTATGCATCAGAAGTTCAGCCTAAGGAACAAGCAAAGCAACTGCGACAGCTTCTCATATTTCACACAAAATCCTCCACACATCCTCTCAAAAATCAACAGTACTAGCAGCTTATCTCCAGAAGCAATAAAAAGTTTCACTTATCAAATGCTAAACAGAACTTTATCCTTTGCAAAGACTGAAAATTGTTTAACCCACAACATTTTCAGAGCACAGTATCTTCACAACGGGCAGACTTCCCCACCACTCCTCTTAGTCAAGCTGTAAACTGAAGGGGAACAGAAGACTATTTTGGAAATTCCCCTTTCATTCTAATGTTAATTTTTAAGCCCTATATATATATTTATATATTTATGTATTTATATATATTTATACCTCCTGCATAAGCATCATGACTCTGAGTATGCAGTTTAAAAAAAAAGTTTCTGACTTTCCCATCATTTTCTACAACTATCTAGAATATCTGATGTGGTAGGTGGCACAAGTGAATTCTCCAGTGTAGACACATGGACAAATAGGCTTCATTTCAGAGGTATTTCATACACATGAATGACTCAAATGTTCTGCTGATCCACTTCTTGAGAAAGGCTCTCAGCCTCAGAAATACTGGTTCAAATGTAGGCTGAGATCTGCATAATCCCAGAGACAACTGGTACAACTGGTGCTGACGGACACACACCGAGTGCTCCGGCACACGCTCAGTGTGTGCCCACCCGAGCACGTCCCCGGCACCCACAGCCTCCCTCTGGACCACAAGCGTCTGCTGTCACACAAAGCCACGGCACTGAACCCCAGCCCAGCGCTCCAAAATGGCACGTCAAAACAGGAGTCTGAGAAAGGCCGGCCCTGTCATCTCCAACACCGATTTGTCCGGTGTGACACAGCTACGCGCTGGCACCTGGGCACGCTTCCATTTCTCGGTGCAAAGAGAAAAACAAGGTGGGTGCGTGTGCCCGGCGAGCCCACACACCCACGCCTGCCTGCCTGCCTCCCTCCCGAGCAGCAGGGCAGAGGGCGATACCCGCACTCAGTGGCCCTCCATGGCGCCGGGACACGGTGGCCCCGAGGGCAGCCCGGGCCCCCCCGGCGGGTCCCCCGCCCCGCCAAGAGCCGCTCACCTGGCGGGTCATCAGCGACTTGATCTTCTGCATGATGGCCCCGCTGCCGCCCGCCCGCCCCGCTCAGCGGCCCCGCACGGCGCCGGGGCCCGGCGCGGCCATGGCGGGCGCAGCCATGTTGGGCGCGGCCATGTTGGGCGCCACCTGACCGCGCCCGCCCGCGGCTCGCTGGGAGCCCGAGTCCTGGGCGGCGCCGACACACCACGGAGCCCGGCAGCGCCGCCGGCACGGCGGGCACACGGGCCGGAGGGGCGGGCACACGGGCCGGAGGGGCGGGCACACGGGCCGGAGGGGCGGGCCCACGGGCGGGGCGGGGCGGGCACGCAGTCCGGGCTGGGCGG